>JAODLL010000003.1:2043340-2104867 GCA_026546735.1 Forbesichthys agassizii | reverse complement strand
CTATAAAGTGGGCTACATTTTTTATTTTTAGCGACATTAATTGACATGTGAGCTTTCTCTGGTGTCTCCGCCCCTTTGACACTTTGTGTAAGTGCAGGCATGGAGGGAGAGACAAACAAATCAAAAAAGTCACGAATAAATGCATAATATAACTTTCTAACCCACAGACGACTATTGCCATATTCATTCATTTGGTGGATAAACCTGCATTCCAGCAAGCAGTTTTACATTTTATTCCCATCAACTCTCCCTCGCTTACTTCTTACTGTATGAGGGAGATGAAGTGGAGAAATATCCATCAAACAAGAGGCGTATGTCTGAGATTGTGACCAATAAGAGTAGCATTGAGACCAGGCAGCATGCCGGGCTCTCTGCACAATTTAACTTTGAATTACAATTAAGGCTATCAAATTATTTGTTTATATAAGGCATGACCACCTAAAAGCTTTAATTAAGTACCTATAAATAAAAACATCCACAAGATGGGTCAATTGTTATTCCAGACAATAAATCAAAAACCTATGAAAAGTGCCATTTTTTGCCAGTTGTAGTTCCTCAGACACACTTTAACTAACGAGTCTCTGAGATAATAGGACGAGTCAACAGTTAAGCGGTGGCACTGAGGTTGAGAAGTGCGGTGCCATCTGACGCCACAGGCACAAATGAAACGCCCTGATTCAGGTTGGCGTGGTTATGCCATCTCAGCAGAAATACAGCATGGGAACGATTTCACTGCCGGCATTCTAAGCGAGATGAAAGATGAGAAGTCTTTACCTTACAACCACCAACAAACAGCTAAGGCTGGCTTACTGAGCTTATTGAAGAGGCGGGTTTGCAGATAGACTGCATCTTAATTTAAAGGGTGGCAAAACAGCATAGCTATAGCTGACCGTGTGTTGAAATGATGGGGAGATCGGTGGATTTGTTTTACTTTACTTGCTGGAGAGGAATCTGATTGTCTGAGGAGCTGGTACAGTATATTATGAATGAATACTATGAATGACTATATAATATGCTAGCAGTAAATTACAGAGGATACAATTTGCACACACTCAACAATAGATGGCATGCTAGTTTATGCTCACAAAAACACTCCTCATTATGCTCTAGAGTCCCCGTGAACCCAGAAATGTTTCCCCAGCTTTGTCAGTGTGTAAGGGACATTCTCCAGTGTTATTGGGATTAAAGATACTATAATATCCTATAGCACCCATAGAACAATGCAAGTGCTAATATCCTACAGCACTTTCAATGTTCTAAGCCTTTTGTGATACTCACTGTTGAATTAGGATTAATGTATGTTTGAACGTTTTATGGTCTTCCACGCATTCAAGTAGAAGACAATGGCCAGCATGTCACATGTGTGATGTGACATTACTTCCTTTGGGGGCTTGCTGCTTGGATGCCATTTGATCAAAAACATATAGGCCTAGATGGAGTAAACTGGTCAAGATTGTATGACGACCAAGGACGAGGTCATTCAAGATTTGAAGCATCTTACAGGTAAACAGACCTCTTGTCATATATAAGCCTCCTATACGCATAATTATTTGTATCCCGTTCTAGTTCCACTCCAAATGTGGCCTACATCTTGGACAAATGGGGTAATGTTGCCCTGTTCATCGCCTGAATCAGTACACTTCTCATCAAAACGAACTTGCGTCACATAGACAAGGAATGCTGATATTTTCGATGACACCTTAAATATTACCTTGGCTGCTTGGCAACAATTATTTGTCATATCTTGCGCGTGTTTGCAGTAAAATCGGGGATCTGTTATGGTAGGCCCTTTCCCTGTTGCACTAGTTCTCATGGTGGACTCCACATTTCTTATACGGTATTACGACTTGATTTTGCACGGATGCCCTTGTCACTTGCAATGTATTTACGCAATTGCAGATGAGTTGCTCAACAACGAGCTACGCCTAAAATTATTCAGCATACAAGAGTGATACACGTCGTCTGTTTACCTCGAGGGCTTGAATCCTGCAGATATGTGGGTACAGTGGGGGTGACATTCTCGGAGTTCGGTCCAGACAACAGTGGTGACCGTTCGTCCATGCCGTCGGAGGCCATATCGGCAGCGGTTTAGGCAAAACGAACAAAATATACACGAGATTCTCCTCAATCCAGTCTTTCCTCAGCGTAGAGGAGCAGCCAGTCGGTGCTGTGCTGCTCCAACACAGGTGACGGCAACAGGAGGAGGGGCTAAATGACGGAATATTCTTAGAGGGATGTGGCTGGGTAGCTAGCAGTAAATAACGCTAGCATCGCGAGAATGAAACCACCCTGATCTCGCGATCTTCAGTTAATTTCACCACCAGAATAATCCATCTAGTATGTTCATAACTAATAAGTGAAAGTGCACAAACACTTGTTTTGTTTGGCTATTGTTTGGATATGTAGTCTATATGCATGTATTATAGTAATGGTGCTAAATGCGGGTTGTTAATTATCGTATGATACCATATTTAAATCACTTTCTAATCTGGTAAACAAGTAAATTATTGCAAGGTCTTAACGGGTGTGTTAGACGAGACTGACCTCTACTGGCAATATACTACTAAAATAACAACGGAAATTAAAAATAAATAAATAAAAAATGCCTACCTCTAATTGGAGAAAAACAGTGACGCATTCGGTTTGCGGATAAAACAAATGCAACTTTTAGTTATGTCATATTACGCTACTACTTCACATTGTTGATATTCAATACCAACCTATCTCCCTTTATGTCACTGTATAACACTTCCAGAAATCCTCCTCCGGCTATCAAGACAAAACTAAACTAAACACTTACAGATAGATGTAGGTGAGGTCCGGAGTGTATAACAACAAGCCCAACAGATTTTAGTAACTAGAATGCTCAGTATATTACTTAAAAGGCTTGAATAAATAACACAACTCTGATGTCAGAGCCACAATAAATATCATGCATATTCATACAAATACGAAATATATGTTTGCCTATTTTTGACAATCTAAATAGGCTATTAAACTGTTGCAGCACTGTGTGTACCGTATCATATTGAGAGCTATGAACATTCACACATTATCTCCCCCTCCCTCCCCCTCCATGGTTTTTTAACTTGTCTTTAAAGCACTGCATAAATAAAAATATAAAGGAAGGACACATATATAGCAATGCCCCGGGGTAGCCTATACCCGATAGCAGCATTTTATGTGCATGACTGCAATTGGTTTGATTTGCTGCGTGAGCACATACAGTTTCAGATTGCAACAGGCGCGTCAACGAGTCATTCTTTCCGATTGCCTCTGACTGGAGGAGCGCCGCAGTGCTAACTTAACGCACATCATTTGTTCCCGGAATTCTTGATGAGGTAGGATAATCTAAATAGGCTACCGTTTATAAAATGATACTCATGCATTTGTAACGTCTAATTGCTGCAGAAGTTAAAAGTCCAAAATGACTGACCATGGATTCGAACACGAATGGTATAGGCTACCAGGCTATCATCTGTTTCAGACCGATAACTCTTTGTGAACGAAACACTTACTCTACTTTACGACATGAAGCCTGTGTGTGGGTCGTTAAAAGATCAAACGTAGACTATATGCCTACAGTAGACATATATGCTACCCAGCATGTGAAATTAAATATGACACATTTATGACAGTAAAAAGTTGTCGACGTTCACTTGCAAACGTTCACTTGCAAACATGTCTGCGTTTCATACTGAAGTTAGTCAATCGGCTGGCCTGTTATGCCTATTATGATGCCAAATATTTGTCAGTAATGAGTTCACAAGTGCACAGTCAGGTGGGTGAGTGTTTTAGAGGTAGTTTAAATGCGAGACAACTACAGCTTCAACTGGGAATTCATTCATTGGGTGTTTGTCCTGCTACTCCCAGATACTCCCAGACGAGATGCTCCAGGTGGAAGTGAACCGGTCTTGGCTCCGTTGGTCCTGCTGCCTCCTGCTGGTGTCCTTGTGTCCACTGGGGGGCGCAGAAGTCAAAGGGCCTACTGCTAGGTCTACTCCAGCACCACAGCCACAGTTCACAGAGGCAGATGACTGGGAGTTGGGCTCTGGTTCCTCTGTACTTCATGAGCTGCTACACAGCTTTCCTGCTGATAGCCCCTTTGTTACAGAGACACCCGGAAAACCAGCCAACTGCACGCAACGCTACTGGCTGCCACCATCTTCTCCAATATGCTGGGACAACATTGCTAAGCCAGAAGAATTTGCGAGATCTCGTCTGCTAGTTCTTCAAAACAGGGCGGCCTTACAAGCGGTGTCCACCTCTAGCGGGTTGGAGGATGGAGGAGTCTCATATGAGCAGCAAGCCAACGACGAGGTTAGTGGGATCCGATCAGACCACCAAAGTATGGCGGAGACCCTGAGCACCATGGATAAGGTGTTTCTCTCCCTGGAGGACAACAGGAGGGAAGGAAAGGAACAGCAGCTTCTCTCAAGGTAAGTGAGAGGTCAATCATGTTTGAGAGAAAACAAGTTGTCATTAAATTGTCCAAACAGTTGTAAAGAAAAAACTGGCACAGCATGTCTTCTAGGATGCATGCTTTTATTGAAATGGAGTACAATTGTGTAATTAAATAGTAATCAGTCAGAAATTTAATTATTGGAAGTTTTTTTTTTTCTGGTAAATTTGCAACGGATTACAGTTTCTTTCTAACCGCCAAACAGCTGAATATGTTAAGAAACCGTTATAGTGCCTTAAGCATTCCAGCATTACACAGCTGTGTTGAGGCAAACTTGGTTTGGTAAATTAAAAAATTATTCAAAGGAATTGTGGGTATTTTCTACTTGCTGTTACGATTACCGTTGATTAGGGATTCCAGAAGAACTCCAGACAGGGGAGTAGCCATAACTGTTCCATTGTGGTGGTACTTGACAGATTATGACAAAAGCTACATAACATCTTTCAAAGATTATAGTAGCCTTTATTTAATGCCAATAATACATAGGTATCCCTGCTTTATTTGGTAGGCATTATTTTCAATAAGCTACATCGTTATTCACCTGTTGCTGCCTTTTAAAATTTTAGGCTATGTCCAAAAATAAGAAATATTGCCAATGATGTGAATTTACTATAGTAAATAGTTTTACTATAGTAAATTGTTCATGATAATGCCACATTGTATTCCTGCTTGACTCTAACACAGAAAGCCTAGTGGAGCACAAGAACTTTGTACCGTATACAGGCAGCAATGCTGCGTGCCTCTCATCAATGAAACTACACACAAACCTATTGTGTTATGCATCCAAACAAAAGCGTGCGAGATCATCCTGATCTCACATCACAAGTTCCTATTTTATACTTGTGGCGAAGTCAAACTGTGAGGTCAGGATGGTATAGCACAATCACACCTCATCACCAATTAAATAAAATCACAGTAATTTAACGCTGGATTGCAGACAGTCAGATAAGACCTCAAATACCTCAAAGACCTGGCAATTCATCTCACACAAATGCAGCCTATGCATAGAAAATCACATTACAAAGTTATAAAGCAGTAAGGCACTGTATATGACTGTAATTGTAATTTGTAACTGTAATAACCTATCCAAAGCAACATAGTAGGGAAGTCCATTGTTTCCCGGACCTTAAGATACAGCCAAAATAACATGCATTGTAATAAATGTAAAATCTACTCACCAGTGACATCTATTATTTTAAAAGTAAATATCCATGATCTTTCAGTGGGCACGTGTTAAAAGCTTAGGCCTCATACTGTTGACTTGATTCATACTTGCCTTGATGGCTAACATAACTGTGATTACTGTGAACTACAATGACTAGCTGCATACTGTAGGCAAGCATTTCATTCTATTAGGTCTAGGCTATTTGTTATTGGCTGCATGTCCAACATGACCGTTCACGGAAAGTAAACTGAGCATGACGTAAATATTGCACAAAGTATGTTATTTTCATTCACGTTTATTATGAAAAATATTGGCTACATGGATTGGAGATAAATGCATAGTAATTTCTTAATGTAAAATGTCAGTATCATATTATAGGGTATGCTATGTGATTCATGAGGGGGGCCAGTAGGGTGACAATGATTGTATTGGGGTGTCACTGGCCCCCACTTGGCTACTCCCCTGATTCCAGAGCAGTTGTTTGAGCTTTCATAAGTCAGTTAGTAATTTACTAACACACTAGAATTCACAATATGTTCTCTTCTTTGGACAGGAGTGGCCTCATATCACACCTTTTATCTGCCAATTTGTCTAACAATTTCAGATTATTTTAATTTTATTTTGAAACATATTTAGGCACTTGTCCCAATCCCCAAAAACACTTTGGGTATTTTGAAAAGCTCTAATTAATATTATTATATTGTTCAACTTCACTCTTTCAGCATGAAGGAGAAGATTGCAATCACAAGGGACTCCATTGATGGCAAAGAGCACATGGCAGCACTTCTGGAGGAACAATTCTCTAAACTTGAGAGCTCTATGTTTAAACTTCAGCATCAGCTTCACAAAATAATGGCAGTGATGCTTTCATCCTGATGTGGCAATAGCCTATCTGCATATATTCATAAACATTGATGCTGAAATTAAAAGGTTCTAGTAAAGCTCAAGCCCAGGTGTGAAAAATGTATGTTTTACTATGTGGCACATTGACAGCAAATATGAAGACTAAAAATCTATAAATCTAACATAGAGCACATTTTTATTTTAAATATCAAAACAGTTGAATACATATTTTCACTGGCCAAGACAGTCCATGTTTAGTCATAGCACCTTGCGTCGTAGTAAATAAAAGCAAGTAAGAGGTAATATGTTTTACTTCTAACAACAAATAAGGAATATTGATTTGTCTGCCATTGCATTCGGTTTGTACATACAGAAACTCATCTGCAATCTGCAACAAGCTTTTCTGCTAGCCTACAATGCTTATTTAACATACTGGGTATTCTCAGACATAAAATTTGGTAATGACATGTTATCATAATAAAATGCCAAATCAGTCACCAAATTAATTCAGTTAGACTTGTATATGGATATTTTATATGTTTGAGCAAAATGGTTTCTCACTCTTCAATAGAATGGAACAGAACACAAACTAATGTTGCAAAAACATTGCAAAAGTGCACAGCACACCTGGTTTCAAAACACTGTCAGCCAGAGACTACAAGTAGAAGCCAAGCACACTGCCCACATTATAAAATGTTGGCAATGTTTTCAGAGTTTCTGAGAACTAGCAAAAATAAATACATATTCTAGAATGTGTTCAGTGTTCTAGGAAGAACAGTCCTTTACATTAACAAATTAATCTTTGGAAAGCACATTTTAATGACATAAATGTCAAGCTAACTAAGGCCTATGTGGTTTTCAAGCATCTAGAGTTTAATAAACGGTATGCGGTAAATACATCTTCATGCTCCATGTCGCTGTGTAATGTCATATAATGTTCTCTTGGAGAATGTACTTGTTTGATCGTACATGTAATGCTTGTGGCTCTATTCTATATTAAATATCACCTGCTTTTACCTTGGGAGTATGTCATATGGCAAATGTAACCCAATGAATCTTTCTCCTGCAGCCAGTCTTTTTATGCCAGGTCAGCTGGTGCTATATCTATATTTGTAACATTGCCAGTGATGAGCAAGGTTCAAATATTTATGCATCTAATGTGTTTTTTTTTTAGCTGTCAGATTCTTCTTGCATTTGCTCCAATGAGTTGAGGTAATCTCGAGCCAAGATCTTCTTCGGGAGAATATCTGTCAATGAAAGAATGTTATTAAATGTTTGCATTTCTTTCACATTGCTCCTCATTATGAATGTACGTCTCACTGAATGCAAGAGCACATATAATAAGGTTGGCCGATAGTCTCACAACAAACCCATGTGTCACTCATACAAGTACTGTAGCCTATTGTACCTGTGAGAAAATTAAACGTATCTGTCTCCTCTGCAGTGTGAGCAAGATCACTGTATGATAGCGTGTTCGTGTCTTTCCCAGATCCGTTGTTAAACGACGACAAAGCCAGGTGCTGGACAAACAGCTCCTATAATAGTGGTAATGGAAGATGTAGGAACTCAGAAACAACATAAGCAGCCAATCAGAACAGCCAAGCAACCTACGGTAAACAAGTGTATAAAATACAGGTGTATCTCAAATAAGAATATTGTGGAAAGGTTAAAACAATTTCAATAATTCAGTTGACAAAGTGAAACTCGTATATCATATTGTGGATAAGTTACACACAAAGTAAAATAGTATGTCTGTATTTTATTGAATATTTATAATTACGGCTTACAGCTCATGAAATCCCTAAATTCAGTATCTCAGAAAATGTTAATATTGTAGACTGTAGATGGTCTCTGTCCAGTTCAGTAGGCTTTACAATCATGGTAAAGACTGCTGATTTGACAGTTGTGCAGAAACCAGTCAGACGCCCTCCTGTCTCAAAAGATCATTGCTAAAGAAGCTGGCTGTTCACAGAGTGCTCTATCCAAGCATATTCATAGAAAGTCGAGTGGAAAGAAAAAGTGTGGTAGGAAAAGGTGCTCAAGCAACAGGGATATTCGGAGCCGTGAGAAGATTGTCAAGCGGCCTTTCATAAATTTGGAGGATTTGGGTCAGTGCCTCTAGAGCAACGACATTCAGATGTATCAAGGAAATGGGCTACAACTGTTGCATTTGCATGTCAAGCCACTACTGAACCAGAGGCAACGTCAAATGCGTCTTACCCAGGCTAAGGAGAAAAATAACTGGTCTGTCGCTCAGTGGTCCAACTCCTCTTTTCAGATTAAAGTATACATTTTGCATTTCATTTGTCATCAAGGTTCCAGAAGTTGGAGGAAGAGTGGAGAGGCACAGAAAGTCATGACGTTTCTACAGTCAGTGATGATTTGGGAAGCCATGTCATTTTCTGGCGTTGGTCCAGTGTTTCATCAAGTCGAGTAACCTCAGCTGTCTATTTTAGAGCACTTAATGCTTCCTTCTGCTGACAAACGTTATGGAGACGCTGATTTCATTTTCCAGCAGGACTTGGCACCTGCCGACACTGCCAAGAGTACCAATATCTGGTTCTGACCATGGGATTACTGTGCTTGATTAGCCAGCAAACTCCCCTAATCTGAACCCCATACAAAATGTATTGTTAAGAGGACAATGCAGACGAGTTGAAGGCTCCATGCCACGCCGCATAGATGCAGTAATTCATACAAAAGGTGCCCCAATCCAAAGTCCTTGTACACGAACATACTTTTCTGGAACGCCGACATATCTATTAATATACTTTTTTTCACTTGTTTTATGTCAGATTCGGGGATACTGAATTTGGGGTATCACGAGCAAACAGCCGCAATCATCAAGATTAAAACAAATACAGGCTTGAACTATTTCCCTTTGTGTGTATTTAATCCACGATATATAGGCTTCACAATTTATTTAACTTTTACACAATATTCAAATGTATTGAGATGCACCTGCACCGGTATAGTAACCCAACATGCTAAACTATGGTACGGCAACGTACTCTACGTCAAATCAACGTACTGTAGCTTTAGTGGTGAGAAAAAGAGCATCCTGGTTTATGCTGGAGACGTCCGGAGAGCTTTTCATTATCAGCTTCACTCTGGATATAGGAAGAGAAATTGTTTTGTTGGATGCATTATCTTTGTCCCCACTGTTTTTAGACATCTTCCTTTCTTCTTCACCAACTTCTGTTTACAGTGCGCGTGCGTGGTGGGAGCCGGAAGTGTGATTTGCATGCAACGGATGACGTAATAACGTTCAGGCGTTTTCTGCTTAAAATATATGAAGTGGAATGACACAATAACATTACATTTTTATGTATACATTAAATATATACCAAACGTATTATTTATTTATTTATTTGTTTACGGTGCTTCTTCCAAGTCGACAGGGGCGATTCTTTTGGATTTGGGCATTACAGTACATTACCCAATCAAGAGAAGAAGAACAAATTCCAGATGCCAACAAACACAAAGCACAGAGTAAAGGTTTGAAAAACAAATGTATGCGTACAGTAATACCGATTAAATTTTAACGGTGGAATGGTCATATCGTACAATGTCATAGCAGCCAAACGTCTACTTCATGTAAAGAATACAGAAGTAAATTACCCAGCAAGCGAAGCCTCGGCTAGCACGCAGTAGGCTACCGTAACGTAAGGTACCGTAGTTAGCTTGCCTTTGAACCCAACACACAGGCTAGTAGTCTACTAATTGCATTGCCTGGGCGTTGAATCCAGGCATATTCATCGCAAGCATAAAGATGCCGCTCGGTTTAAAACCATGTTGCACAGTGTGCAAGACAAACTCTTCGTCCATGTGGAAAAAGGGAATTCAAGGAGAGATACTTTGCCATAATTGCACAGGAAAAATCAGCAGTGCTGGGACATCGGGTCCTACCATTTCCTCCACTACACAGCAGAATAATGGCGGAGGAAAGCAGGTTTGTTGAAGCGTGTTGACATATGACATCTTCGCCCATTTCACTGCTCTTGAGAACATGCGATTGGAGCTAGCAGAGCTTGATCAAGCATTTTAAACTTGTTAAGTGTGAGTAAATGTCTTCTACAGTCTAAGCAGGAGATACACAGGCGATCTGCACGATTGAGAAGCACCAAGTACAAGGCTCCTGCCTCAGAGAAGAAAGTATCAACAAAAGGAAAAGGCAGGAGACACATATTCAAACTCAAGAATGTACGTTGTACATAGTTTGTGATCAATAGAACTACAATAATTAATTATTGAATTGTTAATAAAACATTTAAGGTAGAATTTACCTTTACTTTTCATAAAATACTTTTTTTGTATGTGTTTGCTCTTTAATCTCTTCCTCAGCCAATCAAAGCACCAGAATCCGTGGCAACAATCATCACTTCAGATTCTGTATTTTACAAGGTATGTTAAGTTATTTTCGCAAAGGCTCATGAGCCTGATCTGTATAGTCAGTTAATTTTAGTCTACATTTTCTAGGTATACATACATAATTTGCTCAACAGTAACTGTTTGTATTATTATTATTAATGTACAACAAGTAAACAGCATATATGCCATGTGTTGTCAATCCATATGCTCTACCAACAGGGCATATACTACCAGTTAGGAGATGTGATCAAGGTTATAGATGAGGATGATGGCAAACCATACTACGCTCAGATTAGAGGCTTTGTTCAGGATCAATATTGTGAGAAAAGTGCAGCTCTGACCTGGCTAATACCTACCCAAGCCAGCCCGAAGGACCAATTTGACCCTGGCACATACATTGTTGGTAAGAAGGGACATTGTGCAGTTTATTTCATTTTGAATCTATATAGCTGGACAGGGTGTATTTATTGGCCAGAGGTCATAGAGTTTAGACATGTCCTTGTAACATATAGACGATGCAAAAGAAGCGGCTGCCTTAGATTTGCAACCTAAAACCATGGTATTTTTTAGACATTTGTTAAATGTTACTTCTGAGATTCCATGTGAATTTGTAAAAATAAAAAGTAAATTCTTCAGTGTATAATAAATATACAGTACATTTTTAATTTTATCTGGCAGTACCATGTAAAACACAGGATATCTTAAAATTTCTAACATAGCAAATCTAGATCTTCCACAACTATCACTTAGTACAATTTTAATGTTTTTTTTGGGGGGGTTGGGGTGTTCCTTCTAGTTTGATCATAGAGGCAAAATCTGCTTATTTATCTGATTGATTTCAGGCCCAGAGGAGGATCTGCCAAGAAAGATGGAGTACCTGGAGTTTGTGTGCCATGCCCCCTCTGAGTACTTCAAGTCCCGGAGCTCTCCTTTCCCTGTTATTCCCATCCGTCCAGAGAGAGGCTACATTTGGACCCATTTAGGACCCACTCCAGCCATGGCAATCAAAGAATCAGTTGGAAGCACCTGTTAGCAAGCTCATGACATGGACATTATTGACAAGTGGCCACATGTATATGTACTGTATATTGTATAAATAATGTATATGGTGCCAAAGAGGCTTTGAAAATATGTAAGGAAAGGTTTGTAATTTAATACATAATTTAATCCAAATTGCAAGAATTGAAAATGAGCAAATATTGCAATTTTACATGAGTCAAATATTTGGAATATTTGTATTTGATTAAAAAAAAGTTAAAAAAAAACAAAAAACATTTGTTTATAATCACAATCCTTTAATGATCACTTTTGTGTTGGTATTTATGTTCTCGTGATCTGGATTATAATACTATTGGTTGGTTTTAATTGACATGAGCAATGCAATTATAAATTATATATTAGGGTTGAATTTGTATGGTATACAGTATGTACAAAAAGAGAACCGGACGGGACACTAACCCACCCTGATTGGACCGCCAGCAGTGTTTTTAGTAGGTTCCATTCTTTTCGTACATTTCCAATATGGAACAGGTAATCGGAGATATTTAGTTATGATTCTTAGGATGTTCCCATCAATGGCCAGCAGATGGCACGCTTTAACTATTACGTCCGGATTCTCTTCCAACATCTCGGCTCACCGTGCGTAAAGGCTTTTGTCTAGTTAAGACCCGCGTGTCACTCAAGTCTCCAACACCTGGAAGAAAAATGGACATACCGCATCGCATAAAATGTGTTGTATTCCATTTGTACGGGTTGGAAATGTTTTTCTGAATAATAACGCGAATTGGAGGTACAACAATCGCGAGAAAAGGGAATATGGGAAAACTCATCTCTAAACATGGTGGGGTGTGATTATTATTATTTTTTTACATCAATAGGATTCAACATCTTGTATGATTAATAATGTCGAGCATAACATATTTTTTTCTATTTCTATATTGGTTTCATTAGCCTATAGACGGAGAGAGAGTCCTGAAGGTAATTGTAATCTAACATTTTGGCACTTTTAAGGCAAACGTGTATAGATGTCAAAAAACAATTTGGATATAAAGTTTAAAGTCATTTTTGTACAGGTGGTAGTTTTGCTTCAAACGTGTTCGCCTGCCATAGAGAGTTTGAGCACACGGGCATCCACAATCACAAAGTCCAACCGAAACAGGTATGACTTAACAGTTCCTTCAAATGTCTATTGGTTCTACATTTTGGCGTTTGTCAGTGTTTTGATTAGTGATGTAACCAGAAAATACATAAACATGTAAAATGTAAACGTGGGTTCTGATTATTATGCATGGTTTGTCGCTCCACATATTAATTAGCTCATTTCTGATAAAACAAACAACAAATGTTCCTTTGTTTGCTAGTAATAGCCTTGTTTGCCATTTTAATAAGGCCTCTGATCTGCTTTACCTGTGGTATTGGCTTCCCGTATTTGGCCACATGAAAAGCCGTCTGGAGCACAATAATGCATGCCTTTACACTGTTTTAGATTAGAGCTTTAAAACTATAATAATGAGTATGGAAAGTATGATGAGGGGTATGATATTGTTAAATTAAAGATAGCGTAATCACAGCCGAAGGATAGATTTTTATAATGGAAAATTGGAATTGGTAGAATATGATAGCAATGTATAAAATGTTACATTGGAAAATAGGCTTATCATTGGAACACTGGTAATAGCAACCTATACCAACAGTCCAGAGCTTGTCATGATTTCAAGTGGTAAAAAAAAAAGTCTTAGACACAAACAAACTCCCCAGTTTAGTCCTTTGGAGTCCTAATCCAGCTAAAACCAGACAGGCTTTCTCCAGACCTCAGCAAACCATGGACCACACCTCCTGGCCAAGGCAATTACAGGATGAACAGTATAAGCTCACATCCAAGGGACTTGAAAGGTATTTGGAGAGGTGAAGATTGGAGAAGGCTATGTTTATTCCCCCTCCTTTCCCCCGTCTGCTTAAAGAGGCTGTCTTTTCTGTGTGAAGTGCAGTGCGGTCATCTCCCTCAGAACAGCAGGGTCTTTGAGAGTGTACTGCCTCAGCCACCCCCCACTCTATACCCCTCACCCACGTAAAAAAAAAGCCACATCTGGTACTGCTTTCCTGCCACCGCGACAGACAGGCAGACTGGGCTGAGGGAGAGGAAAATTAGCAAGGGTGGGTGAAGACTATAGGGGCGGCTGGAGATGGTGTAGTGCGAAGTTTGGTATTTGGTAAAGCAAATAATAACATCACATGTATGCCATTACTGTTAATGAGTCATTGAGAAATGGTTATAGAGAATAGTCGCTGCTCAAAGTGGGGGATGGAAAGCATATCTCAGTATTACCTATACAGAAAAAAACGCAGGATTTTGCTGTGCAGATCTCTTAAAGGCTGTGGGCCTGTAGCTGTACCCATACTGCATGTGTGGGTTATGATGAGTAACAATGTTTTGCAATGGAACACAGAAGATGTGTATGCTTCAAAAATACAGAATAGAGGGTGTAGTTGTAGAGATGCCTTTAATGCCTTTAATAGGTTTAATTTCCATCAGGTTCTTAATGCAAAATGTGATTTTTATATTCACACAAAATATTTGTTTTATGTATACTGATTCTAAAAATGTTATACAAATACATAACCAAGTGCAATATCTGAATGCTTGTTATGGATTTCACTTCAAAATGGTCAAGTAGCATTTCAGGATTGGTGTGGTAAAATTCAGTTAACAACTTTCAGTTAAAAACATTGATATTATATTATGTATGGCCTAAATAATGCTTCTGAAGGCATTCTCAGTAAGAGGTGCTTGGTTTTCCATAGCCAAAGACAGATTGCTGTTTTTTTTTAATTCTTCATAATTTCCAAATGTGCAAGCAGCTAATAGGTGTTCCATTGACATGTAATGTAACCTGTGATATATCATATACAATTAGATCGTTATTTTTTCATTCATGATATTTATAATGCTAATTGTTAACTGTGAGCAATGTAGGTAACAGCAATATGTAAACACCTAAACTAAGACTTTCTGCTATGGCAGATATATCTAAGCATATGACATTATCTCTCAATCATACACCATGGCAGCATACATGATACATTCAATTGAGGCAATGAACTATTATATTTTTCCTGGAGTATTATAGCTTAAAAAAAATGTAACAGTAAATTACATGGGGCTGAAAACAGTTCTGGTCGCATCATAACAATGTGACATAACTGAAAATTAATGTTTCTCTATATTTTGTGCATGGCCATATCTCTGTGGCAACATTATTTCACTGATTGGGGTGTGGCCAGTGTCACATGGTTGTACAGTTTGCCAGCAATTGCTAACTTCTGTGAATCTGCCACCCTACTGACGTTGCTATGCCCTCCTGACCTAGCTTAAGGGAAACTACCTCCGCAGGTATTATGTTATCAAGCAGTAACTGAGAGTAATATTGAAACAAAGGCTGTTTTCCCAGGGCTCTGCGCTGTGTATAGGATACTGTGTGGGTGTGGAGGAGGTATGGATGTTACCGGAGAAGAGTTGGATATAGCTTGTGGGTGAGAAGGTTTGTGGGAATGCACCGGATGCTATCAGGGTGAAATCCTGTTCTAGACTGGAAAACTACAACCGCCACCACCACAAACACACAATACTCACATTGCACTGCCTCTCCCTTACCCTCAGCTATTGGTAATCCTAGCCAACATCAAAGCTCCTCTAGCGTCGAGAGCGTGACGGAAAGATAGAGGTGTTGAGGGGGAAGCCATCAGTAAGTCTAGTTATCTGTCAACGCTACCCTGTATGGTACTGTTTGTTCTGCCCGTACTTCTGCCTGAGAGATAGAGTGACCGTGATCTGTGGACTGATTTGTTGAGAGATAAGAAATCCCTTCTTGTTGCCTGCATTGTATTGTACTGTAAAGGCTTAGACTTGATTTGTTGCATCACCTGTTAAGATTTAGGGCTTCGTCATGGCATCAGCAAGTTTTGAAAATAATTACTTGGCTAATAAAATGCTTTTTTATTATATAAACATATTCCATAATCAGTGTTACTGAAAGGATTCACATAATGTGGTCAGTCATACCTATTGTCAATACTGTGTGGCAATGTACAGACCCCATTTGATTGACATTTCCATGACACTCCTATGTCATTCTTGTTACACCTGTTAGGACAATCAACACCTTCTTTGGTTCTTTTGAGTATATACTGGTTTCACACCTCACCAAATTTGCAGCGTAGCGTCTTTTGCTTAGACCGCCACAGGCAAAAGTAGTGTTTTTAGCAGATTCAGGGGGATTTGGAATAAGAGCCACAATCGCTTTCAGACCTTTTCATTTAATGAATTAAATTTGTCCTGAATTAATTGAATTTGCCCATCAGAGTGAATGAAAAACCCACATGTTAAGAGATGGTACACAATCAATTTAGTTTTTTTGCTCTATCTTGTCATACAGTATTTATCTTTCCTTGTCTCAGTTTTCTGCATTTTGTCACATCTGCTAACTCTTATTCCAGGAGTTGCGTAGAGAAGAAATAAAGGAAGATGATTGCCACCTTCAGGGTGAGTTAAAATGACAGAACCATCACTAATAAGTTTAGCGTACTTGATTTATTTTTAATGGCCTATTTACTATTGCATGGATTTTGACACTATACTGTATTTTGAGACGTTTATGATGGTCTATGCTTTCCACTGAAAATTTGAAGCTGTGATATCACCATCTGTTTTGTACGAATAGAAAAACATTTTAGCCTGTTTCACAAATTTTAATTTATAGTGTGTATAAAGATCTGGAGGGTTATCTGAGGACGTCCGTGACAAACTGTTAGCGTAATTATCGATTCTAATTAATACACTTTTATAAGAATTCCCTGTGAATATCTGAATCTGTATACTGTATCACTGAAAAAGAATCCAGTGGCTCTGTAAATGGTAAAACAAACGAACAAAAAATGGATTGCACCACACAACACTATCCCAGCTTTGGCAATGTTCATCCGATGATGAGGGCGGGGCTTCTGAGGGAGCAGGATGTTGAGTACAAATATCGGCTCTCTTTCTCCAGAATCGCTTACACAACATTTGTAACTAATCTAAATAATACAACACAACAGAACATTGATCTGATGGGTTTCAACCCCACAATGATGCCCACATTAATTAATTCTGTGTCTGTAGTGGAAATGCCTCCAGAGCAAGGCTCCAACAGAGATCACAACAGCGACCACACAGTCACTAGAAAAACCACGAGGAGCAGCCTTGCTGATGTGAGTGCGTCTGACAAGCATGTCTTATTTGTTATATTCCCCTTGGAGCACCAGATGGGCAGGACTTAATTTTATTGTGTTGACACTTTGCATATTTGTTGTGCTGTGTGCTGCATACAGTAGACTCACACAATCTCACTAATTCAGTAAACATATTGTATTGTCCTCTCCTGTTTCAAGGCCTTACAGCAGCAAACTGAATGCAGCTTGATGAAGCAGGATGAACAGGAATGGGTATTCACACTCTATGGTTGTGATAACAGTAGCAAGCTCACAAAAGAGGTAGAATTACTTTGGAGGTTATATTCCATAAATATAATGATGTGTTATTAAATACTCTGCGTGTGTGTGTGTGTGTGTATTCTGCAGGAAATGTCCAGTCTTATGCACTCCATCTATGAGATGTTGCAGACCGCTATAAGGCGACGTTGTGGTGGGACCACAGCGTTGAGGGTCAAACTGGTTTTAGCACCTTCCAATAAGCCAGGAGTGGTTCCACAAATGGGTAACAGGAAATCTGATATCTATGTGCCTGTTGAGTAGAGAATTGTAGCAAGAAATAGTTTAAAATAATAATTTAGTAATAATTATTATTTAAATGAATAAATGATAGATACATTTTTGAGTGTGGCTTTCGGGAGGGTGGAGAACAGTGAGTTGACCCATCTGTAGTGGAGGAGTAAAGAGGTAACTGGGAAATAACTTGCAATGGAAAATCATATTTTTGTAATGTTGGTTTTAGCCACAGGGGCAATTTTGTAAACCTTTAATTATAATACTATCAGTAGATTATTGTTCTTTCCCCCCATTTTTACAGATAAAGAGCAGAGTTTGTCCCAAGGGTTCAGCAGCCCAGAAGGGAGGCCCTATTGTTCTGATGAAAATCCAGAACGAAGGAATCACTACCTGGATTTAGCTGGGATTGAAAACTATGCCTCAAAATTTGACAATACAGGTATTGCATCCTTTATAAGTTGCACATCAGCATGTTGGTTGTTTTGAATTTGAGGTTGACAATTTTCAGTGATGTCATATTTATCATCAGGCTTTGTTGCTAGACATGGCAAACTGAAATAAACTGCCTTCTTATTCTGCAGAACTTCTCTCTCCCGGTCAAGAATCTTGCTCAGCTCTTCAGCAAAACCCAGTGGCTGCCAGTGAGAACTGCAACAACACTGAGTCTCAAAAAGGCATCTCAATCCTTCGTTCACTCAGAAACAAAACCAAAGTAGTTGAATGGAAGGGTGGAGGGGGAAGGTCATCCAAACATGATGGCCAGAACCCTGCCTGGCCTTGCCAGCCTAAGGTCCAAGCACCGCTGCAACACGCTCAGAGAAAAAGACATCATTCACGACTTCAAGACACCGGGCTATCCCCTAGAAATCCCGGTCCTCAGGTGCTGCTGGAACCAGAATGGGAGACATTAAACAACACGCCTGCCTCTCGTTCATGCTTGGCTTCAGCAGCACACAGACATGAGCACCATCACCACCACCATCACGAGCACCATCACCACTATTACCAGACATGAACACATCCTAGATAAGGAGATTTTGACCACTTCCTGTAAATTTGGGTATGACTTGCCTTTTGAAAACCTTACTTAATATCTAGGCTGTGCTGTTTAATTTTACGCTTGAATTTTTAAGTCCCTTAGACTGGCATTTGTTTCTCAGGTTCTCAGTTTACCACATTTTTTGCATTGCCTATTTTACAAAACTAAAGGCATAACCTATGTGTATAAAATGTATGTACAAATGAATTTGAAATGTAATAAATCGTGTTAATCTTGAAAGGCTTGCTAATTTATTTCCTCTAGATATGTTTAATCACAACTTAATCCATCCAAACTCTTATCAACTGTGGCTGTGCATAGAGTGAATATTATCACATGCTCTAATCGAATTAATAACATTTGTGCCATTTGTGTTACATATGAGGGTTACTTTAAGTTACTTTATGTTGTATTAACACAAGACGATTTGAGCCTAGCAACCAAAACAATTTTTTGTAGTACATATTAAGGATAGCTGGATGAGCTATCTGAGGTAACACCTGAATGTCAACAATTTACAGTTAGTGACATGAATACAAAATCTTGCTATACTTGATCATGTCAGACTCAACAGCTGTTCGTTCAGGTGTCACCTCAGAGATACTTCATCCAGCTACCCTTAATCCATCCTACAAAACATAATTATTTTGGTTTGAAACTCGAGAGCTCTACATCGTTTCTAGGCTCAAACATTCTAACCCCATTCCCAGAAATGTAGGGTCTTGATGCTATAATGCAATCGAGTGTATCTTTAAGACTTTTGGGTGTATGCAGTGTAAGAGTGCTCTGCATTTAAGTTACAGGGCCTTGGATGTTTAATTGCACATAACTGATGTGTAAATACTTTTTTGGATGGTTTAGGGTGACAGCAACATTCAACCAGATTTGCTAGTCAAGCTGTGCCTTTGGAAAGAAGGACTTGACAGCTGAACCTATAAATAGCCCCCTCCCTATCACCAACCATGAGACCCCGTGCAGTGCTCTTGTGATAACGCACAAGTACAGCGCTAGCCAAATGCAACACACACTCGGACCGCACTGGAGAATAAGGCACAGGACACGGAGTAAAATCTCAGACGGAGCTGATATTTATCAACTCGCGCTGAGAACAAAAAACGTTCCAGGCTTGTGCGGTCGGAGCCCAGAATCCTGGAACCATGAAGTCACTTCAGTTCTGTGCTGCTGAGGGCTTCATCCAGAATGGCAAGTGTGCTATACAGCACCTCAACAGTGTGTCTTTTAACCTGTACCCACTTCTCTTCAAGGCCTGCTACCTTCATGAACAAGCAGAGCTTCTACATGTGCTGGTCCAAACTTGGCCCCTAGCAGAACTTAACTTGCAAAAGCTCCTGGGAAAAACCGCAGACTGCCAAGCGGACCTTACTTCCTGGACCTGTCGACTGTGTCTTGAGGCTGTTCTGACTGGTTTGAAGGTAGTTACATGGTGTTACTACCCCATTCCTTAGGCTATATAGTGTCTCTGGTATAACAATGTTGCAATTTTCCATTGAAGTCACATTTCTTTGATTGTGTCTTGTGGTAAATACACATAACAAAATGTTGTGTTTTGGTAATATGCCCCATCCACACCTCAGTGCTAAGTGGCTCACACAGTTGGCTACCATTGCCTCTACGGGCACGTGTCTTGACTTTGAAAACATAAACAGTGATCTGAGGAGAACGTGATATGCTCTAGGGCGCAATAATGCAATTGGGGAGTGTACCTTCTGGGTCCTTGTGGTCAAAATAGGGTACACTAGCTTTGTTACAGTATCTTCAGTATCAGATCTTAAATGGCTAAGAGAATGTTACCGTGAATTTTAACAT
This sequence comes from Forbesichthys agassizii, assembly GCA_026546735.1. Classification (NCBI taxonomy): domain Eukaryota; kingdom Metazoa; phylum Chordata; class Actinopteri; order Percopsiformes; family Amblyopsidae; genus Forbesichthys; species Forbesichthys agassizii. The sequence continues at coordinate 2,084,398 of JAODLL010000003.1, read as the reverse complement.
TTCAACGTACTCTTCTGAAGGATTATGTGCTGTCTATGCCAACCACCTATACCAAGAACCTCCGTGTGGTGGACCTGACTGGTTTAAAGGACACCGAGCACCAAGCATGCTCCTGCCAATCTACCCTCGGCCGATGGGCCAGAACCCAACTCCTGACCCAGGTGTGTTATGAGACAATGGTGGCCATGAAAGACTGTGACGTGTCCCCGTCTGCCTTCAAAACATCCGTCGACGTCCGTCTGAATGGCTTTGTCACCGGCCGCAACTACGAGCTGGTCGCTCAGGCCTTCCTCCTCCTGCGCCACTGCCCGCTGAAACTCCGCTTTGTTGGATTTCGAGCCGATTCCTTAGCTCTCAAGCAGCTATTCTATGTCATTCGTTTGGCAGAGCCTGAATCCATCATAAAGTTGGAGGTTGTCCACAGTGTTCCTTTGGAAGCACCGCATCTTGCATTGCTGCTGTCCAAGGTGGACTTCCCAAAATTGCAGTCCTTGACGCTTCCTGCAGGAGCGCTAGATGTCAGGAGGCTGGGCTCGGATGAAGACAATCTGCTGGCTACTATCGGTGAGATGCTTGGACAGCTGACCAGCCTGAGTGAACTCTACATGGGCTTCTCTACCCTCACTGGACATTTGCGCAGGCTGCTGAGGTAAGTGGTGTGTGTATTCAGTGTCAAGAACCTTGAGAAGTACACACAGAGACAGGCTGGTAGACAGCTGCACCTGACCAACGATGGACTAATAAAAATAGACCTTCAGCCCATGACCCAAATAAACAACTCATTGGCTAACCCCTCTGGAATATTATACATCACAATTATAGTGGTAGCGCAACCTTACTCAGACAATGTAGTCAGCAATTTTGTGCTTCAGCGCCAACAATTCCCAGTAACCAATTGAACCCCATTCCTGTATGTTTCCCTTTTTTATAGTCCACTCAACACTCCACTGCAATGTCTGGAAGTGGCCAACTGCTGCCTGAACCGAGTGGACATGGTCTACCTGGCCAACAGCCTCCACAGCGAGGCCTTTGTCCGGCTGGACATCAGCGGGCACAATGTCATCGGCACTTTCCCCACCATGTTCCAGAAGCTTCTGCAGCGTTCCTCTGCGACCTTGGTCAGCCTGTACCTCGAAGAATGCGGCATTGAGGATGAGCACATGGCTGCATTCACTGGCGCGTTGGCTCATTGCAAAGCCCTCCAGGAACTCAAGCTCCTGGGGAACCCTCTGAGCTCGGAGGCTCTGCATCGTCTTTTCACAGTGCTGTCTGCCGGTTTTCCTGAGCTGAAGTACATAGAGATGCCAGTTCCCCGGGACTGCTACTCTGAAGAGGTCACCTATCCGCTCGACGATTCCGTTTTGCTACAGTACAATAGGGACTTGTTTCAAGAAGTCAGAAACCAGTTAATGGGGATACTAGCAGGGGCTGGCAGGGTACATGTGGCGGTGTGCACCCCAATAACGGGGGTCTATGACCCAGATATTAATGAGACCAGCAATGAGTTAGGTGTGTCAATGCTGAAATCCTTCAACAGTGTCATTGGGAACTTTATTGATTCTGTAACTGATGTGGACAACAGGAGACGTCAAACTCAAGATCAGTAGTAATATAATACATAAATATATGTATTATGTAATGCAATAACACATTTGCCTATATTGTTACGGTCACAAACAGATGCTGACATTTTTGGTCAACAATATATCAAGATTTCATAAATTAAGGGCAAAAAAATTGCATATTTTGCTCAAACATTTGTTACTTGTAACTATACTGTATTTATATATTGTGCTGCTTGACCTCCTTACATAGTTTGATGATTGTATAAGTAGAGCATACATGCAATATGACAAATGTGGTGTGAACATAAAAGTTTATCTTCCACAACAATATAACTAACTTATATTAAACAAAACAGAATGCCCGACACCTTCCCCTCTTTCAAAATGTACAATTGTTTAATAATAAGGTTATACTGTATTTAAGGTGGTGGTGGGGGGGATCATATAGTAGACCAGTGACAAGATATTGCAGGTCCTCCTGCAACTCATTTCTTCATCCACTCCTCTCTCTCTTTTCTCTCACGAATAACCTCATCCAGGTATGGGGTCAAGTAATGCACATCCTACAAGATACATTAAGGTATTAAAGGCAGGCAGGGTCAGTCATTCTTGCTAACTTTGAGCTTAAAATCAATCAATCAATCAATCAATATCACACTGCAGTCCTCCGCAGCGGCACCCCACACAGAAAGCATTGTGAAGCAAAGCGTAGTGCTACGGCTTTGTTGATACGAGCGGTGTTCGCCACTTTATGTTTATGTTCTTATTTACGGAGCCAGGGCTGTGTAGAAGTATCAGATAATGCTTTCAACACGCACAGAGAACGCTAAGATAGTAAAATGTGGGGAGATAATTAACTAAAAGTTCATTAGCTTACATTTAGCTTGCAATAGTTTACTTTACCTTTAACCCAACTCTTTACTGTTAACAAAGTTCCCATATTTGTATTTAATTTATTTTGTATATACCTGCTCATATTGTGTCCACTGGTCTGCAGGGAGGATCTGGTGTTTCATAGAAAGGTCCAGGGCTCTCTTAATTCTAAATATCCTGTCATTGTATAGGTTTTCAGGAAGCCTCCTTATAGCCTCTTTGACATCTGAATCTTCATGGATTGTGTCGTCACGCATTAAACCTGCAATAAAAATATGAACATACATATTGAGATGGCATGATTAGTGTGCAGGAATAGAGCTATATGACACCCATTCCACTTTAATAAAAGGTTTGCATTCACATGTGTTATTACTTTATAAGTGGCACAAATGTAAATAATATATTACCAAATATCTTAAATCGGGGGAACATCATAATTTGATCTTGCTTATGCTTACCAATCTTGTTGAAGCCGCACAAATTGTAATACCACTTGCTGAAGCCGACCATGAGCCGGCCTGTTGCTACTATAAAAAAGGAAGAAATAAACATGTTATAGAACAAAAGTACTCACTTGTACTCACAACAGTACACATATAATACCACAAAGCAGGTATGTTGACAACACAATCGTAATATACTAAAGGCTATGGTTATTTCAAGTGGCTATCCATCGACCATGTGTCAAGTGTAATGTGTTTTGTTTGCCAGTCTTATATTTTCCTTTTCAAATGCAGTGTTCAGCATGATGCAGAAAACGTCTGAAAGTAGTTTTTAGAACGTTTTCGATTAAATGTGTCGTTCAGTAAAAAATCGAATTAAACGTAGCAAACGTTCAGTCTACTGAACGCACCCTAATGTTCCATCCGTGACTACTTCTAGGTAGTACAGTATGACACTTACAACAAATAACCAAACCAAGAAAATCGTCTTAGTCTGTAAAGAAGCAGGTTTGTCACAATTACTTTAGGATAGCTAATCCAGCTCGCTGTAACTCTGCTGACCCAATAATCACAACACAGAAGTGCAAACATGATAAGACTCACTAGAGCAAAGAGCTTGCTAATACTAGCAGACCAGCCTATGAGACTAGCACCATGTTAGCTCAATGTTAGCACAGGGACATTGACGACACAGCTTTATCAGGTGGCATAGTGTATAAAGAGTCAAACAAATATATCGTATTACAATTATAAACTTGTCAAATCGGCGAAAGAAACATGAATACCACCCTGTTTATTCATTGAACATATATGTTATCAAGATCATAAAATACCTGGTGCCCTTGCCGCCATGTTTATTTCTCTAATGACTGCGATGCATTGTGGGTAAGAAGTGTTATTTAGAAGATAGTTCGATAGGAGGTGGGAGGTGGACCTGTTATTATAGTTCTATGGGTGGACCTCTTGTCTTGGGCAGTAAACTTTGCAAAAATATGTATATCGTAAAACACCCACTGATGAGCGTCCTCTAAACATATCTGCAGTAGTAGTATTATATCTTGCATATATCCTAAACAATATAAGTTTATGTTCCAGAACTATCATAAGTAGGCTATGATGGATGGATGTAGGCGTATTTTATGTTTACAATTATCTTATATGTCGTGAAACATTGGTGGGGACAAATCATTGTGATTAAAGGTGATTTATACAATAAACGAATTAATGAAGTTGTTTCAGATCCCAGTGTGGTCGAGTGGCCTATCACGTGTCCAATCCGGTTCAATCCACCAGGGAAGGGAGGGAGAAGGAAGTGTCGCTAGATGGAATGATCCAAAGAAGATGATTTGTGGGGAACGTGTACATATAGGTATTTTGTTTCAAAATAAAAATAGGCTAATATGGCTTAAATGTTTTTTAATTGTATCTTATATTATAATTGGTTAGATGTTCACTATACTACACTATGGATTAAACCTTCCTGTTTCCATAATAAAATATAACATGAACATTGACACCCCTATTTACCCTCTTGGTTAGACCATATACATGTTTAGTTTGTGCTGTTTTCTGTGAATGGCATTTGCTTGTAGGCTATGTTGTAAATATTTGAAGGATTGTTAAAGTTATCTAAAGGTATCTGATTAGACAAATGGAATCGACTGTTGCGTCTCGAACACTTCGCAAGGATGATGCAAACTACAAATTACATTTCCGGATGATAAACGAGCAACAAGTGGAGGACATTTGTATTGATCTCTTTTATAAGCCACACACAATTACACTTTTGACTCTTACGGTGCTCAGTTTGATGTACTTTGTTTTCACAAGGTGAATACCAAAAATTAGCGTTAAAATTACAATTATATAATGTTTAGCATGTATTATAATACTTTCAAATACCAAATGAGTGGTAGATTTTATATATCAATCATATTTTGAATTCAGTATCGTTTTGACAGGGATGATGAACATTCTGACAGCAACCTCAGAGTGGGGTTATTGGTTGTTGTATCCTTTTTTCTGGTGATCAGTGTCCTTGCCTTTCCCAATGGTAAGACAATTAAGGACACACCATTAAGTTAGTGTGTGAGTACACACTAACTTAATGGTGTGTCCATTACAAAGCTTGAAATACCCAAAGTACTTTGTTTTGACAGTCTAGTCTATGCAATTAAGTTACATGTGTATGAAGGCCACAGAAACTAATAATTTGTTTTCTCTCCTCAAGGCCCTTTTACCAGGCCGCATCCTGCAATATGGCGGATGGTGTTCGGTGAGTAGTACCAGTCACAATTCAACAATAAAACCCGACCACTAACTCTTATCTGTTTAAATAAAAGTGTTTTCCCATCTGACAGGTCTGAGTGTTTTGTACTTCCTGTTTCTCGTGTTCCTCATCTTCCTGAACTGGGATCAAGTGAAGACTCTCATGTACTGGTTAGATCCAAACCTACGCTATGCCACACGTGAGGCTGATGTCATGGTAAATGGTCTCCCCCTGAGCTATAAGAGCAGAGTGGGACTATCTTGTTTACCTTTTTATCAGTATAAGATACTACACTTGTGATACAATTATCTCAGTAGCAGAAACTCAGTAAAATCGTGTTCATATACTTTAATGAAATGTCAACTTTCTCAATTCACTCTTAAGTGATGATCTTGTTTGATTTATAAATAATAATAAATAAATAAATGATCTTGCAGGAGTATGCTGTTAACTGTACCGTGATCACATGGGAACGCATTCTGAGCCACTTTGACATCTTTGCATTTGGTCATTTTGCCGGCTGGGCTATGAAGGCCCTGCTCATCCGTAGCTACGGCTTCTGCTGGACAATCAGTATCACCTGGGAACTGACCGAGGTAATGGCAAAGAGAATTGAGCAAAGTCAGAGGCACAAACGTATGTCATGTTTTTACCTTTTGGAAGGGGCAGTGAGGACGGATCCCATAGAAAAAGATTCACCTTTATGCAGATTACAGGATAGTGTTTGAATTTCCAGTGCTTCATTGAAGTCAATGCAAAAGGACTGATGGAGCACTGGAATATTTTTCAACCACTTCAGACGTTTGCTGCGTTTAATGGGCGTGGCGAGCGTTGCTCAAGTGTAGCCGCATATTTGGAAGCTGTTAGGGGTTTTTTCATAAGTATTTGTGGGCTACTGTGTAAGCCTGTCTTAAGTTTCATTACCATCTTATTTAACCTTTAATGTATGCTGTCTCATTCTGATATTACATTTAAAATTGGATTGTGAACGTATCCTTTATTTACAGCAGGTTTAGCGTGCTATGCACCAACAGGAGTGGTTCTATTATAACCTTGTGCATCTGTCCAGGTGAAACATGACAATCTACAGAAGTAAAACGCAGATGATCGCTTTGTTGTTGTTAGCCATGTGAATATCGTTAAGCTCACTTCCTAACTCCTCTTTGTTTTGTAACTTGACCTTCAGTCTACTCACTGCCTTTCACATTCATTGAACATATGGTAAAAGTTCCACCGTCCTGAACACAGCGCTTGTCATCACAGAGGCATTTTGTATACGTGGGGCAGAACCTCTGAGGGAGCTCTATGGCATTGAAGGGAGAGGTGGTTTTAGTTTTGGTGTAGTTCAAATATCAACAAGCTTTCTCCAGAATTACTTACTATACCTTTAAATCAAGAGCTCTTGTTGTTCATCACTATATCCCCTTCCTCTCCCCAGCTGTTCTTCATGCACCTTCTGCCTAACTTTGCGGAGTGCTGGTGGGACCAGGTTATATTAGACATCTTGCTGTGTAACGGAGGGGGCATCTGGTTGGGCATGACTGTCTGCTACTACCTGGAGATGAGAACCTACCGCTGGGCAAGCATCAGGTCAGTAGTGCCTGTGTTTTGTTAATTTACCTCTTATTTATCTAGTGTGTTGTTTTTGTTTAGTTTTTCTCTCTCTCTTCCCTCCTTTTTTATCTCTCCAGGGAAATTCACACCACCACAGGCAAGATAAAGAGAGTTGTGCTTCAGTTCACCCCAGCCAGCTGGACGTGCGTACGTTGGTTCGACCCAAAGTCCTCCACCCAGAGGCTAGCAGGCATTTACCTTTTCATGATTCTATGGCAGGTAAGGCAGGCTATCAGCTGTAAACTTGTGTTATTAGTTCAATGTGTAGGTGAGCTTTATGCTTTCTGTACGGAGGCACTCTAGTTGCTCCAGACATTTTACCTGCATTCATCCTTGGATTCTCCAAATGGTGGGTGGAATTAATGACCTTGAGCAAGGCACTGGACCCCAACCTATGCACTCCACAGAATGTATCCTCTATTCTAACTCTGTTTATGCTGCATGTATTATTAGCTACTGGGAGGGATCTGTTGAAAGATTACGTTTAAAAAACAAAACGCAGTGTAAATAAAGTTAAATGTAGTAGGGGAGTGATTTCTTGTTTGGTTTATATTTAGTATATTTTATGTTTTTTAATTATTTTAGTTGAACAGTTTCTACCAGTATACACAGTACACGTGCCTTCTTATATAAGCATGCTAATGAGTTGTGTTCTGTAAAGTTTGGTAGAGTTGCATTAGTAGAGAAACCCCACCATGGTCTGCCTCTGTGGTTATACCGTGTTAACAGCTTCATGTCTTGGTGGATTCCAGCCGTAACACATTCCCTGTCTCATTTCTTTTTTTTCCAGCTCACAGAGTTGAACACCTTTTTCTTAAAGCACATCTTTGTCTTCCAAACCTCTCACCCACTCAGCTGGGCTCGTATTCTAATCTTAGGAGCCATCACCGCTCCCACCGTACGGTATGCACACATCCCTACAGTCATACCTGGGGCTTGACTATAAACAACAGCAAGTCCGACCTCAGTGTTGTTAAAGCCAGGGTTGGTTTTCCTTCTTATTTGTATTTTTTTTTAACTTTCAGGCAGTACTATGCATACATAACAGATACTCAGTGCAAACGAGTTGGAACACAGTGTTGGGTGTTTGGGTGAGTTCTGTTAATGATTTTATTTCTAGAAATTAGTGTTTCGTAATATTTCCTTTTTATATTGTAAAACAATCCTGATTTTGTAAGCTAATTAATGCTTCTTTTCATATCAGTCTGGGGACTCTCAACCAGTAGAGAGCCACCAGGTTAATTGGTGTCCGAGTAAGTCATTCAGTTGGTGCTGGAACTGTTCTGACTGCTAAGGCTTTCACTGGCACCTGTTGACATCACCCTGTTGACATCACCCTGTTGACAAACTGTTTTCAATTAAAACATTTCCTTATCTCATAAAGCAAAGGAAATCATAGTGCAACATCTGAAATCAGGATGATTTTAACCAGGCCTATTTTATTTTATTTTCAGTAGAAACCTGACAAAAGTATATTTTACATTATTTATAGTATACTGTGAACATTACCTGTATAAAACTAACCTGACATTCCAGATGGATTGTTGTCACAACTCCACCTGTAGAGCCATACGTTGAACTGTTTGTAAAGGGCAGGGGTCTCATTTATAAACGTTGCATACGTTGCAACTATATATGCCACTTTGCACCCAACAGTTGCGATCTATTAAAACCAAGTGTACGTCCAAAACTTGGATAAATGGGAAACTGCAACTCCAATGACAGAAGGAAGAAACTTGAGATGTTTTGAAATTAATAACATTTTGACGTACAGCAGGATGTCGCCAGACCTCAAATTTGAATGTTATAGGCTATTATTAGAAACAGAGTCATACATACATACATACAGGCAGAGGGGCATAGCCTTGATACTTTCAACAATGTGCAAAACCATAACAAATACCAGTAGTAGTTGTTATACCAGAAAATGTAAGCTGTTTTCTTATCAGCTTGCTGAATGTTACTGAGCAAATAAAACGTTGTTGTAAATATCCTGGCGAAATTAAACTGAAGCTCGCGAGATCAAATGGTGAGGCTAGTATAAAACCACTCTAGCAATACAATAACAATGCAAGTGCCTTTGCAGTACATTCCGCAGGCCACATGAGGGAGCCATCGTTAAATGTGTAATCTAAATTTGCAAACACATTCAGTGTTAAGATGTGGTGTTTTCTCACAGAGCTATTGCTTTCCTGGAGGCTCTCGCCTGTGCCAAGTTTGGACAGGATCTGTTTTCCAAAACACAAATACGTTTTGTGCTCCTGTGGCTGCTTTGTCTGGTAAGATACATACTGAATGTTTGGTAGTCAAAGGTACAGTATATTGTAATTGATTTAGTGTTGTAATTGATTTAGTGTTGTGGCCAGTATATAAAAGAAAATGAAATAATAATTCTAACTGATCATTATACAGTATGTGAGGGATACTGAGGGTCTAATTTCTTGGGTCAGCAAAATATAACTTTTAGTGATCACTTTTTTTTTCTTTTTTTTTTTACATTTTACAATATAGCAATTCTGTCTTTTTATACGGATTTTAAACATTCATGCCATATAGGCAGTGTTATAACCAACCTATTTTTCTTCAGGCACTCATCACTCTTTTCTGCTTATATGGGATGGTGTGGATTGAACATAAAAGAATAAAGGTGAGAAGATTATTTGGGTGCTTGCTTGATTTGTAATTTAACAAGTGAAGTGTGGGTGTTTTAAAAACTACTTCCAACATGAATCTCTATGGTGATGTATTTTCATGAGCATGCAGTTGTTTGCTCTATGCCACTGTCTCTGAACCACCCTGCTTTTGTAGACTGCATCTGTTCGCATGGACGCTGATGAAAGTGTTAATGATTCCAGTGATATCTTCCAGGATGGTGTTACAGGTGTGCTTACAACAGATGTACCGAATAGCTCACACGCCTTACTAAACTTCACCACCATACACAATAATCAGGATTACTTGCTTTCTGTCAACAGCTGATGTGGGACCGTTGGGTAACTCAAAGTCTGTTAGACGAAGGAAAGTCTCAGAAAGGAAAAGATTTACGAATGTTCCCCAGGGAAAGAACAATAAGCAGTAAGCTTGAGGAAAATATACTGCACAACTCTGGCTACGTGTACTGTGAAGGAAACAAAGGACAAATGGTGGCTGGAGTGAGGGACACAAAAAATGCAATATTAGCATTTTGGGAATAATAATGGCTGACCGGTGAGAGCTATACAGCAATACATGCAGTGAAACAGGTACCATTGTCTATTAAGGAAAGAGCCAGCACTAACAACAATGTCCGTTTTTACAACTGACACTGCACTGATACAGCACAGAGGTCATACTGTAGGTCACCTGCAGCTACAGTAAGACTATTTGCACTAATGTCCCACTGAATCTGAGGTTGTTTTGCTTATTATATAGGCTATACTTTTTTTTAATATCCATGAACTACTGATAACTACTAGAACTAATACGTGTGCTGCAAGTTCTATTTAGTATTTTAATAACTGATAATCTGATACTAACTTTGCTAGTTTGAGATGTTTGTGTTGAGAATATGATTAGGACAGAATTGTATTGTTCTGATGGTTTTAGATGTTTTGGTGTTCAGTCCAAATAAACAGCATTAGGAAGACTGACTGACAGAAACAACCAATGGTGCTTTTACTGTATTTACCTCTCCGTTGTAGTATCTTCTTAAATATGTTTACCTGTGTCTAACTATGTTTATTATGTGCCTGTGTGGACATATGATTGCGAAAGGGTAGGGTGTAGCCTATTGCATTGAAAGGAAAATATTTAAATTGTGAAATTGTACTTTGCTCAGTACAATCACTGGTTATATATATATATATATATAATTGCATTTCAATAGCAATCTTGTTATTTCAATGATTATATGTATAATATTGAATTCTGTAAGGTGTTTTTCTTAAAATGTTTGTGATATCTAGCCTATCTATATTCATTGTAGGCCTACTGTATTTGGTGTGTCTTCTTATCACTGTGTCTTGGACTTTGCTGGTCTAGGCTACATACACAACCAAATACATATTTATTTGGTTCACGTATGCTGGAATCTTTTATGTACGTTTATTACATTATATTTACATTAACAACTACAAGGCAGCCACTTAGTAGCAGCGTATGGCAATTGCAGTCAGTTAGGCCTACTAAAAGGATGATTTTATTGGTTTCCCTCTTTTGTACACTGTTTAACGTAACTAATTGTAGTTGATATTCCTCAAAGTTGTTTTTATTATTTTTGTGTCTAGTAATTAAATATAGGCAAAAAATACTGACTGTGGTTTTATTTAATTTAGCCGTTAAAGCCTTTTCTTATTAAATATTCATAAATGCCATATCCAGTGCGTGGTAGGCGTCAAAATAAGAATGTATATTGACTCAGGCTAAATGATTAGTTTTGAACCCCGGCCGAATCATCACTAACATCCAACGCAAACGGCCAATGTCGGCTACTCCATTTCCCATAGTTCTTCTGAATAGCCAGTGTGCTGGATGACAGCTATCCGGCGCCGAACGACCGATAGGCACTCAAACGAACAAGCCATGGCGGCCACGGGTGGAGGGAAAATTAGAAGCAGGAGATATCATATTGCCTCTAAACCTTACGCCAAAAGTAAACAGGTAAATAATAGAAAAGGTTTTTGTTTGAAAAGCATACACTTTTGCGATTGTACAAACTACAATGTCATTAATTTCCCCGCTTTGTTATTGTTTGGTAGGATATATATTGTGGCCTAGTGTTAGCGCTCACGGCCTCCACGCGCTGATAGCATGTTGAGGAAATGCTACCTATAGTTAGCAGGCTAGCTTTAAGTTTCTTAGCCGACAAACTAGCAAACCACCTGGGATTGAAACAAAATTGGCAGTTTTAAAACGTAGTATGCACTGCTATTAGAAGTTCGATTATAGTCGATTTCACGTTTTTAGTGATTTTCAACAGCGACAACTGAGACGTGTTCGCATCTAGTTAAGTTGGTAATGGCAGGGAAGTGGAATTCTAAATTTTAGCTGAGCCGACTAGCTTAGTGTTAGCTAACGGCGCATTGTTGTCGTTGCTTCTGAACTTTTGGAACATCGTAAAATTGCCTGTTGTGTTATCGTTGTATTTGACATGTCCCCCCCTATACACAACAATATACACGAATGATACGTGCAGAAAATATTCCGTCAATATATCTTTCCCGTAGTTGACGTTAGCTAAATCTCTGCCAGCTGGATTGCGCATGAAGCATTGCCCGATTGGTAGCCCACATGGTTGACCGAGTGGCTTAACTGTCGCTTAGAAAGACACTGATTTAAAATAAGCACAAGCCCAAGCACATACCGTACTTACTGAAAAACTGACGGACTTTTCAGTCGATTGTCATGTTCAACATCAAGCAAATTACCTAGAATTTCAAGTAATCTGCAGATGGTTTAGCGAATAACCAGCATAGCATGCTATGTGCACAATTGTGATTTTTCGTTTTTAGACGGACAGTGTCAGAAAGATAGTTGGCTGATTTCTGTATTATTATTATTATTATTATTATTATTATTATTAGGCCTATAACCACCAAAACTATTGTGTTCAGTAAAACACTTTACAATTTGGTTTCTGTTTGTTTTAGAAAATCCTATTTTACCTTGTATAAATGATTCAGGTATTCCATGTCGTGTCATTGCAGTAGTCTGCTACTTTATATACAATAGGCTACTGTTAACATATTGATGTAATCCACTGATATTATTCAATAAGAACGTATTTGTTGGGCCTTCAGTTTTCATAACGGACATGAGCAAATTTTATGTAGCCAGTTAAGTGTATATTCGTAAATACATACTGTACTAAATTACAAATAATGAGCTAGTTAACATTAACTGCACCTATGTGGTCCTATCAGTTTTTTAGTGATCTCAATATGGTTTTGAATTAGAAGAGAACATTTAAATGGCAAAGAAAGAGGTCTGTTATATATAGCTTGTTACATGAGTTCCATGTTACTTATGTAATTGTTTTTGCTGTAGGAGTTGAACGATCATTCAGCATCACTATGGTAATATTGTTTCCCTCCATTGTTGCATAATGCTACCAGTTTATAATGTGGAGGCTCAGGGGTACATGGGCCACATGCAAATGTGAATGTTGTGATCTTAGGTGGTATGCATGATTCACTATTTGAAAGTGGGGAAGCTAAGATATTGGCATTAAGCAGCTATGTACACTTGCACAGTGAAAATAATCATATGCAATTAGTAGCAATTGCTTGCAATCTGTTTACTTCTCAAACAGTGGAGCTGGTGCTGTTGTCACACTAGAGGGCACATTCTAGACTATAATATATATCACTTGTTTAGATTTAACACCTTTCACATTAATGCTTGTGTATATTTATAGCATAAGGAGAACTTGCAATGTACACAAACTAAAAACCTGTGACGCTTTTATTTCAGGTTGATTGTGTGCTTGTTGTAATTTTAAATGCAGTATTTACACGATTACATTGTCTGACATCTCATTTACAGTTAGGTCTTAATGTCTTATGTTTAGAAAAGTTAAAATGAATTAGAGAATGCCAAGCCTCTTCAGTACTTAGGTGATATCAACATGTGATTTACTAGTTAAGTTTTAAAAATGTGTTTCTTTTGAGGGCATGCCTGACTAGTGTTGACGGGTTGTGACGTTTTAGTTGCAGTCCTCTTCAAACACTAAATACTGTTTGAACTAGTGATGGGCGAGTGCTATATATTAATATTGCAAATACATTTTGCCCTTGTTTTGACCTAACACCGGTGCTTCCTGGGTGAACAATACCCATCTAATTTCTACAGCTTGGGCCTGGCTTTGGTCCTGTGACTGTCCACAGAGGAAATACAACCCCCGTTAATACCTTTTTAATCACACAAGCCTATGCTAGTATTAGGTAAACATTGCTAGTGTGTTGTATTTATTTCAGATGTGCCCGCCCCGTCATGATGGGTAATGTATGTGAATCTAAAGTAAATACAAGATGTATGTAGCGCAGAACCTGTTTTCACAGATAAGCAGAATGCAAGAAGCACACATGGCTCTTATCAGGTAGCGAGAGCTAACTTCTGAATGTTGGTTTGACGGCATGCATATAAAGTGGTACACTGCCCCCTTTCACACCTTATATCTACAGTACTTTGACTTTTCCAAATATTAACACAACATTCATGACGATATTGTCTTAGACCATTGGAGTCTCATTCAATCATACTGCACCAATTGGAAACAGAAGTGAATATGTTATGTTTTCATGAGAAGGCTTTTACCGCGCTTCTAACACCGTACATTTATTAGAATATGAAAGAAACTTTAGGAAGTGCACTGGATTGAAGATGTCAACACATCAGCGTGTGAATTAAGTACCAATACAGGTTTTCCTGAAATGCAGGCTTTGATATATCTAGTGTGGAGAAATAAATGGATACCTCCCCATTGATTGGCCTTGAGCCAATACACTTGGTCAGCCGCAGAAACACACATTTCCCCAATTTCAGCTGTCAGTGAGCTGAAGCCGGCCATTACACTGGCCAATGCATAAGGCATTTCAAACAAGGTTGTTGGAAAATATTACAAATACAATATTGATTAACAGCCTTTAAACAAAATAGTGTAAAATGTATAAGACGTAGTCTATAAAGTTGAATTTGATGACATTCTGTTGTTTTCTCAGCAGCAGCCAGGCCTGATCAGTCGAGTGACGGACACAGTAAAGAGCATCGTTCCTTCTTGGCTGCAGAAATATTTCAACAACGGTGAGGCTGCTGAGGTGGATGAGGCTGTGCAGGCACCAGAGCATAACAGCCAATTGCTGCCCCCTAATGGCAGCGAGGTGGGACCTCCTCCTCTTGACGGATGGGACTCTTCAGAGCCCAGCACCAGTCAAGCAGGTGAGCCAGATCCAGGGGACTTGGCTGACAAAGGGGGAGGCTAAGCCCTTTGTTCACCTACAGCAGAGACCACTAATTGGCGGACCTCGGTCTTGGTCCGGACCCAGGCGCTGTCCTACTGGGACCTGGACCTATAACTCATGAATTATTGAAAACTATTGTATTTGACGGAAGGTTTCTATTGTAACCGGCACCACTTGTCCCCATCTGCACACCACTGGGATGTTGACCCTGGAAAATACATGGATAAATTGCATGCGTTAGTTTATCATCTAACATAATGCTACTCAGCCAATCATGTCTACTCACCGACTTGAGTCATTGAGTGAGATATAGAGTGGATAAAGATGAGTTACGAGATGAAAGAAGAGTAATATTCACACGGTGTGCTCTAAGAAAGAGACAACAACATATATACCTTTTTAAATGAAGAATGGTCAGATTCTTACAAAACCAAAATGTCTCATAAAGCATGTTCCGAGACTGTGGCGATTAACAGCGGCGATTGTTAGGCTGCCTAGTCTCCCGGAGCTCAAAGCCGATTTCATTTCACTCACAACACTCTCTCGCTGTACACTGAAGCCCGCCGTGAATACCCCAGCCTGTTCAGTTGGTACGTTTATCTGGTGAACACCAGTGATCACCAGTGTATGATGGAGGAGGCCTGTTGCATTGTTTCGGGCTGTAGTCGCGGTGAGTTTCCCTGTGCAGCGTGAGAGAGTTGCAAGTAACCTACCACAAAAGACACTTCTGAAATCTTATTTGAGTGTCCAGAACATTCAGACGGAGACCTGTTTGTAGCCTATACATTGATTTCTGTCACATATCAAGCCACCTCCATTGCAAATGTGGTTTGGATTTGATTTACAAATATCTGGATATGCCAAAAAAATTATTTGGGCTTGCAGTGTGAACCCAAACCCAATGTTAGAATTTTACTGTAAGGTGCACATTTTCTAAAGCGACGTTATACTAAGAGCCTCTTGGTATAATTATGTATATGCTTTTAAATGCAGCACTTATTTTACTTGAATTAAGAATATAACCTTTATTATTACAGTAATCTACTGTCAATGTTCCTCTGTTTAAAGTGTAAAATGTGAAAACTGAAAATGGGCCTACACATTTCTGTAATGTTTTAATGTAATGTCATTTTATTTGATCATATTTGACAGTCCGTTGTTGACTACGTACAGAAGTTGATCCAACTACTAAGACTACTTCAATACTGAATCCAGACCTTTGCTTGAGAAAACGTTCTCTAACTTTGAATTGTAATTTTAATTCTTCCCCCAACAGAGCCTTCGACTAGCAGGGCGTCTCTGAACTACCAAGAGAGCTCCCTGTCTCGCCCCCCTCTGAACCGCTCAAACCTCCACTTCCCCCCGCTGGACGCAGCCTCCCCAGTGCTGGGCTCCTCCAGCAGCCCCTTTACTCAGCCCTCCACCTCCAGGGCTCCCGGGCCCTTCTCCACGGCCCCTGGGCCCTCCACCTCCATGGCCCCCGGGCCCTTTTCCATGGGCTTCTCCCTGGTGAAGGAAATCAAAGACAACCTTTCTCAGCACGAAGACGACAACATCTCCACCACCAGCGGTTTCTCCTCCCGGGCCTCTGATAAAGGTTAGTTACACAGTTAGTCATTAAGGCGTGTGACTGTAGTCCTTATTGCCGTCCGCTGTTTGAACACTCCCGGGTTCTTCTGCAGATGTTCCCACCTCTAAGCCGACGTCAATACCCCGCCTCTGGTCCCCAGAGATGGACAGAACAAATTGTGGGCCTCAGCACGCCCACTCCAGTCTAAAAAAGCCTGCCTTCAACCTTTCTGTGTTTGGAACGTCATCGAACGTAAGTGCCACTGCAGTGCTGTCTCTGTCAGTAAGTGGCTTGTGAAGAATGTCTTGCTTCATTTGCAAACATGCAGATGCTCCAGATCTTACAGTTTAGAATCATGTTATTAATACACGGCCACTAGAGGACTGTCACCATTTTATTATAACATATTAAGGCTTGTACCTCATCTGATTATGAATTAGTTCACCTGAGTGGTTAACATTACAGGACGTGTGTAGCTGGCTCAGTCATGAGATGCGATTAACTAGGTAATTTTATCCAAAGCTACTTAAAATTAGTACTCTTGCTAACTCTTGTATCTCTTGGTATGTTCATTGATCCATTTCAGATTTGTATTGTTTTTTATTTTTTGTGGAAACTTCACTGGTGTGTACAAAAAGTTTGCACTAAGCTATTTTAGTACACTATTTAAATATGACAAGATTCTTCATATTTGGCCCATTCAGTTCTTAGGGGGGAAAGTGTAGGCTTGATTACAGGACCCTGGGTTTATATGTGTGTATATAGGCCTCATGGTTGAGGAAATGCACTTTATTTATTTGTGGTATTACATTTTAAATGTTTTTCCTGGAAATTGTGCTAGTTTATTTATGTGGGGTTAAAGCGCACGAGTAGAGTTAAAAGACACCACAATTAACAGTGTGCTGGTTTATGTTTTCACGTCATAGTTTGCATTGTTTGTTCCCCCACCCCCCATCCTGCTGAGAATAATTATATGGTTAAACAGTCAGCACCTAATCTGTCAGAATCTAGCTGCATGGAGCAGGCACCTCTGAGATCCACTAAGCACACCTGACAAATCCTGCTAACATCACGTATCCCCGTACTTCTTTGTATCTGCACTGTAGTCAACACTGAACAGCTCAGTGCTGACCTCCAGCCAGCTGGGGGATTCACCTTTCTACCCTGGGAAGACCACCTATGGCGGAGCATCTGCAGCTAGGAGCTCTCGTACACGGCCCACCACTCCTTACCAGGTCAGGGTCCGTTAGTCTCAGAACGGGCACACCGAGACATTTTTTAAAAGCGCCGAGCCCTGCTCGTCATAAAGGGAACTGTTCATTTGAATAGCGTAAAGTGTTGAGGTGAATGACTTGACGGCATGACTGCCCCATAGGCCCCATTGAGGAGGCAGATCAAGGCAAAGCCAGCCGGGACACAACCGTGTGGGGTGACCAGCGCCACTGCCAGACGCATACTGCAGTCCCTGGAGCGCATGTCCAGCCCTCTGGCGGTGAGTACATGAATGCACATACCATCAGTAAGGCTGAACGATTAGTTGTTTTTAAACCGAAATTGCGATTTGAAACCATGCGATTGGCACATCGCCAGACATGCAATTTAAATGCGAATCTAACCCAATTTTTGGATTAACTGGGTTAGATGGGTGACAGTGACTTCAACGGCCATGACCCACTCTTTCTTAATGCGAAAGATTGACAGACCGCTTTGGAAAACATCAGTCTCTATAACTACCTCTTATACACAAACAGATGTGGGTATTAATAAACAATGAGACTGCAACCACACTAAACTAAGTATTTTCCTGTTTGTTCAGATGGTGAAAATAGCGTTCTTTTATATATACGTTTTTCTATAGGAGTACTGTACAAACTCAATATTAATGTAACTAAGAGATTTGCTGGAAAGGAATATTTTTTTTGTGTACTTAAAACACTCTATAAAACGATACTCACTATCTTAGGGTATTAGCTTACTAGCTAGCTGTACAAATACAGTCAGAGCTTCCGCCTGTGAGCAGATTTGTTGGGCTGTAGTGATGCGGACCTGTACGTCATGTCATCTTTTTCCACACCCCCTTGCCGCACGGGATCTCCTAAACACACCGCGTGCAATCCCGACATACATTGTACCGGAGACATGAATTGTTTGCGGCGTTTCACCCTAAGTAGTGGGTCATAGCCGTAACAAGGCAACCAGCGCCCGGTTCACAAGACGCATTGCTTAAAAAAGGTCAGATGTGTAGCACAGGCCTACTCTTACTGAGATGAACAATATGCCAAATCCAAACAGTGAATGTAACTCAGTACTCGGACATCCTTCACGGCAATGAAAACTTTACAATCTCGGGTGGAGCTAGATCATGTCTGTGATGAAGTTGTGTGTGTGCCGCGAATATGAGCGCGCATAACCGGCTTTAGTTCAGACCGGCCTATCACCCTTTAGCGCCATAAAACAAAACAGGGGGGGGGGGGTCCAAATGAGACTTCACAGTGCCTGCTAAATCACAAATTTCACTATAACAATGAATGTATTTTTGTCCCATCGCTAACAGGCAAGCCGAGTTATAAAATCAGACGTTAGACAGCTAAAACATTGGTTTGATGTGACCTGCGTGAAGTGATTGATTCGTCACAGATTGACGTGATGTATCACAATCAAGTTGGAGGTTTTATTAGACAAATGCTTAAGTGGCTAATGGACACTTTATTATTATTGGTGCAAATAGTCGCCATAGACAGAGATGCACCTTTAAAAAAAAATAAAAAGGTGCAGACCCCCAGGCAATAGGCTGCGGACCCCACTGTGAGAACCGCTGGTCTACATGATACATTTGGCCACAATGTTCTAGTCAGTAGATGATCTCTTAAAAATAAATGTGTTGCTTTTTGTTTTCACAATAGGATGCAAAGAGAATTCCTTCTGCGAACTCTTCCCCCATGTCAGTAGTAAGTATGCTTATCTGGGTTGTTGTTAAACCTTCAAGGGAACAGAGGTGGTCAAATGCATAACATAATGTCATTTATTTCACGAAGAGCTCAACACGTTGTTTTTCTAAACTAATAGAACAATCACGTTTCTCATTTCCTGTCTCATTGCAGTCAATGGATGGCACAAATCTAGACCTTTCCCATTTCCAGTCCAAAAAGAAGAGAGTAAGTCCATTTCCCGCCTTCTCACCAAACCCTTTAGAGGTTCCATAACAGCCTAGAAGTTTGTGCTGCATCCGTGTCAGAGTTCTGTTGTTGGCTTTGGTGCAGTTATGTGTGCAGCTCTCTCTAAGTAGCAAGCTGTTGAACAGCAAGGCCATTGTGAAAGCTCAGCCACACTTGCTTCAGTCTGTCAACAGCCACCACCTCCTCTGCCTGCTGTTGGCATCTTTAACGCTAGAGAAATGATTATCTACGGTGGTACACAGCTGCTCCCCCCCGTGTGCCTGCTTGTTGACGCATGTGCGCCAGCTTGACTTGACGGGGCTAACCCGTGTTTGTTGATCACTGTAGTCCAGTGTTGACTGGTGCCAGCTCTGGATGGATTGTAGTAATGCATGTTAACGGTACCAGCTGTGACAACTGCTGGACATTCTCATTGGGTTATTCGACCCCCTACTGGGCACACAGCGCTTAACAGACAATTACGTGTACGCTAGATTTTTGTAGCCGTTTTTATTTCACGGTTACATTTTCTGTCATCTGTATTTGCTTTTAAAATGTGAAGCATTTCTTACTAGTCCCATGGTTGTCTAGTAATACAGCATTTCAACACAACCGCAATACTAGGATACTACTAATACTAGTACTCAATACTGTATCTCTACCCTCTCTGCAGGTCGACTCCCCCTTCCCCCCGGTGCAGAAGCTGGTGATCCCTGCAGCAGCCTCCATTTCAGGGAACCGCTCGTTGTCTTTCAGGCCTTCTCTGACTCCGGGAGGCGTCGGCCGAACCTTAGACAGGCCCTACAGAGACACGGTCAGAGCCACAGGCTTGCATTGGCACCCACCTAAACCGTATAATAATAATAGTAATGTTTGTTTGTTTCTATATTAAATATTTAACACCTAATTGTTTTCAAATGCCCCTACAGCCCACCAGAAAATCACTGCACATATGCGAAGAAAGCCCCGGTCCGTCAAGAAGGTACTTGTACTCCGTTAAAACAAACAGCATCAGACAGTGACTCCCCATCCTGTAATGTAATGCAGCATGTACGCCACACTGACCTGTGCCGTCGCTCTGCCACCAGCACAAGCAGCTCCAGTGGGCCCGTCTACCCCCTGTCTAGCACACCCGCAGCCACCAGCACAGGCCCTGGCGGGGGGGGCAAGATGAAGAGGGAGAGGACCAGCACACGGCCGTCCTCCAAGCGCCCCGAGGATGAGGAGGTAACACACAGAGAGAGAGAGCTCCGCTAGCTACGATTGCAGACATTCCATATTGTCACCTGCCCTTAATAATAATAAATAATGTTAATTATTAATAATAAACTTGCATCTGCAAGTGTGAAACTGCGACCTTAGACGCTGTGCTAATATGCGCATGAGAAGTGCGTTCACATTTGGCTAATGCCTTTGCTTGGAACGGTTTTTGTGAACATTACGAAATTATTAGCTTTAAACGCTCCTTTCATTCAGCGACCGTGCGTTCGCCGAGAACTACCTCCTCACACCGTTGGCTCGTGTTTGCAAACGTTCGTGGCCAACGGAAAACCGCTTTGAATATATTCGCAAGCGCTCGAGGAGAGTTGATGTGTGAAGTGTGGTTGCCAGGGTGTTACACCTGGCGATGTAGGGTGCTGTGGTAAGCTTGCTTGCTTGTCGTCTCCAGGCAGCTGAGGTGCCTGACCTGCCGGCCATCTCCCTGCCCATCAGCGCCTTCAGCCTCCCCATCTTAAACTTCTCCACTCCGCCCCCCCCTGCCGCCGCGTCCACCGCCACCCCCCCTCTGGCGACCCCTGCCAGGCAACCTGTCGCCGCCCAGGTCAGAATGCGCTTCGCTACTGAGCGCCGTGTGTGTTCCCAGAGCGCCGTGTGTGTTCCCAGTCCCGTGTAGTCGCTGTGCCTCTGATTGAATGTTGCTGTCATTGCATTGTGTTCCAGGCATCTCCTAAGGCCTCTACGCCCCCATGCACGCCATTCACCTTCTCCTCTCCCATAGTCAAGGCCACCGCTGCCGGTCCGCCTTCCTTTTCCCCTTCTGTAAGTGGTCAGGGCATGCCCGCGTTCCATCACTACACCTGCCTGCTTGTTGTTGTTGTGCTAATAATACTCTTCCCACCCTTTAGGCTGGATTTACCTTCAGCGCACCTGTAGCGAAAATGGGTCCCTCCATGTCCAATGGGAAGCTGGTGTCTCCCATAGTGACACAGGGTACGTTTTGGTTACTTGGTCTTAGTACGTGGCTCAGACTTGAAGTGGTGTTATCAGAGACACAATATAAGGACTTTGATATTATGGCTGTTACTACTAGGTACTGCATTGTTTTAATATGGTTGTCTTCTTTTTTTTAAATGGAACTGAAACAAGGGCTGTGTATTACAGCACTGAGTCTATAAAAACACTATGCAAGACATTGGCAAACACAGCCCATTTTATATTTAGAACTATTAACATTTTTACAGCATTTGCATTGACTCAATCTCTTTAATAAATACAGCACGTCTACTACGTAGCACAAACATATAAAAGCATGGCCTAGCTAACCTTTGAATTAGCTTACAGCTCCAAATGTTAGCTGTTTACAGAATTCTCATCCAGCTAACTATCTTGTATGTGGACGGGTGATGTTTGATTCCATCTCTGCTGACTGTTTTTGGTTTTAATAAACAAATACAGTGAAGTCAGCCACAAGCAATAGCACAGAGGAGTTTGAGGGACCCTTCAAACCAGCCAAGTCACTGAAGCAAGGCAGCGTGCTGGATGTCCTCAAAGCACCAGGTAAGAATGCAGTACACATCTAGCATGAGACGCATGGCTAATGGTCAGTCAGCTGTTAACCTTCTGTTAGTCTTGGCAGAGCCAGACTCAGCGCTGGCTAACTGTCTCAGTATCCGCTTACTCGGCAAGCAAGATATTTTGATTTGACACGCACGACGATAAACTACCAGAGGTCGCGTGAACCGGACATTTTCATTGACTGAATATTTTTAACAATGACGGAAAAATCTGAAGGTCGTCCGTCAATTTGACAGATTACACTGAGGGAAATCTATTAGTCCTGAAGCAGGACGCCGATTTCATAGTCTTTAATTGCATGTTGAATCAAACTACGATGCGATCATCACTACAGCAAGTGTTTGAAATAGGCGCGCTCGTTTTTAAAGCGGGGTATTCCAATCGAATCTTCAGTTCACAACTCTAAAATACGCAGACACTGCCCCTCGCTACAGTGCAGTGATGTGAGTTAAGCGACCGACAACTCGGAAGCCGGTTGCAAACAAAGCCACACATGAGCTTTTTCTCGCTTATGGATGAATCTTTGACTTGAAAGATAAAAGGTTACAATTGTAGGCTAATACGGTTGGTATAGTCACTACTAAAATTAGTTAGATTTGTTTTAAGCTGTTTTAATCTAACATTTTAAATTGGTAAATATAGCACTGTGTTGTCGTTGCACTGGAAGTGACAGATGCATACTTGATACAGCCAATGGAAATCGACTGTATCACTTCCCGAAGGCCTGAGAGTCCCATGTCTAGCCTCCAGGGGTATATGTATCAGCCGTTCAGCACAGAGTTGCTAATGGACGGAAGTAGCTGTGACCATCCTTCTGTGTACAAGGATGTTGAGGCATCTCTTTCCCTTTCCAGGCTTCTCCTCTGCCGGTGTGTCCTCCGGCTCCAACGCGGCTCCCCAGCAGACCTCGCTGAATGCCGTTTCCACGACGCCACCTCCCACCACCCCCTCCTCCGCCAAGGGCTTTGGCCATCTGTTCAAGCCCCCGGTCGGCTCGTGGAGCTGTGACGTGTGCCTGGTGCAGAACAAGCCGTCGGACACGAAGTGTGTGGCCTGCACCACCCCGCAGCCCAGGCCCCCTTCGTCCAACCCTTCGGACGCGAAGCCCGCGGTGGGGGCCGCCTCGGACACCGCCGCCCCCCCCTCCAAAACCAGCGCAGGTTTCGGCGCGGCGTTCGCCAAGCCCGCTGGCACCTGGGACTGTGACACGTGCCTTGTGCAGAACAGACCAGAGGCGGTGAAGTGTGTGGCGTGCGAGACAGCCAAACCCGGCACCGGCGTGAAGTCCTCGCTGGCGCCCCGCTCCGTCTTCTGGCCGGCTCAGACCTCCGCGGTCCCCCCGGCCCCCGCGGCCTCCCCGGGCGCTATGGCCGGGTTCGGAGACAAGTTCAAGAAGGCGGAGGGGGCCTGGGAGTGTGACACGTGCATGGTCGAGAACAAGGCCCAGGACGCCAAGTGTGTGGCCTGCATGAGCGCCAAACCAGGTAACCATCTCCTTCACTTTCCACCACCGGGCTGGGTTAGAGCGCCCCTTGGAGCCACGCCTTTCTCCCCAGCTCAGTCCATGTTTGAAATGCACTTTTGCTAGAAAGTTACCGTTGCTGGGGGGAGAAGGGCAGAGGCTGGAATAACAGAGGAGGATCACAACGGATAGCACATCTGCGTTTGATTTTTAGAAGGGGGGGTGGGGTGAATTTTCACCCTTTATTCAGACTAGAGCGACCCAGCAATCTGTAAAAGGAATGCTAACGTTATTTCTCTCTCGGGGTGTTAATGGGTGTTTTGAAGTACCTACGATCAATCTGAGGCGGTATTTCTACAGCAAACTGTGTTGAGGGTAAAAATGAATGTTTCAGGCCATGGCCTGGTCTGGGTGCTGCCTGAGTCCACCAGCAAAATGCCATTGGTGACACGCCCACTTAAAAGACGGGAAGCGTTCCATTGAAATGCATTACAATGTAGTATCTTATTGTTATTATTCCAGTATCTTTGATAGAGATAAGTAGTGTAGCCTACAGGTACACTGGGCATGGGCGTGCCGGTGTAAACAAAGCATCTTGTCAGAACATTTCATAAAAAGGAGGAACAGCATGGTGAAAATTAAGTCCAGATGTGTATTTTCTTGACTGTATCACTGCAACCTTTACTGAAAGGAACCCTTGAGTGTAGGGCGGTCATTACGGTTTGTATATTTTCCCTTTGGTGCTCCAAAATGGTAAGAAGATCATCGCACATTATGACATGAGCCAATCTTTTTGCATATGACAACTATTGTTCATCTGAAGGCTAAGTCCATCTCAAAAGACAATGTTACATGGCTTATTGTTGCCAGCGCTGGCTGTTAAGGGACCGTCAACAAATTACTATAAATGAGTGACGAGCGCTGGCATCTTCGGAACAGTCGACAAATTACTGTGAATCATAATAATTTGAATAATGATGAAACAGCAATGAACAAATGGCCTAAGAACCGGTTCAGGCACCGGAGCCATTCTAAAAATATAGGTTTGGAACCGGAATAGTCAAAAACCCAAATGACTGCCAGCCACTCAACCCTCAGGTGGAGGAGGGACACGCAGGCTCACTGGCTCACATTCTACACGGCAATGATTTAAGAGTAAATTTTACCCCACCCACACACACACACTCCAGGAGCGTCGGTGTCCTCGGCAGCTCCCGCCTCCGCCAGCAGTGTTCCCGCTTTGGGCTTCGGGGACAAGTTTAAGAAGCCCGAAGGTGCCTGGGACTGTGACGTCTGCTGTGTTCAGAACAAGGCTGCCGATGTGCAGTGCGTCGCCTGCCAGACAGCCAGGCCAGGAGCTAAAGTGGAGCCCAAAGGTAATCCCAGAGCTCCGCTAGTGTGCCACTGAAGGGCGTGTCCATGGGCAGAGTGATTGACACTGCTTGGTGTGTGTGTGTGTTAACTTGTATTGTAAGCGGTGTTGGCGAATGGTGCTAAATCATGTGATGACAAATCAAAGTACAGGAACTACTGCATCTGCACAACTTGTTTTGTTTCGTTTCTTTAGGTTTTGGTTCTTCCGCTCTGGGCAGCGCTGGTTCAGGAGGATTTAAGTTTGGTGCAACTTCAGAGTCTACTTCTGAGTCTGGGGGGTTCAAGTTTGGGGGAACCCATCCAGATTCGTCCTCTACATCTGGCGGATTCAAATTTGGGTCTACATTTGGGGGCTCCACGTCCGACATCACTTCAAAAGACACTAGTAACTCAGCAGGGTTCAAATTTGGCGGCTCCACGGAGGGCTTTACGTTTGGGGCCGCGTCCACCCTGACGACAGACAGTGCTGATAAGAAATCTGACTCTGGGTTTAAATTTGGCAACGGCAGTGGAATAGCTTTTGGATCGGGCACGTCTAACATGGCGAGCAAGCCATCCAACGGTGGCTTTTCCTTTGGACTATCAAAACCCGACGTGACTACACGCTGTACTGCTGTAACGGCGCCCCCTGCCGCTTTCACCCTCCCTGCGTCCTGCCAAATGACGATCGGCAGCGGCGCCTCTTCGACTGACTCCACGTCGACGAGTACCGCCACAACCACCACCTCCTCCTCTGGCGCCTCTGTGTTCAGCAGGCTAGGAAAGTCCAGCCGCGCCGCCACACCACTAGGGGGCGCCACCTTTGGCTCCTCGACAGCAGAGAAGGAGCCCGCCGCGGCCACGTTCACCTTTGGGAAGCCCGAGGAGAAGGAGGCCGCCACCAGTGCCTCCACCGCCACCCCCGCCGGCTTCATGTTCAGTGCTGCTAGTAAGGAACCCGGGAACACGGCGTCCACGGCGACGCTAGGGGGCTTCTCCTTCAACAACCCCGACCCCCCTAAAGAGGCCCCCGCACCCGCATTCACATTCGGCAAGCCAGCAGACAAGAGCGAGCGCACGGCCCAGGACCCTCCCAAGCCTGCCTTCACGTTTGGACAGAGTGCGGCAGGTGAGAGAGAGAGAGCTGTAGGCTGTAGGATGGAGCTGTTTGATATAGGATATAGGGACGACCACGCACTTTGGTCCTCGCTTGTTATATTGACGCTGATATCCAAGCGGGGTTCTTCATTCCCATAACTCCATCCAGCTGTATGGGTGGGGTGATGTGATGCAGTGCAGATGGAAACTAGTGCGTTGTTAGACAAGGCTCTCTACGGCAACTCGAGTCTGACTCGGTATGAATATCTGCTCAGATATGAATGAAGGGGGGAGGGGGGGGTGGCATTACTGGAGGCGCTGCTATCTTGGTCCTTCCAGAACATATTTCTGTCCTGAGTTTTATTCCTGAGCATTACATGACTCTATTTTTTTGTCTCCTCCACAGAGACGCCTGCTGCTCCTAAAGCAGGCTTCTCCTTCGACGCCGCCGTCACCACCTCCTCCACACCGGTCCCCAGTCTGTTTGGCAGCATCTCCACCCAAGCGCCGGCCCCCACCGCCTCCCCAGCGGTGGGCGCCGGCGGCGGCTTCATCTTCGGCTCCAGCGCCTCGTCCTCCGCCAGCGACGCCGCCTCCGCCAAGGCCTTCGTCTTCGGCCAGAGCCAAGACGGCCAGACGTCGACCTCACCGGCCAGCGCCATGAACTCCAGCCCGGCCCCCGCTCCGTCTCAGCCCTTCCTCTTCGGGGCGGCCACCAACCCTGCTCCTCCTGTTGCCGCAACTCCGTTTGCTTTTGGCGGAGCAGCGCCCTCTGCTGCCTCATCTGCAGGTTTGCCGCCTCCTCTGGGATGTTTACAGCATGACGGACTAGGCCATGGTTCATGTTGTTTCATCCGGGCTGTTTTGTAACTAGTCGTTTAAGATCTTTTTTTAATGGCTTGTCTGAAGTAAAGTTTTGTCCGCCTGTATCTGTTTAAGTCCAAGAATGTTGAATATCTTTTGTTGCCTCAAAGTTGTTGACACGATCTTCTTCCTCCTCTAGCCACAGCAGCAGCCCATTCCCCGTTTGTCTTCAGCTCGGCTCCATCCGGCGGGTTTGGGGCTAACCAGGCCCCCTCCAGTTTGGGAGCGCCAGCTCCCCCAGCCTTCTCAACCTTCGGCTGCTCGTCCCAGGCGCCGGCCTTCGGGGTCAAGCCCACCGCTGCTGCCCCCGTCTTCGGCCAGCAGACCAATCCCGCACCCGGGTTCGGAGCGGGCGCTACCTCCACATCAGGTGTGTTGCTGCAGCAGGCCGCCCTGTCCTGCCGCTGAGAACACTGGGTGGATTCACCTTCTTATTCACATGTAACACCTGTTCCTTCAGGCGGGGGCTTCCAGTTCGGAGGTGCCAGTGCATTCGGAGCCTGCTCCACCGGTGTGTTTTCCTTCGGCGCGGGGAACACAGGGTCTCCAGCGCCACCTGCTGTCCCCTCCCTCACCCCCCAATCCCCGGCAGCTGGAGGTGGATTCGTCTTCCAGCAGCCCCCCACGTTTAACATTGGGTACGCCCCACCTCCTCCTAACGCTTGGCTGTAATCTGTGTGTGTGTCAATTAGCAGCTGTTTGTGATGAGGGTGGTGACGCGGTGGCATTTCTTCCTCCAGGTCAGCCAAGTCCTCCTTCGCCGCCGCCCCCCCCGCCGGCACACCGACGATCGCTGGGCGAAAGATCAAGACCGCCGTGCGGCGCCGGAAGTAGAGCTCGCACAGACTCTGCGAGAGAGACACGAGACCTAACTTGGACTTAACAATTGCCCCCTGACGGCAGAGCGTAGCTTCAGAGGGCCGAGACCAGACAAACACTGAAGTACTTAGCATGTAAAGGAGGTCCATGGATCGGAACTGCTGTATCCTAGGGCTGGATAGACGGCCGGGTGTTTATCGGGGGTGTGGTGGAGGACGTGTTCCCGTGTAGAGCTGTTTAGAATGGAATACCCTCCTACAGGACATCTTAATAGCTATAAAAGAAACTGTTAACTTAAGACAATAACAACCACGACGCAAGCAAGGAACCTCTGCTCGACTTTAAAAAAACAAACAAAACAAGCAAGACGCTCATATCTATATTTTCAACACCTTCAAATGTCTGCTATAGGCTATAGGCATGACTTTTTTTGTAATAAAATTACAAAGGCAAAAATTGCAAAATCTGAGAGTTGCGAGTGTACAAAAAATGTTATTGATTATTAGTATGGTGGATCAGGTTATGAACTGCAATATTGCAGCGAGGCAGTATGAGATGGGCAAATCTCCGATGGTAACTCCTTTTTTTTTTCTCTAGGAGTAATACAAGATTCATAGAGTGATCGCAGTGTCATTGGAGACGTAGCCACGATGTTAGTGCTGTGTGTGCTGTAAGCGTGTTTCTGTGCGACCAATGAAGCGTGCTTGTGTTACTGTTTTCCTTTTCGTTTCCCCGCCCTACTTGTGTACAGACTTGAGGTGTGTTTGGGTTTATTGGTACATGCTTGAGGTTGCGTGTATGAAAGCTGAATGTGGTCGGGAGAGCTGCCCAATTCACGCGGTAGGTGAGAAGCAAAATGAATGTTTGAAACCATTTGAGGGTTGAGTGTCTGGGATAGAGGGAGGGGACCTGATCTGTGCACTGTTGCGACTGGGTGGGGCAGGAGGGGAAAGGGAAAACTCCTCCCCCAGTCTCCTCCTCAGAACTTTGTAAATGAATAGTTTCCAGAATATGTTGCGCCCCCCCCCCCCCCCAAATTGGTCAGCCTCACTCCGCAACTGCTTTTGTGCCCTCTTGTCTATCCATATTTCTCTCATTCCCCTCTCCTCCAGATTTGTTCTGCTCTCTTCTGTTCTTTCCCTCTTTCTCGTAATTGGCCTTTGAATATTATTATAAAAACCTGTAAATAGTGAAAAAATCTTTTCTTTTTCTTTTAATCTGTGAAGTTGAATTTTTTTGTGTGTTACCAACTCTGCATTCAGCATTTTTGTCTTTAGAATTTATTATGTAAATCCCTATATTCAAAGTTGCCCAAATCCATTTAAAAGGAACTTAAATGCAAATTGGGAAGCCTTTGATAACTGAAGGTGTATTGGCTTTTCTGATCCACTTTTGTTTGGACCAAAACCAGTATTGTACAAAGTATTAAGTATATATTTTTTTATCGCTTGTTTAAATGGACTAGGGTGACTTTGGATAATAAGGAAGTCAATTTAATTTTAAAGCCATGATTATTACTGAATGAGTGACAAAATAAAAAACCCATGGGTAAATACATCAATAAAACTATCAAATATTTGTTTCTTTGAGTATTATGTTCAAGTGAGATTCTTAAATCTGTGCGTGTCTCTTGTCTTGGAAATATCGAATAGATTTCACTTACTTGTGTCTGAGGCACGCAAGACAGTAATGAGCCTTTCGTTTGTGGATTACCACGTAGTGTTCTTGGTAACCTGAGTTTACCTAATAACACTTTTGATATCGCCAACACTGGATGATGATGATGTACCTTTAGCCGGGTAAGATTATTGTAGCAACGGGCCTTAGCAACGCCTGAGACCATGGCGACATTTGTCGCGGTATCTCTTGCCACTTAAGGAATGCGCATGTTTCTGGACGTCCTCGTTGAATCCGATTGAACCGTAGCTGAAATTATACTTTTCGCGCAGTGTTTTAACGTTTGCTAAAGACACGACGGTACTGTGAACATGGGATGCGGTAGTTCAGCTAAAATCGCTGTGGTACAACCAATAAAGCCTAACGAGTTGGACGAACACAGGGTAATGTAGTTTTATAATTTTCTTCTAAAAGTTGTGGCATTATTGAAAATTTAATGTTAATGATAAAGTGACGTCAATGGTGGATACAAATACATGAAATGTATTTTAAAATAAAATACCAAATACTCTAATTATAGTATCAAAATAAACTACAAATCACAGGAGCCACGTAATGTAGGATAGGCCTATCATTTTGCTATTTTAAATGTATTTCCAATTAAGTATAAATCACTTCACAAACCAATCAACCTGTTTAATCTAACCTAACACTTTACTTGTACACTGACTTAGTTAAATGTATTAATAATTTTAGAGAGAGTTTATTTGAACTAGCCTAGAACAGAAAAAACACCTCTCCCTTAAATGCCATATGGTGCACTCAGAAGAAATGCCCCACACGTCGAAAAACAAAGGCTAGGATATTGTTGTGTGGTGCGGTCTGCACCAATTTGTTTGTTTTGCTATTAGAGCCAGGGCTGTATAAATATGGATTAATTTATCAGCATGAAGATGGAATGGAAAGCTAAATATTTACTTAACCTGACAAGTGTCCGAACTCAATTTTCAAGATGAAACCTGCTGTACCAATCACCAACCAGTGGGGGTGGCAAAATGTAATTATGTTGAAGCTATGCTTTGAAATCAAGCATTCGAAATTATGACAGAGCTAGATTAAGCAATAGAAACAGTTGTAGCAAAGCTGATTGGTTAAAGGCTGTCCCAATAGTTTCTAGGATGCAGAGCAAACAATCCCTAATGTAGCATGTCCAGATTCTGCTCACCAAGTGACGTTTAGGTCTGATTACACCAGGCTACCACCAATTGCTGCACCAAGTAATGCGCACTTTAAATGTGTCATAAATACTGACCATCCCTGCGTGACATTATATAAAAGGTATATAGGGCCTACTCGTCCATGAAAGGAGGTTGTTCATTCAAAGATGAACTTGTGTTGTTGCCTACAGTAGGCTCATAGCCTAGTCATTTTTAAAATATCTTCTCAGGTTATGTTAAGCAAATACATTGGAACTTTTAGACTTGTTTTATTTCTCAATACAAGCTCATTATTAAATTCAGACGTTTTGCTAAAAATGGGTTGTCAGACGATGCGTTTCTCGCTCTCTTTCTCCTGGTCAGGAAAACTACACGGAGGGCGTACATGGCGGCCGTGGCGACTCTGCCGTGTCAAAGGGTACCTCAGATAGCGGGGTGGTGATGGACAGCAGACTGGGCCCCTCGTTGCCTGGGGCAGTGCCCAGGACGCTTCCTCCACTGGCAGGTTTGTTTGTGTGCGTGCATGTGAGAGAGGCGCCCAGCCGCCAACCTGGCCTACCTGTGCACACGTTGGATGGGCAGTGTGCTCTCCCACGATGCTCGGGCTCATTAAATATTCAACTGCCGGCGATTAGCAACATCGCTTGCAAAGTGTGGGGTGTCGGGACCTCATGACCTCATTTAGCTACAGTATGAGACACAGCAGTTTCAAAGATGATTTTTCAATTAGGCTACGGACAGACAGCAATGACGGCTTTTTAACCCACACATGACCCTGCAGATGACATAGATATAGCCTATGTAGACTAAGGTGGATAATAGGCCTAGAATACCATAAAGGTGAAATAAAGGAATGAGGTGACAACCCTCATATACATGCATAGCCTATACATTAAATGTTTTTTTCTATGAGCCATGGGTCAAGGTGAGAGAGAGGCGTTTCTGGTGTCAGTGCCATCTATAGTCTCAGCCTCTTCCATCCATTAGCACTGCGTCACATAAGAAGCTCACGGTGGCTCCTAGTGGCTAGCACCACCCCCAACCAGTAAAAAGCTGCAGAAGATAGATGGCTACGCTCTGTGTGCCTCCATAGGCAGCCCGGGCCTACTGCCGCAGGACGGGGTGTCGGTGGAACGGCCGGGGTCCAATGAGATCCTGGAGCAGCTGCTGAGCCAGGGCATCATCCCGATAGGCCTTCCCAGGGAGGGCACCGCTAGGGCTGGGGAGGCCTATGGAATCATGGTGGGTACCTTGGGACTGTCCAGCAGCGAGCAGAGCATGTTTGTTATACAATACTGTTATGTTAACTCGTTAGAGGGACATCATTTTCCAAGCCAAGTAGCTAAAACTTCACGACTACTTATACTAAATATAATGAATGATGATTATATTTTTAAATGTTGCAAAATAAATAATATAATAAAAGAGATATGTTTAATGTTTAATTATATAAACACTCTTTAAATAAACAGTAGATAAATATCAGTAGACTATGTTGTTGTTATTATTATTATTATAATAACATTTTACCCCTAGTATTTCCACTTACCCAATGTAGAAAACTGGTCAAATATATGGCAAACTTGTTTTGTTCATACACTTACTGTGTATAGACTTGCTTCATTGGGGAGTGTTCAGTCGTTTCCTCCTACAGGGCGTAGACCTCTGGTTAATTTTGAAACCTTTGGACAGCGCTGAACCAATTGGTGTTGCCACAGCAGTTGATCGCCTTATCTAGCTCTACCACCATTTAGAAACATGCTTTACTTCAACATCATATCACTAACCCACCCTGATTGCTCTGCCAGCAGGGTGGCTGTATGAACGCTACTGCCAACAGGGTTTATAGCGACTCAGCGAAAACAAACTGAGCTGAGAGCATAGTCGAGTCGAGATGCCTCTGCCTGTCTGTTTAGGACTGCATACGAGTGAGCTCACTGTCGCCCTCTGCTGTCTGTCTGTCTGTCTGTCTGTGTTGTGTTAGCTGACAGACAGAGAGGCCCCCAGGCGGAGGCCCCCGGCCAGACTGGAGTCTCTGAAGACCATTAAGGAGCAGAGCGGCCCCAGCATGGAGGCCATCGAACAGAAGATGAGACATGCAGAGGAGAGACGCAAGGTGTGTGTGTGTATGTCATAGTGTCCCCACAACTGATAGCTTAAATGTGTTACATCCTTTTTATATATATACAGTATATATAATATAGCTGCATATATTACAAGATTGTGTCCCCCTCCACCACAGCTAAGGGAGGACGAGCTTAAAATGCGACTGAGGACCAAGTCGGCCCGTGTGCGTGTGCGTGCCGTGGTCCCTGAGGACCCAGACACCCTGGTGGAGCCCCTCAGCAACCCTGTTAGCCCTCACCTAGCAGGGAAACAGGGCAATCCCGGGGACCCCGCTGACTCAATGGGCCACACCCAGGTCAGAGAGGCCCCTGGCGGGCTGGTCACAGCCGAGGAGCGGGGGAGCGGGGCTGGAGGTGACGGCGGTGGAGGGAGCAAAGGAGAAGCTATGCCACGGGCAGACGGGGAGGGCAAGGAGCTCCTGGAGGAGATCCAGACGGGCGAGCTTCTTGCAGCCCTGCAGGAGCTTGAGAGTGACTCCACCTTCCAGCGTGTGGACGTCCACGAGGAGGGCTTTTAATGTAGTCTGATGTAAGGAACCATGTCAACAAATTAGCACTAAGAGAGGGGTAGTGTCTGTTTTGTGTGATTGAGAGAGAGAGAGAGAGAGAGAGAGAGAGAGAGAGAGAGAGAGAGAGAGTGAATGGGTGTTCCCAGGGTCTATGAAATATGGTTTGAACATTATTATAATACAGTGAGAAAATGTATTGTCTGTTCTTGATGCAATACTGTGCTAGGTGATAAACTGTGGAATATGAGGGGTTTTAACCAGAATATGCTAGAATATTATGAAGGGACAGCATTTTTGCCAAGTTACCAAAATATTTAAATGGTATTTTCTATATTACATTTACTTGAAATGTATGACATTTTGTACAAGGGAGTAAGGAGCTTTAGGGTTTACTGCAGTTTCCGTGCTGACCACATGGTGATGCTGTTTCACTATAACAATGATATCGCCTATGAACTGTTTTGAACACGATAAGCGAAATAGCTTTGTTTGTGGTATTAGGCTCAAGATGAGACGTGCTTTGTAAAAACAAATGTGTTTAAACAATTATGTTTTTATTGTATTTTTTTACCAATTATGTTTCCACACCCATGTAGGCAAAAAGGGGCAAGTGAAACGATTTGGATTCGTTAATAATAGGACAGATAGCCTACAACACTTCCAAGAGCAATGTGTCATGCTCAATGGATGCGCATATGTTTAAGAAATCTCAAGGTTATCTTTAGGCTTCTTGACAAGTGTTGACGTAGCCTACATTTCCATCCACCCCATGGCTAATTGACAATATCGCTGTGTAAACCAATCCACACAGATCCCATATCTGATTGGTTCAATAGACTAATAGAATAAAAAACACGACCAAAACCTATATAACCCATTGTGTGTGCGTATATCTTTATTTTTAATTAGATTGGTTGAAGTTATGCCTAGTAGGCTGTAAGCCATATGATTTTGACCGGAGACAACAAGGGAAGGCAACCTGAGCAGCCCCCTTTGTTCAGCCGGCGAAACCCGTATCGGTCTCTTTTACATGTACTCTATTCTGACTTTAAAGGGCGTGTGGGTGCATAAATAAAATATTATGTCAACGAGACACCGCAAATAAGATGATCTATCGGGTTGCTTCAGTCCAACCGCTATGTCAGAGTCCTTGGTTTATTTTATTGAGAGAGAGAGCAAGGCAGGCAAACAATAGGGCTACAATGACATTCCATTTTGTCGGCTATAGTTGTTCTTTTTATAACAAGAAGTTAAATTACATATGTTCACTCCTTATTCGCAATATAGCGCGTCTACTGGGACGCATATCCTGTCGTGCGTCACAAGAACAGACGATTTGGATTGGATAAGTATTGCATTGGATAAGTAGCCTAATTGCTATTTTTGTGATTCATTGCAACGTTCCTATTAAATTAGGCTACCTACTAATGTATAAATTATGCATTCAGATTTTTCAAAACGCCACTGAAACCAGTCCACCATGAGCATACCAGCCACGCTACAGCGCGCTACAGGTGACAATGCCCGGCGCGCAAATTTCCCATGATGACATTTCCATCACATTTGCATCGCCTATATGCTAAACGCGCCGAGCGTTTATAAAACATGTAATCTAGAAAATAAATTACACGAACTCTAAAACGAATTAAGGCTAATTTGTTTTGATGCATAATCGGATTAAACATTTCCATGGTGATTAGGATAATCTAATTTGTGGTTAATCAGGTGTAGGCTTTCACATGAGCTATAAATACGACACAACAGATCTACAATGGAGCACGAAAATAAAATGTTGGGCTATGGACGCACGTAGCCTAACTCTTTCCATGTGGCTGTCTATTTATTTTATTACACTGAAATATTGTGCAACTGAACGTGCATAATACTAACAATATGCCTATAGTATTATTTTAATCACAAAAATCCTTTAAACTGACAGTAGGCCTTTGTCCCTCTCAATACCTTCATGTGTATAGGGCTATCTGTTATATAGGATAACTGTTAACTTTTCAGAGCACATTAAATACGTTTCCACAGACAAAAAATTGCCATCTTATTTCACAAGTTTATGCACATGCTTTCTTCCAGTGCGCTTCCCAGCTGTTTAGCGCCGGTGGGCGGGCAGAAACGCACGCACTTTTGCACCGCCCAGATTGTGGAATTGGGTGGGGCTATACGACCACCGCTTTTAGGAATGGGTCCGAACGCTTTCAGTTAGACACGATAGTTGCTGAGAAGAGTTCAAAACACCTGATGCTTCTTCGGACAATCCGCTCAAGAACTCTTTATAAGTGTCAGAAGATTTCCTACCTCCAGACGTCGTTTTATTGAGCCAGTTCTATTGCCCTATAGCACCGCCGCCTATTGATAAGAAGTAATTGCACTTTGCTTTTGATTGTTTTTATAAATTGTATTTTGCACTATAAGTACCGGTGAAGATGCACAGCAGTCAAAAGGACACGACTTATACAAAGATATTTGTCGGAGGTCTACCGTACCACACAACGGATTCCAGTCTCAGGAAATATTTTGAAGTGTTCGGTGAGATTGAAGAAGCGGTGGTTATTACTGACAGACAAACCGGCAAGTCCAGGGGTTATGGATTTGTAAGTATCCTTTAATAGAATACGTTTATGTTGCAACTTCTGTTTACATACATTGCCTTGTGCAGCAGCAACACGCACGCCGTCGCATGTTTATGCGGGTGTTGGGTAAGGTTGGTGCATTTCGTAATATTTGGTTGACCATGATCTATTATGCACACAATTATAGCTTTTATGTTTTCATTTGTAGGCCGAAAATAAACGTGTCACTGAATTGTCCAGAAACAACGCACGGCAGAACTTGTTGCGCACGCACGAGTCTTCTAGTAGCCCAAAGTGACAGTTTTAAAGCGGTAGGCCTAATCCATATAATCGGTGTTACTGTGTTCGTACAACCAATTCGGGACTTGTTGTGTTAATGTGTTTTCTACTTCCCGTTTAGAGAAAGAATGAATGTTAGTTAGGCGACCATTCAGTCATACAAATTGACGTTACTGACCGCTATTCTGGTCATGGCCTACCTGCAGGCTATGCCATGACCAGAAGGTTGATTGGTTGCAACTAGTTTACTTTCAGAGCGTTTTGTTGATCCAGTTGCCTTCAGTAAAATAGAAGTCATGTGTTATAAATTCCGGGACTACAGTATGCGAGACCCACACGCCATTGACGCCAAGAAACCATTAGACTATTATCTCTGTTCTTGCACAACATGTCTATAGGAGTTTGAGCAATGCCCTACACTTGCCCATTTTATTAACTCTGTATCCTTGTATTGCTTCCTCAACAAATGCTTCAGGTAGGACCAATGAGCTACTTTGAGTTCCATAAGCTTCAGACAGACCAGAACAGGTTCCATAAACATTGAAGCAAGCTTGATTTGGAGGGCCGGTTAGTCAGTGATCTCAGTGTTTTGGCAAATCATTTTGACAAGTCTCTGTGGACTGGACACAGAGCTGTAAAAATAGTGGATGAGTTGGTGAAACACAGAGTGGCTACGCCCCTATCTAAGCAGACTGAGGCAAATGAATCACAGCCAGAGTAAATGCTACTATAATCAGTTATCTGTGTGAGGTCAGGAAAGAATGTTATACAAATTATACCATAATCTACTATTGTTGACCTTTCTTATTGTGTGCATGTCTCCACTCACAGGTGACGATGGCCGACCGATCGACTGCAGACAGGGCCTGCAAGGATCCAAACCCCATCATTGATGGCAGGAAAGCCAATGTCAACCTGGCCTATCTGGGAGCCAAGCCTCGGGTGATGCAGCCAGGTAAAGACAACCTCAATGGAAAATGTGTTCACAGGAATCAATGGCTCAGAAGACAAATAAACTAAACATATACAGACTAGAGTAGTCGTTAACTATACCTAAGGTTTGTTCATGATGTTAGTAGATAAACAATTTGTATAGTTAGTTCCAATGACAGCTGTTTCACATGTAAAGTACTTCACCCCATGGGTTATTTCTTGTTGCTTTTTCCAGCCGTGGACGACACTTGAATCATGATGTCATAGGCAGAGCTGATATCACTCATGAATAAGGAGAACACTTGCTGGGACTTTTTTCCTAACGCTTTTACTTGTTTCAGGTTTTACATTTGGTGTTCCCCAAATTCACCCTGCATTAATCCAAAGGCCTTATGGGTAAGTCCTGGCATGTTAGGCTACCTACTATTGTTCACTGTAACAAGCAATGTATAGTGATAATAGTTTAAAGAACACTATTATATTTTACACAATTATGTTTGTGTTTTCATTGTTTTTGGTCTAATTCGTTTGATATCACACTTTGAGCAATGATGGTGGGTAATAGTTTAACTGAATGATAAGACCCATGAAAAGACAGCCGTAATGCTTTATTTTAAGATTGCGTGAAATGCGTGTGTGGGTTTGCATGTTATTTGTTTAATGTGTATGTAAAGCTTGTGTGTGTGTGTGTGTGTGTTTGTGTGTGGATGGATGGATGGATGTGATGACTGGACATTGATGGATAGTTCCAGCCTGACTCAATATTATGTATGTTTCTTTGGTCCGACAGGCTCATTCTTGGTTAAAGCTAACTGTGCTGGTTTGAGGAATAGTTCTGTAGACTCAAACACACACAAACAAGCTCTCGAAATGGTGATTATAGATGCATGTATGTTGGTGTTTTTAAATTTCTTATTTTCACTTAGAGCTTTGTGTGCAGTTATGAAGTGGTGTTGTTAGCTAAACCGTGTGATGTCTACTTAAAATACCCCAAAAATTATATTTTTGGGATGACATTTTTTTGGGGTGTTTCTTACATTTTTAAGTTTTTTTGGGAAGGAGGGGAAGGGGTGCTTTGTGCAATAGCTTGTGGTTGACCTGGTTTTTTTTTTTTTAACAGGATGTGTTCGTAATGTTTCTGGCTGTCTTTGTTGGTGTGAGTGATTAATTATCTGGGTGTTTTTTGTGTGTATTAATTCAAATCTCTCGTTTTTCCATTAGAGAATAAAGAATATGTGAGCACGCTGCCTGTGTGTGCGCTACTGTGAAAGAGATGATCTTTTATTGATTTAGTTTCAAAGCATTTATTTTCCTCTCCCTCTGTACATTTAAATCCCCCCCCCCACCCCCATTCTTTTCCAATTCTTTTCTTCTAGCTAAACATACAGTACAGTTTACTTACACATACCGTGCACACATCCGCACATTCTGGCGTAGTTATTTCAATCATAAATGTGGCCGTCATATAGAACAATGACACGTCTGTGACATTACTGTGAGGTCAATAATGAACCCTTCGATCACCCACACTGAAATAGTGTGTTTTTAGAATACTCTGTGTGTATGTGTGTGTGTGTGTGTGTGTGTGTGCTGTAGGCACGTCCAGTTGTGTTTGTATTTATGGCGTATTTGTGTGCAAGCTTTTGTCTCTCCACACGCGCAAGCTTTTTGATAACCCAGGCCAGTTCAGCTCAGCTCACTGCACCAAAATCTCCACAGTGACACAAACAAATGTCTGGATACCACAGGGCCCTCGCTCTCTTTCTCTCTACCTCTCTCTCTCTCTTTGTCTCTCGCTCTCATTCTCTCTGAACAAGCTTTCGTCACATGGGTTCGTGGTGTTAAGGAAAACATCGCGCCTATTGTGGCGGACAAAGCCCCGAATGCTGACACTGCAGTCGCATGAAGCTCTAATGGGTGGTGGTGTGTGTGCGTGTGTGTGTGTGTGTGTGGGGATGGGGTCCTGGGGGTAGAGAATGGGAAGGGGTGCTGTCTATATATGCCATATAAGTGCAAGGCAGGGACCCTCTGTATGGGACCGGCCCACCCTGGAAGCTCTGGGGGTTCCAGTCCTCAGTTTTGACAACCATTTACATAGAGAATAGATGCTGATGGATTCTGGGGAAGGAATAGTGTAGGGGTGTGGCCGCACATCACACACACACACACACACACACACACACACACACCTCCATATCGACTTCAGTCTGGGTGTGAGCCGTGGACACTTTGTCCCACATAATGTCGTGTAGGAAGAAAGATCTAGAGGTTTAGGTAGGTACACAGGACATGCCGTGTAACCTGAACATCGTCCTGCTGTGAATTATGAATTAGGTGCAACCATAGCAAGCTGCGCCCGTAAAAACCATGACTGGACATTCATCCGTCAGGAAGACAGCCACTGGTTATGTCGGCTTGCTTGCACGCACGCACGCACACTCAGTGCACTTCAGTTCTCCTAATCTGTGCCACTGTGAAACGATGTCACCCATGTGGTATGCATGTGCAGAAGGACTTTATTTAACCCTGAACTACAATGACCTGTAGATTGTAGGACCAAAGAATTTCAATACAGACCCCTCCCCCCCACCCACACACACACTTCACTTACAAACACCTCACACACTCACACCCCACACACACACACAACACATACACAGCTACAGTGTGTATTCACTGTGAGGTGACAGATCATATTTTAAATATTCCATCATTAGTCTTCATCTAGACTTGGTTTCCCATAGTGAAACAAACTATTACAGTTGCTGTAAGTGATGCTGGAGGTAGACTGTTTATATTCTAACATATCAAAACAAAAACACATCTCTCTTCAATGCCATAGGGTGCTCCCTTACAAGCTCTGCAAAAACAAATTGCACACACAGTGCCAAGGTTTGGATACTGTTGTGTGGTGCGGTCTGCACCACGTTGCTTGTGTTGATATTTACAGTATAGACCCAGGGTTGTGTAGAAACAGTGGATTTGTACACAGAACTAGTGGCTAGTGGTCCACGAGAAGATATAGCTGAATTGAAGTGCTTATCCCACTTGAAATCTATACTATCCACGGACATGCTACTGACGTCTTGGGCAATGTAATGTGGCCATATTTAGGCATGAAAAATAATGTGTGAACTGTCCTTTGTAAAGGATTCCCTAAGAGCAGTTGTATGTGTGTGTGTGTGTGTGTGTGTTTATTTTGTGTGTTGCATGCAAATCAGATAACCACCACCTGCGTAGTGCTGTGGCATGTTGCACGCTCTATCGGCACATCAGGGTTTGCCATGTAGAAGCTAGCTGTGAAGATTCATGCTAAACATCTTGCTGGCCACTCAGTTTCAACTGAGTGTTTGTCCAGTCTCTTGTCACAGATAACTTTGTAGTGTGCTATATATTTGACGAACCTATTACCAGGCATATAGAATAGAAGAAATAGTAGTACATTTATTTTTTTTTCCCACCGTTGAAGTTGTTTTGGTTTTCCTCTTTCTGTCTAGCCCTGCTATTTTGGTTGAGATGTGATGTGATTGGATAATGGAGTGCTGACAATAGGGTTGCCATGATAGATCCAGCCTATCACTCTTCCCAGATTCAACCCTCCCCCTCCTGACTGAACATATATGAACATATCTGGCCTCCGTACATTTCTCCCAAAAGCCTTTTCAAATACTTTTAAAAGAAACACACATTCAGGACAGGCCATCACACACAGACATCTAACTGAAAACCCAATTTGTACCAAATGTCTTATTAATAAATTATTGCCACAATTTGTCAAACACGATGCTTCTCTATTCATTTGTATCATTTGTATATTATATTATATTAGATTAGGTTTTATCAAACAAACAGGAGGGTTTCTCATCATAAATCTGGGTTGTTCCACCGGCCTAAAACAGGGGTAGGGAACCCTGGTCCTGGAGAGCCGCAGCCCTGCATGTTTTAGATGTCTCCCTGCTCCAACACACCTG
>JAODLL010000003.1:2002449-2043240 GCA_026546735.1 Forbesichthys agassizii | reverse complement strand
AGAGTATTCGAATACTCGTTCGGAAATACCATCAAGTATTCGAAACCTGTAAAATGGTATTCGGGACAGCCCTAGTTTACAAAGACTGTTTTGGCTTTCTGAATGTAGTAAATAGCCTACCAGATATGGTTTTTGACAATAGCCTTGAGGATTTCAGTAGGCATAGGATATCAGAATGTTCTTTTGATGGTGAAATAAAATTACACATTTCACAATTAAAATTGAGTCTTTAGTAGCATACCCTGGAAAACCTCAGAGGGGGGGTATAATTATTGCTTTTTCAAAGCCTTAAACATGCATGTATTGTGTGTATGCAGTGATCAAAATTGTCCTGCCTTTTGATCCTTGGCCAATCACATGCTTGATAAATGTGGGGTACATGTGTAAGAAGGGCCCACTCGTCTTTTAATGACTCCTGTAAGTATTTTCAGTCAGTGACCTGATTTTAGCCTGGTTTGTCAAGGATTATGGGGACCAAGTCTCTTAAACGTACAAGTTGCATCCACTCACAAATGTAGAAATGATGCAATCGGTCATGCAGCAGGTCTTACATTCAACCTTAGTTCTAAGTTTTCAGCCAGGAAGATGTCACAGCAGATATTACTTAATTCTCCACATCATGTCTGCCTTTCCTCCCCTTATATTAACTGGGCATTGCTCAGAGCGGAGTAGGTAAAGGGTTAGTGAAAGGATGTGGAGTGAATGCCCAGACTTTAACTACAACCGCCTTGGATGCATTTTCAAGTACCGGTACTAGTAATACCTGCTTGAAGTTGAGCATGTAACACACCGAGAGGTTTGCTTTTACAATAGACATTTAAACATGTAGGTATAAGTATATATTGAACAAATCAAAAAAGTATTACACCATCACTGTAGCTGGTTACAGTGCTTAGTTTAATAGAGACAAGCTGTTGTCCCCTAGCAAGCCTGTTTATAATCAGATGGAATTACATGGGTTTAACTTTTTCTTAATTGCAATCACCATTTGTTTTTATTACTTATGGTGAAATACTAGTTCAATAATAGTTAAAACACTAAAGCTCAGTTTCCCATACTGGGATAAGTACTTTTCAATGGAGATCTTGATAGAATGTTTACTTTCACTGCCTATATGTGGATATATTTTAATGGAGGGTTTTCCTTCACAAAGTATAAATATATTTCACGCCTGTGAAGAAAAAACGGCACACATTGGTGTCAAACAGGAGATGCATATGTTAACTTTACATACACAAGCCAAAAACTTTTACTTGTCTACATGTGAACACAATACAAATCTTTTAAACATTAACAATAAAATTTACTTTAGTGATCATATGCAGTTTAATTATTGATGAAATGCCAAACCGCATAGAGAAAAATATGTATTTATAAACAGCCTAGTATGGACTAGGCATAAGACTTCATTATCCATGTATGGGAAACCTAACCTGACATGCTAGATGGATTGTAATTCACAAGACCATCTGAGATAGCCTGGCTCCGCCCGACTTTGCTCTCCAATCAATATATTTAGATGAGATTACATCTTGGAAACCCTGTTCGCATTAGCGATCGCACAGCCACCCTGCTGGAGGCCCAATCAGTATGGGTTAGTGAGATGACGAAGTCAAGCGTGTTTCGAAATGGTGGTAGAACTAGATGAGGGGATCAAAACAATTGCAGCAACGCTGATTGGTTCAACGCTGTCCAATAGTTTGAAAATGAACCAGAGGTCTAAGTGAATGTGGTCTCGTTACACCAGGCTACATCTGAGGAGCTGTGAAATTAAATAAAAGGCACTTTAAAAAAATACTTAATCGTGTCGGCAAACTGAAATCACGCCCATACAGCTATCAATACGACGCTGATTGGTAAATGCAGTTGTTACTCGGACACAATCGCAATGATTTCTAGGCTTTCTAGACTGATTCTCACTGCAAAATTAAACTGAAGCTCGCATGAGAAGGATGGTCTTGCGAGGCTACGGGAAACTGGTCCTATGTGGAAAAACAGTTAGGGACAAAATGTTGTAAAGAATTTTGAGGAAACTTTATTCACACCATGATGATCCCGACATGCCACGCAATGGTTTGTTCTTTGAAGAAGTATACAAAATACAATAAGCAAAGTACAAAAATGAACAGTCAAAAATGTTAATGGGAACAACAGATCAATTTAAATCTATTAAACCTAAATTACATTCACAGGACATGAAGCCCAGCATCTCTGGGTGTTAAGAAATTAGAATTTTGTAGAAAAAAAAAAGTGAAATGTAGATTTTAAATTAAATCTAAAATATGACAACATAAAAAATTATGTATATGGATCAAATCCAGTTACCACATTTAAAAAGCATCCCATCCATACTGTAAAAACAAGCCTGTGCTGTAACAGTGAGTAAGCATACACACTCAGGGAAAGATGTGGAAATGTTCACATTAATTAATTCAAACTAAATTCGAATTATTGACTTATCAACTATTAAGTCAACCTGCTGATTAGCAAAACAGAAAAATGAATTGTTCATGTACTGTAATCGGGTCTCATCTGCAATTGACATGCAATACTTCTCAATAAACATTTACAATGCTTCTTGACGTCTCTACATGTAGTAGGAGTTCAGTTTGCAAAATCAAAATGTTTTTAAATTTTATGTGATTTAGATTAAAAACTTAACTGTAACTTTGTGTTAAACAAAAAATGAGTTACCTGATAATGTTTATGAGCAACAATAGATGTCAATGGCAGATTAATACAACTGTTAGTCCCGGGTCCAGATCCTTCTGTGAATTAGGGACTAACACATGTCACCCCCCCAAAAAACATACAATTACTTCTGTGCTTAAGATGAAATCCGTAGCTATTGCAACCAGCTGAATAGTGTCCCAGGGTCTTACGAGTGATGGTCATATTTCAAATAACTCCATTATGTTAATATCCATGTATACAGGAACATTGCAAGGTACTGATATAATACATTAGCGTAGGTACTACTGAATTTATGTTATTAAAGCATCAGTTTATTTTATTGATGTCATCTACATTTTCATCGACTTTTATTTTATTTTCCTCTACTTTTCTTGATTCTGCAATTCCTTTTATCTCCCCCATATCTGTACTCTCT
The DNA here is from genome assembly GCA_026546735.1 of Forbesichthys agassizii. Taxonomy (NCBI): domain Eukaryota; kingdom Metazoa; phylum Chordata; class Actinopteri; order Percopsiformes; family Amblyopsidae; genus Forbesichthys; species Forbesichthys agassizii. Next base: position 2,040,131 of record JAODLL010000003.1, on the reverse strand, counting down.
GCACTTCCAGATTCATCCATTTGTTCTGATACTGTGTAGTTTGCTGCTAATTGTAGTTCAGGGGTTTGCATTTCTGTTATTAAAAGATTGTGCTTGAGTTTGCTAAGTTCTGTCATGTTGAAGCCAAGGAGAACCGCAGAAGTATTTCTCTTGATGCTTTTCAGGCATTTGGCGCGCTTGGTCCCAAAGTAGGCACCTAACTCTGCTTTTGTGAGACACAACTTCTTGCAAAGCTCGTCGGTTTCACTCTTGTTTATGTATGGATTTAAGTGAAAGTATCTGGATATGAACTCTTTGCGCTCCTCACTTGAGCGACGAACATTTACAGTGGGCTCCAACAGCAACTTTACAGAGGGGTCAATCTGAACTTCTGGCTGAGGTTGAGACTGAGCAGCAACTTTATCCTGCTCTCGTTTCTTGCGCATGGCTGCCCTTTCCTCCCTCTCTCGCCTGTTGTTCTCAACAACCTGCTTCCATGCCTCTTCTAGCCTCCTTTTGCTCTGCAGTTCTGCTTCAGTTTCTGGAGGATCAAGAGGGCGACCAAGGTTTGGAAGTGTAGGAGGAGTTAGAGGTTTATTCAGATTTGTTGCTAGTATTTGTTTTAGAGGAGGTGCCTGTGGCATCTGAACAAAGTACAGTCCAGGTGGATGAATGATTTGCGTCATTGGTTTTGGTGCTGGTTGTATTTGTGGTTGTCGTGGCGGTGGCGGTGGTAGTTTCGGTTGTGATTGTGCCGTTTCACGAGTATTGGAAAGCATTTGTTTATTTGGTGAACATCGACAGCGGTGCAAGTGAAGCATTACTGCTTGTTGCGTGACCTTCCCCGTATACACACCATTGCAGTATATGCATTTAAATGCCTCTGTTTTGAGTATTGCGTGGATGGTTGGCGCAACAAAGTGTTTTTGTTTTAAATGCTGTAGGTGTTTGACAGAATTCTGGAATTTCTCATCACAGAAGGCGCAGTATGCACTGGTGATTTTCTCTGCGGTGTGGCAGATATCTGGAGAGATGCTTGGTAACAACTTAACAAAGATCGGCTGAAGACAGTTGGTAACAAGAGTCATGTTGAGCTCTGAGTCCTGAAGGACCTCCTTTGGTGCTGTGATGTTGACATCAAAATATGGGAAAATGAGTTTCCCATCACTGCTTAGGTTTAACCTGTAGTCCCGCTTCAGTAAATCACAATATGCCTTGCCAGTAGGATTGTGATCCTGAATATGTTCAATGAGTTGTTTGATGTTGAAGAACATAGTTGAGCAGTACAAACACTTCAGGCCATGTAGAAGGTGTTGTACTATTTTCTTTTCTGACACGATTACTTTGCAGAGTAAGCATTTGATAGACTTGTCTGGCATTTTCTTCAGGAATGGTGCCCGAGCAGCCAAACTGTCAGACTTGGAGGCATTTAGTTTAGACTTGTGGGCTGCCTCTGTGTGCATGTCATAGACATTAGAAGGGAAAAGCTCATTACAAAGAGGGCAGGTAATCCATTTCTTAGCTTCAAGTGAGACATTGCTTGCTGGCTCAACTGGCTTAAGAGGGGAGCTTGTAGTCAGAGCGCCCTGCATTGCTACTTGCAGTGGAGCAAAAGTGTATGTCGGCATGCCATTCACCTTGTTACCAGTAGGGATCAGGTGACTTAAGAGAGACTGGGAAGTCAACATGGTACCTTGTGGCGTGATTTGGTCTGTTGATAGCTTGTGATTCTGTTGATTTGCTAGTAACCTTTGGACAACCGCAGACTGAGTTGAAGAAGCAACACTCCCTGTCATGCTCACCTGCATTGTTGGTTGTAAAGAGAGTTGTTGGGATGGTGGATTGTGTGACAGATGGCTAGGAGCAGAAAGAGTAAGTGGTGCCGGTTTCAGAGAGACAGATGTTCCGGGAAACTGGACAATAGGGGCTCCTTGGGGCAAATTGCCTTGGACAGCTATGGTGGCACCAGGCTGTAGAAGACCTTTAGCCTCAGCACTAGCTAGCTGTACAAGAGCTGATGCTTGCGGTGGCAGGAAAGCCTGGTTGGAGGTACCAGGGGTACAAATCAAAGTGGTGTTCCTTGGATTTCCTTGTAGCTGTTGAAATGTAACTACTGTTCCAGCTTGTTGGCCATTGGCCGTTGTCAATAGTAAGGGTCCATTGACTGTTTGAGGCTGCACTGATTTAGGAGCATTATTTCGGTATGTCGCCATCAGCCTTTTCCCATCAGTTGCTGTACTGGGTACATAATTCTTGTTCTCACTAATCAAGTTCTGGATCTGAATGCTAACTGCATAGTGTTTTGGATCAACCAGCATATGATGTAGCATGTAATCTAGTGTTCCAGTAATTGCTTTACACACCTTGCAACAGTAAGTCTTTTGTCCTGTTTCAGGCTGCAGTCTGTAACCAATATACTGTTGTGCCACATTTTCAAGGTGTTTAAGAATTACATGTTTCTTCATTCCAAAGATGGAAGAGTTTGGATAACCACATCTTCGACAGTGGTATCTTTCATGTCCTCGATGGGTTGGTAAAGAGCCTTCCCGCGCTGCTAATCTATGGCTCAGTTGGTCTGAATGAAAGATCCGCACATGCTTTTTGACAACCATTGGGGTGCCAATGAAATGGCAATGTGAACAAGGTACAATATTACAGACTGACTTGACATAAGAATGGTAGCGTGAAAGGTGACTCCTGTAGTTGTTGATGTTCTTTGACGAATACTTGCACAGCATACAGCACAGTTCTCGAGTACGATATGGCCACTAAGCAAAAAACAAAATGGGGGGGGTAAACAATCATTAGATTATTAACAATGACTAATAACCCTACTGTGTTATAGCTACTAAACTGTCAGAGGCTGTAAAGGGCACAAGTGTAGGAAGCACAAAAAAAAAATCTCTTCTCTCCTTTAACAATTTTTCATACTTTGTAGTTGTATGCAATTTATATACACTGTAGTTCTACAAGTCACCGTCTCTTTGTAATACACATCAGTGGCAATTTTCAAGCTGTCATCTGTCTCCCAGCTCTCATTTAATCTTTTTAACTAGCATGGGGGTTTACAAAATGTTTATTCCTAGATTATTATTTAAACAACATTATGTTATTTACATAAATTAATTTGACCGAAGCTGTGCGTTTATGCCCTGTGCTTGTAGCTGAACAGTAAACTATAAAAGATGCAATGGAAGGAAATCCCCAAGAATGTTTTCTTTACAGGACTCGTTTAGTCATGCAGGATAAAATGTAATGCTCACCTTTTTTGTAAGTTTGCCATTGAAGCCATCTGTGAAATCCATCCACTCAGTCTCATCAAAGGCATGATCCTCTTCCACATTTTCCTCAGAGGTTTTCTCTTGTGAAAGTTCCTGTGCAATGGAAAGAAAACAATTACAACCTAATACCTGCCTTCAGTCTATGTGAAATTAAAGATGTATTGTTAATCCGTGGTTAAAAATATGCTGTTGAAAGTTTAAAATCCACTATAATGGCACAGGCAGATGCTACACCCATATATTAATTTGTCAAAAAGGTAAAAGCAGTTTACTTTTCCAATCCAAATTGTCCTTATGGTAGCAACACAAATGTGCCTATATATTTGTTGTGTGGCTGTTGAAGGGGAGCACATTTTGACAAATGTCTTGAAAACTGCCAGGCTAATGATTTCAGCCGAGCAGCAGTGTCCTCAACTTTAATATGGGGTTCACTAGCCTGCCTGCCTACAACTAGTACAGTCAGCACATGAAGACCAACTAGCAGAGGCCATTTGGAATATTTGTAGCGTTTGACTGCCACCTTGTGTTTAACATTAAGTACAGTTAACCTCTTCTCATGCAACAGAGCCATTATTTGTAATAAAAACTAAATTCAACCGTTTTCTAATATTTTGTCTAATGTACATTAGCACCACGACAATACTTCAAACAGTGTTTGGCTTACTCTTCTCATTGTATTCTTAGAATGTATTTTTGCTTTAGACATGTTTGAGGTACCTGAAGACACACATACATGCTGTGCACAATGCACATCTTGCACTACAGGTGTAATACATCGGACCTAGATATATTATCAAGCATAGAACCAAATAAATATTAAGAATTAGATTTAAACATGGTCTATAAGTCTGAAATGTACATGTATGAAAAATCAAATACCGTTAGAAGATTTTGACAATCCTCCAGGCCAAATTCACTCAGTATGGTTTTCACTTTCTTTCGGGTTTTTCGTATCTTCTCAACACTGCCAACCGGAGTTTGGAACATTATTTCCAAGGAGCCTAGCATATAAAATAAAGGAAAAAGCCATTATCTTTATAAACCACACAATACCTCTACATGGTTTAGTCCTTTTCACATTGGTCTTTATATATTACCCTTCAAACTGGTTCTTCCTAACCCATGACCCATAAAAATAAAATGCTTAATTGCCATGACCTCCTTTTAACAGCATAAACATAAATGTATGCCTACATGATAATACAGCATTGAGAAATGTATGCATTGCATACTTTATTAAATGTGATCAAAACAGGATTATAAATACCACTTCATACACGACATTTCAATATGATTACATTATTTCATAACACCGTAAAATGCATGCTGTGAACCTTTGTGAGAACAAATTCAAGCCTCAGTTTTATAATGTTATAACTAAAATAGCTTTGTGCATGTTAAAATAGACATACGATCTTAGGTTTATCTGAGCAAGCTGCTAATCCAGACAGGCAGTTGGACCAGGCTTGAGTTAAATTGGCAGGACAGGCCTTAGATATTCACACTAGATAACATTATAATTTTGCAGAACGTTCATAAAAATAGTATCATGCATAATTAGCCTACACAAATATTTCCAATTAGTCTATAGTCTATTTGATTACAGCTACGTTATATTTGTACAAAACGATTGTAATGATTACAAGTCTTTACATTACCAATATGACGTGTCAATAACAATGGATGCAGTATTAAAGTTGCATTCGCCTATATCTACTCCTAATCAAATGACTGTGAATCGTTTGATAAAGCATTAAAACAATAACGTTTGTGTGGTGGGGAAAAAAAAAATCAATAAAGTTGTAATGCATGAATTTATCTACAGAAATTAAAAATTAATGAATGAATAAATAACAGCATAAAAGTTGCAACGCACATCACAAAGCCCGGCATGCGGTAGCTGAGCAGCCTGTTGAACGTGGTCGCATTTACATTATTATACAATGTGCACATGCATTACAAAGATATGCACGCTAACGTAACGTAACATACTGTCCCGTTTTCTAGAACCATCGCCTACGTTGAAAGGAATGAGCCGGTTCCCCGTGTTCCACTGTGCTTTTAATGTCATGTCATGCTACTAAAGGATGCTCAAATACAGCGCGCAGTTACCAGGAAATTCGGCTCAAATTCAGGATTTTGGTCGCTGTTACTGCGAAGAAGCCTCCCAGCTGCGTGTGCGCTGACTGCAACGCGGCGCCGTACCGCACCTATGTGATGAACTACACGCAAAATTCCAAATCCAAGAATCGGTAGAGTTCAAGACATCTGCAATTGTCTCTTCCCTCGTAGACCTATATTAATGTCACTGTTGTAAGGATAGACAAATTCATAAAAAAAAAAAAACTGATTTAGCTTTTGTCCTTTTCCTGTGGAGGAAAAATGGCGCTTTAGTTCAGGATCTGACGTCTTTGTCCTCATTTGCATATTGTGCAAAGGGGACCAATGGGATGCTTCTTAACTTATTAGCTACTAACTTTAGTCGCATTCTGAAATGCACGTTTCCTTCATACGTTTGTTACGTTGTTTGTAATGTATGAGTTTACTTTTAACTGAATTGTTTCAACAGATTTAACTTTGTGATTATTACACTGTACATGAGCTAGCTATGTCTGGGGGCGTGGCTTTACGGCCTGGATTGTCACGTGGTGCACGAGGATGCCCAATGTGCTGTCGAGAAAGTGAGCTAAATGGGTGGAGAAATTGAGTAATGACGTCACATCATGCCACTTTTTTTATCCAATTGCATTTCACCTTCATTTTAATAGCAAATTTTAAGAAAATTGTAGTTTTGGTGTTTTCTTATATTATATCTTAAACTGCTAGTTGCGAAAAGTTTACGAGTAAGTGTCGACTGGGATTTGTACTCAAAGTATGGTAAAGGCCCCGATATACTTGCTTTTGCGCAACGCATACATGTAGACAAGCAGCTACGCTGCGAAAGGATCTGACTATCCGATCCTGATATTGCCCTCACGTTTATGTGCTGCACTGCATCATGTGTACGCGTAACGTTAATTTCTGAGAATGCGCACAAACTACACTCCAAAGGAACACATAATACGTCTCCGATACGCCTGGTAGCCATCTTGCGTACGCGTAATTAAAAGCAAGTATATCGCAGGCCTAAAGAGACCATATTTTTGCCCCTAGTGGCCAGATAGCAGCTAGCTTTTGTCATCAAATTGATGGATGTTTCTGTAGTAGATCAATTAAATGAATTAAACAATTAAATGAATTAAACAAAATTGCATGTCTCTCGAAGTCCACATTTGGTTTCTATATGTCAGCTATCAACAATATCTATACATTTCTTCTGTCAGTATAGGTCTACAGATTTGTATATATGTTCCCCCAATTACAATCACTTCGGATGAGCAAAAGACACACCAATATTGGGTTTCAATGTGACTCTAAGGTACATAATTGGACAGAGCACATGAACACTAGCCTGGTGTAACCACTCTCCATTGTGAAGTGTTCGCAGTCGTTAACTCCTACTTCGCGTAGACCTCTGGTAAATCTTTTAACTACTGGGCAGCGCTAAACCAGTCAGCGTTGCTACAACTTTTTTGATTGCCTCATCTAGCTCTACCACTATTTTGAAACACGCTTGACCTCAACATCATTTCACTAACCCTCATTGATTGAGACGCCAGCTGTGTGAATGCTAATGCAAACAGGTTTTCCAGACTACAATCTCAGATAAATACATTGAGCTGAGAGCAGTAGTCGGGCAGCGCTAGGCTACATGAACACGGCCATAAAAGCATGTGTTGTCTCTCGTTCCCCTTGTAGCAGAAATTGCACACTAACCTACCTCTTAAAAAAGGTTAAGATATTTAAAGTCATGATAAAGTCAGTGATGCTGGAAACATAAAATCATCTCAGTCACTTCAATACTATAGGGGGTGCTCCCTCAGAAGTCCCCCCACCCTCCAAAATTATACAGCACACCATGAGTTAGTGTTTTGTGGTGTGTTGCGGTCTGCACTGGTTTTCCCAATGTGCACTCAGAATGGTACTGAATGGTATAGAACTAGCGGCTAGTGAGATTTTGCAGAATTTGACAAAAAGTGTATTATCTTACAATTGCTGACTAGACCTTTAAGTCCAATTTGTTAGGAAAATAATGTCCTGTTCAAAAAATGAAATTTAATCTATTGTTTCTCAGTGGTTAAGTACTCTATTATTGCTTTGACCTGGTGCATCACAGACTTGCTGAATATCGATTAAAAGTTAATCCAGACAAGAGCTAATGGCTTCATTTTCAAATGAGATGTGCAAGCCACATGTACCAAGGGAGAAAAACATTTAAGGTGTCAGAACTCCAGTAGAATACAATCCTTCCTAGTTTGCCCGTAAATTAAAGGAAGAGTCTACCATTCTGGAGACAGCTTGTTGATATTTGAACTCTATCAAAACAATAACACCTGTGTCTTCAGCTCTGCCCCACACACATTGGAAATGCATTGCCAAGGCTATGATTTAGTTCTGTGGTCTGCTAGGCTGGCCCCACCTGACAATTGCTCAGCTCAATTTTTGCTGGTATTCACAATTTGACAAAACGTGTATTAGTTGTACAATGACTACCTTTAACTCCGTTTAATCCTTGTATTTTGATGTGTACAAGTATAGTTTTCATTCAAGGCTTTCTGTCCTCCATTGGGAATATGCGTCATCAGAATTTGTTGTACCATATGAGCAGTGACACCTGGAACCAACTCTAGTGTTAATGCGGGAGCAAGTATTAACCTGCTATGCCGTAGTGTGGACAACACTCACACAAACAGGCATAACACAAACCACACAGAACAGCCAGTCAGCTGCCATTTTGGATCAAACCTTGCCAGAAATTAAATAATCCAAAACATCAAGCCATTTTTCCAGTCAAGCATACATTTTAGCTTGATTGACTCAACCAAATAGGTACATCTTCTATTGATTATGTAATTTTAAGTTAACCTGGGAAGGAAATGGAAGTACTCATGGAATATATAGGAAAAGTGATCAGCCAAACTCAATATGGCAGTACATCTGAAAATAAGCTGAGTAGTAAATTGTAGAAGCACCCCAGCCTGACTATGCGTCAAGGAACTGAGTGAAGGAAGGGGCTGAGAGGGGAATCCCCATAAACATTTTTATTTGATAACGTATGAGCGTATCAAGTGTACCGGTGAAAACCAGTCAGGTCCCAGTCAGGTGATTTTTAAGATATATGACATGTAGATGTTTTAAGTTCATAATATGCATTTTTATAAAAACGGGACTTTTGTCAATATTAAGCATTGATTTTTCTCATCACAGACCAATCTTATTAATTTGTTTACAGCTCATAAAACAAATGTTTGTGTGCAGTTTCACTTTTAAGTTACTCCACATTTATCAATTTTATTGGTATTTTGAAGGAAGCCATGTGGGTTTCTGTTGAGATTGTGGCTGTATTTTTTAATCCCCTTAGTTTATGATTCCATTTCCTCATTTAACAAAGATTTTAAAAGCTGCTGGATAATAACTATAATAACCACTGATACTATATATTATGCATAGTACAAAACTGGATGACATGAAAGTGTGCTTAATTTTGAGGTGAAATGAAAACGCACACATGTAATTTTAGTCAGATGTATTCAATTAATCACTTTCATTAATTTAACAACCACAATTTACAGTGAAAATAACAGGCTATGGTCCATTAGTGCCAGACATCAAATAATTAATTTGTACCACACTGCGGTAGTTCTTTTACAACTGGAGTCGAATCAGGTCACTTTTAAGTTAGATAGTTAGCTGTACAGGAGACTCCTAGTTACATACCTCAAATTACTTTACCTAATTGAGGCATAAGGAATTGTTGATGTGTTGCCTAGATTTCAAAATAACAATATGTTGCTTTATAATTATTTGTGCAGTAATCAGGTCTTCCACATAACTTACTTAAACCTGCTGGTTTTTATTGGGACGTTTAAGATCAAACCAATGACACCCTATGCTTATGTTTCTCAAAAAATATTTTTTATTTATCTTTACCAGTATATTCAAACATATATGGATATTTGCTGAATTCAGGCAATAGTTTAAGAATTGGGAAAGATAGCTCACACCAACAATTCCTTCGTGCCTTCCAAGCCAAGTGATAACAATTAGGTCACAATGGCAACACAGCACACTTAAATCCATATAGCGTTAAAAAATACATTGATATCTTGACAAGAAATACTGCTGTTATGAGTCACAGCATGTAAATGGGAAGAAACACTCAATGGGACTCTAATTATGCCCCAGTGTTCTTTGAATCCAATAAATTAAAACAAAAAAGTGAGATTTTATCATGTAATAATTTCATTTGGACTAAGTTGGGTCCAAGTAAAGAATGCATCAATTTTAAATACCTCGCAAAAAAATAATCTATAGACATGTGTTGATGCTGAACAGACAAAATGATTTACAAGACTGTTAACATATAATTAGTACAGAGCAAGATTAAAATCAATTTGGCATTTATGTAAACGATTTGATTTTATGAAATAAAATAAAAAAACGCCCCAATATGGCGGGGTGTTCCATCTCCGCAGTCGTCCATTTTGTTGCATAATGTTATCGCACAGGAGGAGGCAAAATAAAATATTTTCCAGAGAAAGGAATCTGAAGTATAGAATTCCCTAATTTAAAACAAAATAAAAAAATAGTTTTCAGGGGTTAAAAAAGAAAAAGAAAAAAAGAAATCTAATAAAGATTTTAAAAAAAAGAAAAAGAAATCTAATAAAGATAAACAAACAACCATCTTCCAATTCCCTGGAAAGAAATGTATGACACTGATTTTCAGAGACAGTTGGAATGTCAACCACGTTTGTCCCCTTGCCTCTAGGTTGGTGGGAGCGATGTTATGTGCTCTAGAGGGCCAGGGACTGAGTCAAATGCTGTTCTGGACCACAGAGAAGTTCTTCATGGTACTGTCCAGGGCCACACCGGCTTCCTGCATCTCATACCTGAGGGAAACACAGTCAAACACTTTGGTCAGCATCTTCTACACACACACAGGCAGGTCATAACTTAGGTGAGCGACATGATTACAGTGATTTAGTGCTTTGTTGCATTTTGTAAAGTGACATTGAGCATTATGAATGACTCACACCATTTAAGGGCTGCTCTCTTAACTCACCAGTCGGAGGTGGAAACGGCGTAGTAGGTGGGTGGCTGGATGGCGCTGGCCAGGCAGCTGAGCTCCTCCAGGCCACAGGCACCCATGTTAGAGAAGAGCAGCCAGTCTCCTACATGGAGCTCAGGCAGCAGGCAGTGCTCCACCACCCGGTCCAGCTCGTCTAAGGACGGGCCCCAGAGGCTGCTGGGGTACACCGCCACCTCCTCCGGCCGCAGCCCGCGCTGACGGGGACACACAGACACGTTAACACTCGTGGTATGCATGGAAACAGAAAATGTGGTTAATTTTTCTATGGATTTCTTTTGAGAAATGTAAGAATACACATTTCTAAAAAGAGTCCGGCTTCCTGGACAGGAAGAAATACTTCTTTTGAGAAACAATGGAAGTCAATATAGGTTGAGGGAGGAGCGGGGATACTCTCTGCATAGCAAACAAAAGGATTATTTTCATGCCGGATGCTAGTTTGTGGCTTTACTTTGAGGTACGGTAACTATATTCAACAGCTGAACAAAAGTTCAGTATCGATTTGCCTTGCATTTCCGTGAAAATCCCGTAGCTAGGATACAGTGTTTGTACACACACTATTGAATGAGCCCTTTTTTCATCCCCCCCCCAACCACACCTGTCCTCAATATCATTCAGCAAGAGATGGCATTCAGGTGGCATTCAGCTCATAATAGGGTTAGGGTGGACGAGCGGCGGTTTGCTGACCTTACGCACGGTTGGGGTGGGGATGCTGCTCCCCAGCAGCTTGCTGCTGAATGAACCGTACACACCCTCATTCATGTGGTACAGAAACTCTGACTCAGAGGCACCGCGTTTACCTGGCAAGGCACACAAAGGAACAAGGTCAGCCGTGAGATATTAGCAAACATGCAGGCTTCTCTTGTGCCATTACATAACAGAATGCATACATCTTCCACGAACTGGGAACTTCACTATTATAGTTTCCACCGGCAACACGCTCCATTCGGCAAACCATTTCTCCAAAAAGAAAACATTTATCCTATTGAGGGCGCAAAGGAATGTACAGCCGCTGCTTTACTAAATAAACCTGATCCCCAATGACCCCCATTAACACAGGTGACTCGATGCTCAAACACTCACCGGGTACTTCAACAGTATAGCCAGTTCATTAAAAGACTACGGGGAAGCCATGGGAAAGGTCCTGCTCACTCACCCTGGGCCCGGCTGTCCCAGTGGTGGCTCGACAACTGCTTGTCAATCACGTTGACGGCCAGGCTGAAAGCAGAGGCCACGTAGAAGCTGCCTGGCTGAGCCAACACCTGCACCCCAGACAGAGGAGGGAAGTAGGCGTCCAGGAGTGGCCTGACCGCACAGCTCACCTTAAAACACACACACACACAATTAGCTTTCAAATAGTCTCAGCCTCCTCTATCTATTAGCAACTCTGTGCTGAACGACTGATACATAGACCCACCCCTGCAAGTCTGTATCGGTAATCCCAGTGTGATGCTAGGCCGTTTATTTTACACAGTAACCGTGGCCTACTTATGTAACAGGTTTACAAGACCCGCAAACAGTCACGTCGGTAAGTTTCCCCAACAAAATCTACAGTGAAAGTTTAATGTCAAACCGGATGAGTCAATCAATTACTGTCCAGTAGGCAGGAAGTCAGTCAGCGCTGTGTGCCAGACTTTACGCATTGCTCTACACCAGCTTTCCAGAAAAAATCATTTAAAAAAAAGAAGGTAGAGGATTGTGGGGAACGCTTGTTGATATTTCAACTCAAAATAAAAACAAATCTCCCTTCAGTACCATAGGGCGATCCCTCAAAAGCTCTGCCCCACGCACATTGGAAACGGCTTGGTATATTGTCGCGTGCGGTCTGCACCACGTTTGTCCCCTGTCCCCCCCCCCTTACAAAACAAGGTAGCCAAGGCTGTGTAGTGACACCTGATCACCTTCTCCACGTTCACACAGGAACGGGCCGGCAGCGAGTAGACATTTGAAAACCAGTGGAATAGCTTACAAGCGCTGGCTCTACCTTTAAAGAGTTAACAGGCCACCCGCTTTACATTAGATGTTAAGTGAAGCAACAACACTGTTTACCTGCTTGGCCTGACATTCAGACCCAGTGAAACCGCAGCCAATGTCCAGAATATCCATGCTGAAGCCAAGCTCTGCCTGCGTAGAGATGACAAGAGGTGCACTTAAAACACTGAAAGAATGCGCGCGCACACACACACGCACGCACGCACGCACGCACACCCGCCAGGCTCACCCCCATGTCAAAGACGCAGCGAGCATCTGCCAGCGCGTGGCCGTAAGCCTGCTGTAGGTCCTGGCAGGAGGCTGGGATCTGGAAGGTCACCCCCACCACCTGGACACCCAGGGCCCTGGCTGCCTCCAACAGGTGCCTGCAGCTCTTGAGGGAGCAGCCGAACGCTATGCTGGTCTCAGCAGCGTGGGCCTCTGTTGTCAGCTGCAACAGCAGCCTAACACACACACACACACACACACTAATTAACCAAACGGAAGTTCCTACCAAGTTTATGATCTACAAGTTCAGTAGAAGCTGCTCTTATTGGCCAGTGTTCCTATAGTGCAGATTCCCGTGTCAGAACTGATGAAAGGTCAGTGAATAATTGTTAAGATAAGATCAAAGTCAAGCCAAAATCAAACATCCGTATATTATTAACTGCTACTAATGATTGTAGACTGGCGTGTACATTACAGTCATATTTCCAGTTACGGCATCGTTAACCCTACCGTGCGCTGGGGTGTGCCCGGGCGATCTTGCACAACTCGGCCTGACTTTCACACACGAGGTGCTGGACGTTGTTCTTCACGGCGTGCTTGATGTGGGCGATCTGCTTGCACACGCCAGACAGGATGATGTTCTCTGGGGGCACGCCGTGGTCCAGGACGCGGCTAAGCTCAGCCTGGTGTGTGTGTGTGTGTGTGTGGGGGGGAGAAACACATGTTGCTATTACGCAGGCCAAAGCCTAAATCAATATGATCACAACATTGGGAGGATTACAAAGCATTACACAAGATAGACAGTAGGTAGAAAGTGTCAAGCGCCTTCATTAAGACCACGGCTGCCATTCCGGGCTCCAGCTCACCTTGTTGGCACACACAAAGCCCAGGCCCAGGGCGGCCAGCACCTCGATGACGGCCGGGCTGCAGTTGCACTTGACTGGGAAGTAGGGCCGCAGGCGCGGGGCCAAGCTCTGCCAGCACGCGTGTTGCCGCATCAGGGCCCCCAGGTCGCCCACTGCGAACGCACTCTTCTCCACCTGGCAAGGCACAACAGGCTCAGCGCCATGTGGTGGGAAACCACTCAGGGGCAGCAGAATGTGTGGCGGAAGCTAAAATCCATCTATCAGCACGACGCCTCTTATACCTAGTCAAGCCTTATTGACGGGACTAACTTAATTAGGATTTATACGTCTTAATGGTGGAAAGCTCACAGAGATAGGGGTACAGACTTGTTGCCATAGGTGACCTATTAATTTGGGCCGACACATTCGTCGATGACAATATGCCAATGTGTAAAGCGCTTGGGCCACAACTGACCAGAGCGTGTTCGGAGATGTAGCCATCGATGACGTCGTCAAGGGTTACCCCTCCCTCCAGCAGCTCGATGACACAATCGGGTTCGTCTGCAAGTCCTTTCATCTCAACCGTAGTCCAATAAGCCGAAAATCATAAAGAAGAGTAAAGCAAAGCAAGGAGGTCACGACTGAGCCAATGGGGTCCTGCCGGTATGCAACAAACTGCAAACAGAGAGAGAAGACAATCAACAGACGAAGTCCATTTTGTTTGGCTAACAAATGCTACACCTGCATAATGTATGTATCGTACATAGTTTAATAAAACATTTATTTATTTATTTTAGTTATTTATCTAAACTTGACTAAATTGTTGTTTACATTATCGCTCATGTCAAGAACAGTTCACTAATGTAAGACATACAACCACTGACACTTGTGGATCTCTAATTTAAGACAATGTCTCATTTGCTTTATAGCATTTAATACTTTCCAAACCAGACAAGCAGGTTCATAATAAGTACAGCCAATTGACACAAGTATTACTCAAGGTTTGTATATTTATTACATAGCACACGGCACCACGCAGACTCACATGGACAAGTCAGGAGATGGACTTGTCCCACTATCAGCTAGGATCCCAAGGTGGCTCAGCGTTGAAGTCAAAGTGCTCCCGGTAAAGGGCCGCCCCTAGGCCTTCTGGGTAGCGCCTATACACTTGTGCAGCGACGGGGGAGCCCTGAGGGGGTAAACAAACATTTTAACTCAATTTTAAAAGTTTTAAATAAACATGTTGCAAATGTATTACTTACTTTGGGCTAGAGTGTGCCATATAAACAATAGAGATTATAATTGTATGTTAAGAAAATGTTTGTGGTACAAGAAGTATTGTCTGTTAGGGTAGTAATCTATCCAGTTTATGGGACTTTACTGTCACTGAGAACATAGCTATTATAGTCATTATGTATCAAATGACAAAGTTAGGTGACTCCTATAAAATCCTGTATCAAAACAGACAGACAGACAGATTTCCTGCATACTTTTCACTTATTAATGCATCATGTGTCATCTGCACGTTAGATAGGCTGCTATACACACCCACCCTTTTTTTCTTAACAGTTATTAGTCAACACTATGAATAGGTCAGGCAGATAATTACAGTTGTCAAAACAAAAAAAAGCAGGTAGATTATGTATAGCTATATCAGATTTGGCAAATGCTGGGGGGATTTTATAACAATTCCACTAAACTGACATGAACTGCAAACGCTAGCGGCGCTGTAGACGTTCTCAGTAGGCTGGTACAGTATGCGAACCTTGCTAACATTACACGTCGCTAGAGAGCAAGTTATGTAAATGTGGACAATCACAAAACACGTTTTCGTTTTACTATTTCCGAAACGCATAACAATAACATAACCCGATCGTGTACAATTGCGCGATCGATTAATGGCGCCACAACAGCCACATTGCTTGACCAAAAAAGGCTGAATGCAATGAATCGGCCTGTCATGTGCGGCACGGCAGAAAGACAAGCCCGCCATGTTACGCCGAAAGCTGAATTCAAAGACTCAACAGAGACATTTGCTGTACTTACGTGAGAAAACGGCCAGAATGTTTTGGAAAATCGTCTTCTCTTTTTCGGCGGAATTTTTAAAGAGTGGTGGGGACAACAATAAAAGAAAGAAAATGAGCCGTGTTTGCCATATGTTTGGACGCTGGGCGCGGGGTAGCTGCTTTCTGTCTTCTCTCTCTGGCTGGTGGGTGGAGAACTACACTACTGACTGAATACGGATGACGGGAAGTGGAGAAGATCAACGGACCGGAGGCGGGACGTCTGTGTTCAGTTCAGCCTATAGTGTTGTCTATGCAAATGCCAGACATGGATTTCCGAATAACACAGTTCAGATGAGATCTGTTGTTTCTTCGGGTTACATAACCGTTAACTTTCCACAGCAGACCTTCAGTATCAAACTCTCATAAGATCACACCTACCCTATGGCGACTGCGCCTCCACTCATGGATAGCTGTGTGAATGCAAACATCAACAATTCCCAGTGAGCTGACACTCTGCGCTCTAGTCTAATGGGTGCCAAACATAGAACTATGGTCATGGTGTTAAAGTATGCGGCAGCTACGTGAGCTTGAGGGGGAGCAGAGAGGAGTGTGATTGGCTACTAGCACTCATATGCAAGAAAATTGCACTGTTGAGGTGCCAAAGCAAAACATTTTTGAAGATTATGTACTGGTTACAAAACGGCAAGATGGGACATGAGGAGTGAGTGTATCTTTAATAGTTAACCTTAATAATCATTAACCGTTGAAAAACAAAAGCGATGTAGCCCATACAATTAATACACATTTTAGATTATAGGTTACATATTCTTTTTTTTCTTTAGCCAGTACAAAAAATAGACTACCGTACCATACCATATAACCTACCACCTTCTTGTAATTATTTAATCCAGAGGTCTTCAGCAGGGGGTCCGGGACCCCTAGGGGGTCCTCAGAGGTACTGCAGGGGTCATCCAAATAATTTGATCCAAACTTATTTTCTTCCAAATATCAAAATGTCAGGAAATGTACATTAACATAAGTACAACCTGTGCTATTAATATATGTCAATAATGATTGTAATGGCTTAGTTAGTGGCCTACTTTTATACAGGGCACAATAGGCCGCCCTATTGTTTTATTTATGTTTGTATTATTGTTGGCTTGGCAACTAAATATTATAACACATTACCATATGATAGGTGATAGGACTCTGTACTGTGTTTCTATCAGCCAATAGAAAATTGGCCTGAAAAAAGACCTCTGATCTAGACCTACAGCTCACCAGTCACCAGACTCATTGAGATTAATTTCCAAAGTTCACAAAGCAAGATGTGTTTCATCCAGGGTGTGACTGAAACCTATTTGTAGACTACATGTTGGAGCTTGATGGCACATTAGTGCTTTTGAAGCACGGTCAAATTCTACTAGAGGTTTGCTTGGTTCAATAAACCTTTCATTAAACAATTATTTCACAAGAATATCAAAACCTCACCAAAGACTGCTTTACCTTCTACCTGTTAAGATCTTAGAATATTGGCACTTTGTTGACAGGCTATAGACTAGCATTGGGTGTTTTATTGTGTACAGCCTATTAGATATTGTATGTTGTGTGTAACATAGCCCTGATTAAATGCTGATGCTGCTAACGCTATTCACTTTGGATAGAGGGTAAATTATGTAAATGTACATTACATGCATTAACACATTGTAGCATCCCAGCCACCCGACGCTGTGCCACGGTCCGACCACTAAGGGGCGCCATATACAAATGACGCTATATACCGACTGCATTCCTCCCAGAGTGGAGGAACACCAGGTGTAACTAATTCACTGATCAACTCCAACCCAGGAAGGACGATAAAAGTACCACACACACCAGAGGATCCGGAGAGAGCAAGTGGGGAGGTTAGTAGGTGACTTGCTGAAGCCCGGGGGTATAAGTTATATGTGGAGATGAGTTTGTATGAGGGTGAATATTCTGGCATTTAGACCCTGGACTGGCTATAACAGATTTGTTGTGTATTTCCTTTGTCTGATACCTTCTCCTGTTCTTGTCTGTTCCTCAGTGACTAAGTATCAACGAGCACTTCCAGCCCATAGGAGGAACACTGTCTATGCCATTATATTACAGATACAGTCGTCAAATAAACCCGTCAAACGTACAGCTTTGCCTCAGGTGTCCTTTCTAGCCCTATGGGGTATCACAACATGTAAAAGCAAGGCTACTTTGTATGAATACATAACTGTCCATTCATAAGGATTTGTTTCAAAATACACAACTATGTACATGTTACTAAAATATTGAAAACATGGGTTGGTAGATATTTTCTTCTTTTGTTTATTTCATATACTTTATTATGTGTCTTTGAACCTTCATCAAATTATGTCTGATAGGAAATAAGTGTGTTTTGTTAAAGTCTATTTTAAATATAAATATGGCCTTCCCAGTATTCAGTGAATGAACACATGGTTTCGATTAAGACTGTATCCAATTATTTTAAAGTCCTGTCAATGTTTTAATCCCTGGGGTTTCTCCACAAGCCTTGGAGATATTTCTGACTCCAAGAACACAGGCCTGTTTCATTGTTGTTGAGCAGGATGATTAATAATGTTACTGGGTCAAAAGCCCACAAATATGACCAGAAATTGTGAATGAATCACATGGAATGATTCTTAAAATGTCAATCTGAGCATGCCCATTCATTGGTAGCCAAGTGCAGTCATAAAAGGTTATGCATATGTGCCTTCCTAATCATGTGAAAGACATCATGCAGTCAGAAACACGTTGCACGATGTACAGGCAGGTGTGTTTTTAAAGCATAACTTATCACATATCACCACATATCAATAAGCTACTTAGGTTGATTTGAAACACATTCTGCCACTAGGGAAATAGACAACAAGATACATTGTTCTCACAAAAAAGACTAAGGATACCTATATGGTAACACCATTGAGAAAAAATCAAGCTTATGGCCGACCTGCTTTTCAAATGTATTAAAATAAACAGGCACAAACCTAATACAGTTCTTTGCAAAAAATGATATCACAGTCATTATATCATGAGCCAGGCCAGCATGAGCCAGACAAGGGATAGTGTATCATTGTTGATGGATGGCTGTAACTATTAGTTAATCATAAAGCACATTGATATGTGTACACTACTATATTAAAATAAACTATATTGGAGGACATAGCATTGTTTTGATCTTGAAACACTGAAGGATGAGTCCAGTCAAGAAATCTTTAGATTTCTACTCAATTTTAAAAGACAGCGTCGATAAGGGAAGTCCATTGGAATGGAGCCATGTAGTGTTTTTCTGTCTCTTCCTCTTGTTATATTATGTCTGACCCCATGTTCTGACCCTATTCTATTTTGTTATTAAGACAACAGACTGCTGCCCCCTAAAGGATCGTCTGACGCATGATTCTAATACTAAATCCGTATTGCCACAAGAGGTCGGTATTGAGAAGGAAACGCTGGAGTGACATTTCACGAACATAACCCTGATGCGCAGGGGGTTTTGCGCATACGCACACTTCTCATTTGATCACCTGACTCTTGTGTGATGGTCTGTTGAAGACATCTACATAGAAAAGCTGGAATTTTGTTAGATATGCATCGGATATTCTGAGAATTGTATTTATTGCGGTAGCCTACATCGTGTAGTAAAATTGAACCAATTGAACGAATTGGTAAGTACATGCACATAATTCAATGTCGTGACAGCCTGTCTTCAAATGCTAGCAAGCTAGTGTCAATACGCTGTTTTACACAGATTGTAGGCTATTATACATATGTATAGTTGCATGTTTAGTTTGAGCGAAATCAATATGAGCCAATAAATTAGCCATGGCAGGATCATATGGCATTCAAATTATAGAAGCATATTTACACTACACATCGCGTGTGTATTGTAAATACATAGACATTATCACATGACATTGGGACTCAGCCTAACCAACATCTTTGCTGACTAACTTTGAGAACACGATGTGCAATGGTCTTGTGACCATTACAGTTTCATAAGGAAGTCTCATATGAAACACAATAGAGCTTTCAAAATATTGATCTTAAAAAAAAGAGGAAGATGGATTATCCTAGATTTGTTTTGACACTGATTCATACAGAAATATTTAAAGTACTCTGTGGATGGCCATCATTTAAACACATTCCTTGAGAATACTGCTAATCTATATCTGTTTATAATTAAGGTGATTTGTGTCACAGAGGTTTTAGGATTCTCTTTGGTGTCTACACCACATGTCCATTGATTCAGTGGTATACATATAGAAGTTTCATTAACAGTGTACTCTTCTAATCTATCTTTTGACATTCCCACAGCAGAGCATCACTGGAATACATTTGTAACAACAGCCATGACCGAATTCTGGTTGATTTCGGCCCCTGGAGAGAAGACCTGCCAACAGACCTGGGACAAGATGATGGTGGCCACCACACGCACCAACAACCTTTCCACCAACAACAAGTTCAATATACCTGACCTAAAGGTTATTAGTCCTACCAACTGATTTGTGCTTACTATGTGTGTCTCAGGATCAAGCGTAGTTTTCTTATAGCCCACTAGCAGTGCCAACTGACAAACCACAAGATGTCACTATTGTGTTAGGTATGCCGCTTAACTAGCAACTCAAGGATTTAACCTTTCTCACTGAGCTCACTGTTTATCTCTCCAAATATAAACAGGACTAGAGTTGGGTCTGTACCTAGGAGGTCTGTAGGGGAAGGAGTAGAGATACGTGCCAGTGAGTGTTTTTGTTACGCTGGTTTCAACACAAGGACGATAATGGGTACAAACCACGAGGTGTACAGTGTATACAAATTAAATGACTAAGTGGTAACATGAGGTGCAGGCTTTTTTGTAAGTATTTTGCATTACAGAAGGGAATCACATTATCTAACTGCACATCTGTATTTGTTTAGAGAACAAAGCATTTCTTGTTTTGAAATGTTTTTCTGTTTGTGTTTCTCTGTCAATAGGTGGGAACTCTTGATGTCTTAGTTGGTCTGTCAGATGAGCTGGCTAAACTTGACACTTTTGTGGAGTGGTAAGCCTTGTAGCATGTTTAATGCTGACTTGTACTTATTTTACATGAACAATGTGTGTTATCTATAGTAATAACAATTGTATTGCATTATTTCAAGAAAACTACTATACTTTCAATATTTAACAATAAATCTTGTTATATGTATGATAGATTGTTTGAATAGCGCACAGTACATTTGGACAGAGGCAACTGGACCATGACTGATTTCCTACCAAATGGTTTTGTTTATCTTATATCCATGTAATCTGTATGGTTTTCCCAGCGTGGTGAAGAAGGTGGCCCAGTATATGGCTGATGTTCTGGAGGACAGCCGAGATAAAGTCCAGGAGAACCTATTGGCCAATGGAGGTAATCTCTTAATTTGAAAAATATAATATTCAAGGGATGGTTGCATTCAGTAAACTTTTTTTTTACATTCATTTATCTTTCATTGTAATGGCCTTAAATGAACACACAGTGGACCGTCAAGTGTGAAATCACATTTCAAAGCAAAATATAAATAGTGTTCACAGTGAGTCATCATGGCTAAGGACTAACTAGGTGTTTTCTTCTTTCTACTCTACCCAGTTGACCTGGTCACCTATGTCACCAGATTTCAGTGGGATATGGCCAAATATCCTATCAAACAGTCACTAAAAAATATCTCAGAGATCATTTCCAAGGTGCTGCTTAATTAAATATTGATTATATGAATGTACTGTATTTCTTTATTTATTTATTTCAGTGTCTAAAAAAAGATTTGTAACTTTTTGGCAATAAATCTTTGCCTTTTTAGTAGTACTTATTTGATCATTAGTATGTTACTATTTTTATGACATTACTGTATTTATTTTTAAGGGTATAATCTAATCTATTTTCTATAATATTTGTCTCATTCCTTTTGGTTTACAGCAAGTTTCTCAGATAGACAATGATCTGAAGGCCAGAGCATCCGCTTACAACAACTTGAAGGGTAATCTGCAGAATTTGGAGAGGAAAAATGCGTAAGTAATATTAAATGTACTTATATTATAGTATTTATGAGTGACCTATGGCTAAAATGCTTGTTGTAAGACATATACTGTACTGTAAAAGACATACAGTAAGTTTGGCCTCCATGAATATTCGATTTATAACATGACCTCGCCTGTTAAGCTGCTCAGATTGTGAGCTGAGCAGCTGAACAATATTGCACTGTGACTGAACTGTCAACATAGACCTGCTCTCTCCATCTTGTCCTGTAGAGGAAGTTTGATGACCAGGAGCCTGGCTGACATAGTGAAGAAAGATGATTTTGTGCTTGACTCAGAATACCTGATTACTATGCTGGTGGTGGTTCCCAAGTAAGTTCCTTACTATACATTTAGAAATGTGTACTCCTTGTTGTTTTACTGTGTCCTACAGGTACACTTCTATGTTATGTTTGTGAGATATTGCTGTAACTCAGTCAAAGTGTGTTACTGATGATTAATGTTTGTAATGTTTTGGTTTTTAAATTACCTACTATATCAGTAAATGAGCTGACCCTGTCGTTGGTGTGCACTCTCATTAGAACAAACTACGTAGAATGGCAGAAGACCTATGAAACGCTGTCTGAAATGGTCGTCCCACGCTCCACAAAGTAAGGCTCAACAGGTTTATGTAACTACTATCTGCTTAATAAGGGAAGGATAATGTATCCAACTATGTGCATCATGCATTGGACATACTGTATATCCATTTCTACATCCATCTTTGTGTTAGTATTGTATGCTACCCATGTTCCAGTGGCCATATTTAATCCAGACCACATATTGCTTTAATTCTTTAGCTCCTACCATTGTCAGCCATGTTTGCACAGGTTATATCACCTGGTCCGTGAACCTGAATAGAATAGAAATGATTACCCAAGTTTCACCTGTGTAGTGCAATTGACTCTTTGCCGATGTGGCCGGATGATGAAATACAGAGCAATGTGCACAGATATAGCCCGCAGAAGAGTCTTCCAATGTTCCACAACAGTGGAATGCTGGAGAACTATGGACAGAATAGACTACAGCTGACACATTAGCTTGTGCTGTCTCCTCTTAACAACCACCCTGAGTGTAAGACTGAGGACATAAAAGCTGCATAACATGTTTGTTAAAATAGTACTTCTAACATGACTGCAACGTTGAGTGGCTGGCTTCTGAACGTCTGTGCTGAAACGTGGACAAAATAACAGTCACTGCATCCATCTTTTAACACCCAGCATGGTCACATTGTTCGGGCACAAGTGTATAACAGACAGACATTATACAACGGATTTTGTTTTGTGCTACGCTCCGTTGTTAGTGATCTGCTCTGCATTCTTCCTCAGCCTGCTGTTTGAAGACCATGACAGTGGCCTGTTCAGTGTCACACTCTTCAGGAAAGCCATCGATGACTTCAAACACAAGGCCAGAGAAAACAAGTAAGTTATTCCAGCTAAAATCTAATAGCTGAAACCTAGAATAATATTGTTTTAATCGGAGGAATACTCAGAATAGAAGGTTACTGAATTTGTCATCATTTTTGTGACCCTGATTAAATACAATGCTTCTCTTTGGAACGGGCATTGACAATGAATCACCAGTGGTCATGACATCGAAGGATTAAAGTACCACTTCATCCAATCACCACCCATCCTTGTTGTTTTATGTATTTATTTATTTATTTTTATTAATTAATTATATATATTTTTTAAAACTAAAAATAGACCTTTGGTTATAAACACTTTAGTTAGCACACTACAACCACTCCTATTGTCACGATGCAGGAGGGTTTGTGTGTTGATGATGATGCTGTTACTGTACGTTAAAAATTGTATATATTGTAACATAAGTGTTGTGTGTGTGTGTGTGTGTGCATTTATGACTGTTTTGTGACCATTAACTAGCTCTGTCATGTGTTTGCCCTGGCTCAGGTATACAGTGCGGGACTTCCAGTACAATGAAGAGGAGTTGAAGGCCGACAAAGAGGAGATGACGCGTCTGTCAACAGACAAAAAGAAACAGTTTGTACGGTTGATATTTTTGTTCCACAAACAATATGAATAAAGAATGTGTTTTATGTTTAGGACCCACAGCTAGAAAGAGATAGCAGAGAAATAGAACATGTATTTTTTTGTGGTTCACGTCTTCAAAGACGTGTAGTCCTGTAAGTAATATTAAGTAAGTAAATAAATTAAGCAAGTAATATGTCTACCACTTTCTGGAAACGTAATCATAAGTCAGCAGTATAACTCTGCTATGCTGATTAGTAATTCACTAAATACTGACATTTACTGAGTATAAATATATGCTATTATTGTCTTTTATAGGGACCCTTGGTGCGATGGCTGAAAGTGAATTTCAGTGAGGCTTTCATTGCATGGATCCACATAAAAGCCTTGCGTGTGTTTGTGGAGTCAGTTTTAAGGTAGGACCATTTAGATGCCTCCCTCGTGATATCATCCTGATATCGTGAGCTCCAATTTGATTTATCTGCGAGTATCAGTCAATTACACATAATTCAAACTGTCTTACACAGGAATGGACTGCAATATATCTATATCTCAACCAGTCAGAACGTGTAACATCAGCAAAATGTCTGTTGATGTTGTTGAACATCTTTGTAAGACAAATCTATTTGTAAAGATTATAATTAGCCAGACAGGGGTAGATAATGAAAAATCAACGAATGTCTAGCAGAATTAAATGTAGGCTCAGCACTGATTATGCTGTTGTTACAGTTGTTTGAAATATTTGAGAGTTTATTAACCGATGACAACAATAACAAAGGTTCTTTCATTGCTATTAATGATGCTAATCTAGCTCAAACTCTTCCCATAACGAGTTGGTATAGATCTTCTCCACAAAAAATTCTTTAAAGAAGGTAATTTAGCTTACTCTTATATCCAAAGTGACTTACAGTGAGTATAATCAAATACACAAGAGCAGGGTTTGTTCATCTTGCCCAAGGAGTCTTACAGCCGGTAGACCAACAATTCTGGGGCTCAAACCCACAACCATCTGGCTAGGGCCAAAACCATACCATTAGATAGTCCTGTCCTTGATTCATTTTGTCAATTACGTTATACACTGCATAAAACTATCACACTTTTTCAAGTGAACTAATTGTAAATACCTTGTTAGAAATAGCAATTAACAGACACTTTTCACAATATCACAATACTAATAGTTTAATTGCTTGACTCTGAAATGATCTGTTGAGATATGGATGGAGCAATAGATTCACACTATATACCAGTAGGTAGGTTACTGTGTATTGACAATACCCCTGTCATCCATAGATACGGTCTGCCAGTCAACTTCCAGGCCATGCTTCTCCAACCCAACAAGAAAAACATGAAGAAGCTTCGAGAGGTGCTCAATGACTTGTATAAGCACCTGGATAGCAGTGCTGCGATCATAGACGTAAGTCTCCTGTCATACTGTGGCCTCATTCCTAGTTAAATGATGCTATCTGCAAATACAAGGGGCGGGGTGTTTTTACACCGTCTCTGGGGAAAGAGAGAACCACTCACACACTCATTGGGCGTGTGCATGTAGGTTAGTTTCAGTGATTTCTGCTTTTAATTGGCATCAAAACACAATGTCGATATGAAGTAGTAGTAATTCTCAAAATAACTTATGTTAGAGATCGCATTCCCCCTCAGGTGTATATGCATGCTGTCTGGAAAGTTTGTTAAGGCATTTCCTCACTGATATATAAATGGCTGCTTGGTGCTACTCCATTGTCTGTTCTTCGAAGTTGTTCTATTGTGGTGTATAATAGTTCACTTTTTTTAAATCCTGTAATCATTGTCTTCCCACAGGCCGCTATGGATATTCCTGGGTTAAACCTTAGCCAGCAGGAGTATTACCCATATGTTTACTACAAGATTGACTGCAACCTGCTTGACTTCAAAGTGTAAACACTGAACCCCCTTAAGCAAACATGTTCTGAGCGTAAATTATTATGATTACCCTCATCCATTCTCTATTTTTATAACCTTTGGTTTCCTTTGGTCATTGTGACATCACCACCCTCTCTCTCTGCCATTCTACATAACCAACTATCAAGTATGGATCTCATCGGTCCATATTTGATATCTGGTTGGAAGTGCCGGTCAACAATTACCAGTTGGATCATACAAGAGGTGAACTGGGTTTAAAATCTCAGATGCTTGAATTTTATGTTTGTGTTAAGATTCTTCTCATTCCCATTTATTGTTGCTATTTTCTTCCTTCTGTTTTTGCCCTCGATGTTTCAAACCTGCCAAAAAGGCTGACATTCCCAATGGCATGGGAAATAGTGAATATTGCACTGTATATTGTTTGAGTTTTCCCTTCACATATATTAAAAGTAAATATGATATATACTGTACATGTTCACTGCACTATGGAAAATATATGTATGTTAAATATGGTATTTATTTTACTAGTCTAAAATCAATGGCTGGATTTTTTTCTTTGGTCTTAGAAGGTGATGTGTTTCTATTTCCAGTGTGTAGGCATACTGTTTATTTAGGCTTAATGTTGCCCTTATCCAACCAGGCTGTGTGAAATATTGACACAGGTAATTTATTAACAAAAAGCATTATGTCTGTGTACTATGTGTGTGGTACCATGACTTCTGTACATTATTGTGTTGACAGAAGAAATTGCAGTTCTATGTGCAAATATTGTATCCTGAAAATAAATGATGACTGATCCAAACAATACAGGAATCGTGAATAGAAATTGATCGTCTGCTCACAAGCTTACATTCGCCAAATAGGCGGTGGGCATTTACGAGGTGGCGTGACGTTGTTGGTGTAGCTAGCCTAAATATTGATGACGCAAACGTCGTATAATTCCTATTTGACAGCTCTTGTCTTCTTGCGTGCAGGGAAGAGCGCTCCCGAGCGCACCCACGTTTTTCGTTTATATGGAAACTGCAACAAACCAGGATCTTCACGGGGATTCGTGTTTTGCTGTTGCAGCTTCAGTAGGAGACTTATCAATTGAATCAGTCTGACTGATACACCTGACCTGCCGTGGATGAAATTCCGATGGGTTGTGGAGGGAGTCGGGCAGACGCGATTATCGAACCGAGGTATCATGAAAGCTGGACGAGAGACACGGAGTCGACGTGGCTAACCAATACCGACGTAGAGACCCCTCTCTCTGGAATAAACAGTAAGCACATAGGCTGCAGTGTGTTTTTGAACAACGAAATTGTTGTTGATGCGACGCGCCGCTACTCGACTACGGATAAGTGAATGAGGGTGGATGGATGTGCCGAGCGAAATGAATAGTCTTGACAAAAGACGATGTATTCATATGCTAGCGAATGTTGGATTCACTGCTAATAAACAACACATTGATAAGCTCAATGGTAAACTTGGATACAATGAACTCTAACAGACACAGATCGACAATCTGTCGCAATCGAGTAGATTTCATTTTTGGGCAATAAATGTCATGATAACAACAACGTCCGTGTTTCCATTAACAGGTAAGGGTCTTGAGGCCAGCATAAGGGAGAAGAGGATGGTCAACACGGGGACCCAGTGTGGCAAACAGGCCCTTACCACTGGGACCAACCATCAGAGAAGATCTAGGCGTTCATTAAATGATGTAGGTCTAACTGCCTAATAATAACATTAGTTATTAAAATAATAACTGTTATTTTGCAGACAGTGTACCTGTCTGTACCTTACTGACAGGGACATGTGGAAAATACAATGGCATTGGAGCCCACATCAGTCAAGGCCTGTGAACACAGGTTATATGGACCCTTTTAATGTCAATGTAAAACTTTGCATTAAGGCCTGTGTTGTTTTGTTACGCCACTGCTCACTGACAAAGTCATGCCTCCAGTGATTTCTGCAATTACCGTAGGCTAAAAGCTCTGCTAAAGAAAATGATGGCCAGGTGGTGATGGCGACAACATTGCCAAGTTTGAGCAGGTCACACTAATTAAAATTCACGAAACGTTATTCACATTACTAGTAACAGTGACTGTTGGTGGAGTAATAATAATAATAATAATAATAATAATAACAATAATAAATAATTACATTACAGACCACATTTAAATTGCTATTTCACATTTTCATTTGAAAAAAGATAAATAGAAATGGTTTGACATTACTGACAATTATAAACAGGTATTGTATCTGATCCTTGTGAGACCATCCTGATCTTGCCAGGTTAATTGTATCTCACTCAAGGCAATAATCATATAAGTCAAATAACACGATTTAAGTCTGTTCAAAAAGAAAAGACTCTGTTAATACTTTATTAAATGCCCTATGTATTATATATTTAATATTATATAAGATTATTATCAGAAACAACACTTTTCTTGGCTAATATAATTGCTTCCTGAGCAGAAAAGGACATTAAATTCCCTTGTAATTCTAGCTCATCTCATCTTTGTTTAAGCTGCTGGCCCAGAGCCATGGAAATAAAAGAGTTGCGCCATCTCCGTTCACTCCAATGGACTGTTTTTTCACAGCAACTGAGCCTCAAACTGAGCATCTCACTCTTTTTAAAAATGAGTGATATATTTTAGTTTAAAAGTTTAGGACAGACATTTTGTAAAAGACTGCTGCAGGAGTAGTAGGCTTATAGAGATGTTTTAATAACATTTTGCAGAGAAACTGATCCAGTAACATAAATCACTTTGTTTGGGGGTTTCTGCACGATAACAGGGTTGTATTTAATGCATCTAAAACAGAGTTTTCAGATCATCAGAAGCCATTAAAAAAACCTGATTGCTAACTTTAATATCAGTAGAAACTTTATTAGATGCGAGGCAGTGTATTGTTGGGTGGCACAGGAATGTATTTCCTTTTCCACCATTTGAATGTCAAGCTATAGTTGTTTATCTTGTGTTATTGTGATAAGGTTAAACTTCTAATTGTAGACACATCCCACATAGCTTTAACAAGAGACCACATTTAAATGACTCAGAAATAATGTGTATAGGAGCTGTGTGTGTTTGTTTCAGTTGCTCATGGCTGTGACTAATTGACTAGCCTACTTCAGTTACGATTCTCCCATCTTGTTGCAGCAGACCACCCGTGACTCCAAACGAGCTTCTAAGGAGGTCAGCGGCCTCTCAAAGGATCCACAGCCCTGCAGCGGAAGTGGGATTGGCGATGCGGAACCGGGGAATGTGTGCGACGAAAGATTAAATGGAAAACGGTGAAGACGGCCTATAATGGACGGGGTGGTTCAACGAGAAGATTGTGCGTGCTGCTAAACAGACTATTGTGGTGGTGACTACATGGTCTACAAGCATCTGCATACGTCACCATCCAGAGATGCTGTGATGCTGCATCTTCGATGTGCCATAGCCAATGCATGTTTGAAAACAAGAAGAGTGGCTCACAAACCGCGCATTTTCCTTCTCCTCCTCCTCCTCCGTGCGTCTCACATGCCAACGGTGCCGATAGGGGATTTGTTTGCTTATGTCGTGACTCATAAGAAAACATACTGTAACTGACATTATAGCCACATCTCAATTTGCACATCAAATGTTTACTGTTTGGGAACTTTCTAAACATTTTACTTCAGTCGTGTAGCTATGTACTGTATGCTCAATTCTTTTGAGACTGAATGATAACCAGGTTTTGGTCAGTCTTTAGTGCGTAGCCTACTTTAGATG
The DNA here is from genome assembly GCA_026546735.1 of Forbesichthys agassizii. Taxonomy (NCBI): domain Eukaryota; kingdom Metazoa; phylum Chordata; class Actinopteri; order Percopsiformes; family Amblyopsidae; genus Forbesichthys; species Forbesichthys agassizii. The sequence continues at coordinate 2,010,947 of JAODLL010000003.1, read as the reverse complement.
ATTGAGCGTTCAAAATTCCAAGATTTGACACTTGAAAGCTTGGGATCTATTTAAATACTGGGCTTTGCAAATTAACAAGAAAAACACACCCGCATGTGCCTAATGCCTAATGCCTAATTATAAGATCTATGTTACAATTGGTGTTCTTGAGCCTACATGTTATGTTACATTCTTAATTATGTATAATTTTCCATGTTATGCTGTAATGATGAATTATGTAATGTTGTGTTGCATGTGTATATCATGCTGTAAAGATTTAACTTAACAGGAACAGCTACGGTATCTTCCAGAACCAATGTCTGCTTTAAAACAGAAAAACATCTATATATACATTTTCTTTTTCCAGAATTTCATTACGTCATTCAGCATCAACCTCCTTTTCAGGGTAAAGGTTTGCAGCATACATAATCCTGCAAAGCTAACGCCACCTGCTGGTATTATATTTTCCAGCAGGTGGCGTTCAAATCCACGCGCTGATCTTAGTAGCCTACAGGACATGTTTATATCCAGACTCCAAACACTTATGTTAATTAGCTCCTTAGATTGATAAATACTAATGGAAAGGCAATCTGTCGATACCGGTTAAGTAAGATACACTTTTAAAATCCTCTGATCATGCTTTAACATCATAAATTGAAATTAGCTGTTGTTTATTAAATTATTTCAAAACAAAGCATAACTCTTATTACAATTAATTTATGTCAGTAACATGTCAAATGCTATGACATATCGAGGTATTTGTTCAGCCTAAGTTTTTTATTTTGTTCTTAGGTCTCACTTATTTAACATCTCACATTGTTTAATTACACTACACTTCAAGCTCACCTAATTAATCAAATAGCCTAACATACGTTAATAATAATAATAATAATAATAATAATAATAATAATAGGCTGCTTTTTATGTCATAATGTTTCTCTTATGTATGAAAATTTCCTAATGAATTCATCATCCATTAGTTGATATTTGACGGGGAAAAATACTCTTGTTTAAAAAAAAATTATATATTGGGCGGGCACTGAGACCATGTAGCCTTAACGTGATTAAACGCCGCTGCGCTGCTTGAAATCTTGAAATCAGTAGATCGAAAACAGGTGACGTTGCGCGCTCAGTCAGTTAGTGCTGCTATTTCAATGTAGCGATTTTCAACCTGCGACGATTATATAGTTCTATGCTTGCGACAAGTTTGAAACATTTCTTGATCCCCCACACACCTTTTATGTAACGTTTGTATCTGTCTGAGAACTATGGGAGAATGGCCAAGCGATCAGGGTCTGTCGATGGGATGTTGATTTCCCCAACCGGTCTCCATGATTTCGCTGTCGATCTAACTGCCGGGGACGTAAACATGGATAGTGGCGATGGATGTGAGGAGCTTTCTCTGGAAGAAATTCTCACATTGTACAGCCAGCCGATTAACGAGGAGCAGGCTTGGGCAGTGTGTTATCAGTGTTGCAGAACTTTGGCTCAGAAAAATCACAGGAGAAATTCCAAAACGGAGGATGCATCAGCTGTTGACAAAGCCAGAAGAATTGACGGACCCAGTGATGTTAGGATCCGGAGAGATGGAACTGTTAGATTGCACAATGACAGTAAAGGTAGGCATGAACAACGGAGTTCTGGAAATTTCTTAACATTGTTAAATGGGAATATTTAGTACCCGTTTTCGTTAGCCTTGCCTGACTAGTGCACGATGTCGTTAGTATCACTCGGCCCCATGAATGGAGCATCGCAATACAGTGGCCATATTGTTGCTGTTTGTACCTTGCCATGTGGCAAATTTGTTGACGGAACGACTAATGTATATATTTTTTGTTTATTGTCACATTATTCAAATCCCCTTTGTCTTTGTAACATTCAAATTGTTTTGAATAGCCGTTCTGGTAGTGCGACTGGAATACTGTGCCATAGGCTACTGCGGTCATAGCTTCTGCAATCAACGGACCATGTAGGCTCATTCAAACTGAGGACCTTTGAGCTCATATGCTAGTTCCTGTTGACTAATACATTCTAAATACCGTATGTAAATCACATTATTACAAAACGTAGTGTGATGCAGGCTATATTATGCTGCAACTCAAATTGAAATTTAGAAATGTTTATTTTGACTAAAATTTACATGCATTGTTCGTGCGCACTTAGTGTGGGATCATTATTTCCTATCCAAATTAGCCTCCAGTAAGATTAAGTATCTTGTTTGATAAATGTTGTATGATATCGGATACCTCTGTTCTGAGTATTTTTTGCCAGAATGTATTACGAAGTAGAATAGGGGTAAGGCCCAATTCCTCGTTCCAGGTAATTTTGGGGCACTAATATCTTATGTACTAGTTGTGCCTGTGCAACCAGATCAAATGTGAAACTTTGTTTGTTTGCTTGCTTACAAACTTTTTCAGTTTCGCACGATGTTCTACCAAATAAGCCAATGCATGGCTTATTTGGTCCACAAATGCTAAAGACAAGTAGGTCTCGAATTAAAAGTCCCTAGCTGATACTTTGGTACAGTGGCTGGGGTATTTTGGGACTGCTCGGGCCCTGTCCTTATTCTAATTAGTTTCAGCAATGAGTCATGAGGCCAATTATGCTGATGCCTCAGTCAAGTCAGCTATTGAGGTCTTAAAACTTCAGGAGGTTGCTCCCCTAGCAACAAATCAATGCTTATGCAACCCAGGGCACATTGGCACATTATTTGACTATCATTCCCTGTTCAAGAATGTAGAGTATAGTAATCTGACAGGCCAGAGGTTTGTGAAATGCAGAACCATCTGGGGAGCTGTCTATTGAAACTGCTTTTAAAAGGGCGTTAGGCAGGCACTTTAAAAAAAGATGGTCTTGCGAGGCTAGTAGAGGTATAAGTGTGTGTGTGTGTGTGTGTTTGGAGAAGAGGCAATTGGACTAATGGACAGAATAGTTTCTGTGAACAGACTTTAACCAACCAACTGCTGTATTAAGACTGCATGGAGAACAGGCAGAGCTGTTACTGTCACGCAACACTGCTAGCCATGGCCTAGTCTAACCAGGCATTTAAGGAGTACGCCTAGATACTAGAGGCTTTCCACTGCAGTGTTGTTCAAGTTGTTCAGGGGATGCATTATGTTCTTAGGCAATATTCTTTGATATTCGTAGTAGCCTACAGCTTTGACTACACTGTCGATCTTAACCAGTTTAACACACTAACGTCTATGCTGCTGTAGCACTTTGAAATCCCTTTTGCCGCCTAAAGACGTTTGTATTCAGTGGGGAGTATTTGGCCATGAGTTGCTTTTCCCTGTAGGAGAGACTAGCCTCAGACGTCTGGCCTCCTCCCTGTGGTGAACAGAGAAACCACTGTTTCCTTGATGACCGTTGGTGGACTGTTATTATTTCCCCCCCCCCACAAATATAAGATGCCTTAGCTGAGGAAAATGTCAACAAGAGCAAGTATTTAATCTGGAAGTGTGATTTTCAAAACTGTTAATGGCAGGGTTTGGAAGTTGCACGCAGTTCTTGTCAATGAAGATAGAATATGGCATCGGAACACTTGACTACAACAGTCCTTCTTTGATGTCATCTTAAATTTATGTTTTTCACCTTCCAATACATTATATTTGTTTCACAAATGATTTAGAGGGCGTGCTACTAGTCGGTCGTATTCTTACAAAATGTCAATTAATAGCAAGAACATGCATACAAAATAATATTTCTGTTTGTGTTGTTCCAGATAAAAGCAGATCGTCCCATACAACATTAGAGGTAAGTTGTACACGTTTTGTCATTGCATGGTCGAAACTTTACTTGCACTTTACTCAATTTTAATTTTTTGTATAATGTTTTAGGCCCACTGTGAAGTATTGTTTTGGACGTTTGACATAACAGATGCTGAGACAAAGCTAGTTTTTACAGGGATTAAAATGTTTATTTTAACGTAAGGGAATGGTCACAGAAAACCACCTCTTCAACTCTAAAACATGGGCGTGTTCTTGTCCAAAATGTCTGTTTCCCAAAAGGTTGTGTGATTATATATTCCAATACCTGCACCAGTGTTACTGAAATGTAAACAAGGAACTTGCTCAGCAGGTGCATATGTATTGGCAGCAAGGGATTAGTTTACATGGGTAGCTTTGCCAGCATATCCTTTATAATGCAGCCACAACAACGGGGAACACAAACACAGTATTCAGTGTCTCTAAAAGGAACCTGAACAAGAAATGCAAACATGATGTGCCCCATGTTTTTTACCCAGATTGGTTGTAGTCTACTTGTACATGAGTGGGAGAGATCTGAAATTGCTCTTGACAGTTTTGTTTGCATAATTCTGTTCTGCGCTAGTACAATAACACGGACTTTAAACAGCATTAGCAGGGCAGCTCTCTTGTCTCCGACAGTGTGAGGAGACCTCTGACAGTTCTGTGTGTGCGCTGTGTGTACATAGCAGCAAAATTGCACAAAGTGCTCATATAACAGTCAAGTAGTGAAATGCTAATCACCCCTCAGTCTGTCAGTATCTCTGGTGATGTGATCATATTATGGTATGTTTACATGCTGTAACTGTCTAATATTTGTGTTGTTAACTTTAATATTTATCTTGAGTAGGTTGATGCTCTATAGCAGGGCTATTCAACTGCAGGCAGCGGCCCTCCAGGACTGGAGTTGAATAACCCTGCTCTAGACCAGGGTTCCCTAATCCTGGTCCTGGAGGGCCGCTGCCCTGCATGTTTCAGATGTCTCCCTGCTCCAACACAGCTGATTAATATCAATAGCTCGTTGTGATGACCCATTCGTTTGAGTCAGGTGTGTTGGAGCAGTGAGCCATCTAAAACATGCAGGGCAGCGGCCCTCCAGGACCAGGATTGGGACCCCTTTTTCTAGACTATATTAAATGCTGGAGTAGGGCGGATGTCTATATGGTAAAAAGATACATGTTCCATGTGATGTCACAAAGATTTGAGCACAGCTCGTCTTTAGCTGCAACTATTTCCTTTTCCATGGTCTCCTTGCATTCAAATGAATGCCGCGGCTGCAGCTAGGCATTCACAGTAGCCCCTTGTGCTTGTGTTGTGCTCAACAAGATGTCTCTGGATATAGTTGTAACCGCTCTTTTGTCCCCTGCCTCTGCCCATAGTGAGTACGCTGTCTGCTCACGATAGTTGCCCTGTAGTGCTATGCACTCGCCTTTTTCACCATCACTGTGTAGTTAACTCATTTCCCAAATCTGAAGAGACTACTGAAGTAATTTCTCTGGTTTGAATATTTATTTCTTATTTGCGTGTATATATTCTATAAAGGTTTTTAATGTTCAGTGGTCTGTCTTTGGGTTAACACAGTTCCTCTTCAGCTGAAGACTTGAGATCAGATTAGTTGTAAAATGCGATTAAGTGGTTCCAATTTCCCAGGCTTTGTCACTCATTTATGGATCGTGGCAAAACAATTCAGTTGACCCTCTGCATTACCTCATGTTGTTTTCAACTGTAGAGTAAAGCGGTTCCAGTGTTTTCAATACTCGTACCATGTGGAATCCTCCACCTATGTGGAATTGTATTCAACACTGAAGCTTGGATGACGTGCAATACACCTGGGCCTTCGTTGCTATAGCTGGCTTTACTGCTGTCATGGTGGCCATGTCTCCATGGGCTCATTCTGTACAAGACTGTTACAGGAGCTCTAGTGAGCACTATTGGGGACTACTTGAGGTTTAGCAGTGTTTGTGCCCTTTTTACAATTAGTAATGTTAACTTGAGAGTAGTGTAGTTTTAGCCGTCGAATGGCAAAGCTGAAGTTGCCAACAAAGCTGTTATGTTGTCTCTGTTCAATGAGGAGGATGCTGCTCCATGCTGGCTGCTTCAACATCCACCAATGCGGTGAAACGCCTCTCGGTTTAGCACCGTTATGTAATCGTGTGTGTGTCCTGATCCTCTTCTCTGGCTGCCAAAATGCTGAGGGCTGCCTAACATGCAGTGAACCCGCAGAGCAGTTCTGGGCCATAAACGTAGAATATGACTGGTTCTGCCAAGAATTACTTCAGTCAGCAGTAATCAATGCACTTTGCTAAGCTAATAGGCTACATACTTTGTAAGGTAAACTGTAGGTAGGAGTTTTAGAGCTGTACATTTAGTGTAGTTTACTAAATGTCAGACATGTCAGCAACTGGATGAAATGCTCTGAGATTGCTTTGGTTGTCATGATAGACCAATGGGGGACCAGAGGGGGTGGGTTTTTGTTGTTGTTTTCAAGTATGGCATTGAAGGGAGCTGTCTTTTTGTTTTGGAGGTAAAATATCAACAAGCTTTCTCCAGAATGACTTGCTATACCTTGCATTTTTCTAGCTTTTTTTATTTTTTAAAAGGAGAAAAAAATATTTTAGTTACAAAAATAAGAACACAATTTTATGTAGTTTGCCTATGATGCTAAGCTATGATCTAATTTTTGTTATAAATGATGCCCATTGACTTCACCTTTTTATGAATAGAGTTGTTAGTTCAATTTCTCATGAACTAAAATGTGATGGAACACCCAAGACTTTATGCTTAACAACTCTCTTGCCCCCTCCAGCAAATCATGAAATGTGATGTTTTCACATACAATGCGCAGTGTAAAGTAAGTGGACTGCTGCAAAAACCGCGTGGCTGCAGGCAACATGAGTGTAGTTGTAATGCTGTAATGAGAACCAGTAATGCTCCAACTGGCTTGGTCTCCTTGTTGAGTTAAAGCCCTGTGTATGCCAACAACGCTGCTTGACCTCATGACCGCATGCATGAGGGTTTACTGGTAAACACTCCTTCTGATGGAGGAAGGAAGCTCTAGCCTTAACATTATTATCCTAAAGTTAAAAAGTTTGTGTCCATAGGCTCACATTTCTAAAGCCACCGTCAAGTCAAAGATGTGAATGTGTTTTTTTTTTGTTTTTTTTTCTCTCTCCCCTCAAACAAATGTAACCTTGGCTCTGATTGTTCTTGAGACTAGGTACCATACTATATAATGGTAAAACAGATGAACTATACCTGACTTGGAGAAGTCCATCCTTGCAAATTTTGACCATTTATATTGACTGCATGCATATATTCACCAAGGGAAAACAAGTTACTCAGTTGTCTCTGATGGAAATGCTTTCCTGGTTGTCAGGGTTTTTATTTGTTAGGATTTGTTTTAAAAATAATTGTGATACAGTTGGACACTGGGAAAATGTAAGCTTGGAGTATACCTTGACTTGGCAAAGGATGTAATTTCTGACTATGGGAAAATGGAAGTTTTGAGTATAACTTTACGTGGACTTAATATGACACAATTTCTGTCAAAGATATGCTTGTAGCCACTGTGGTTTTTGAGCATTAGAAGCTCAAATTGTCTATCTAACCCAAAAAAGTAGTAGGCCTGTTTCGTTTAGGAATATGTTAAAGGTAATTCCTTAATTTTATCTAAAGGTAATTGTCTCACCTTCTGTCTTTTGTAATTTACTTTTATGCATTTAAAATCCTGATGGTATTCTGTCTGTTAAATAAGGCATATTTTCTTGCCTTCTCACTCAGATGTTTATATGAATGTTTCTTCACACCTCTCCTCACCACATTCCTCTGAGTCACAAGTCCTAAAATGAGATTGTCAATGTAATTGGAAACCCCACCTCCTGTTCCAGACCCCTCTGGGTCTACAGAGACTTTTCCTCATCTCCTCAATTTTAATAATAATAAATTTGGCAGTTTATTTTTCCTTTTCTCATCTTTCTATAATACAGACAGAACATATCACCGAAGTCAGGGAAGTGGATGAATTAGTGCAGAGCTCTAGTTCACATTGACATCATTTAAAAACCGACATGCCTGCTGCTGAGAGGAAAGCTACTGACTAAGCAAACTGGGAAAACCCTTTTTTATTGTACTTGGTTCATGTAGAGCCACCTTTTGCCAGTGGGACATTACAAACCCGTTCGCACAAAATGTGTCCAGTCAGCTATGTGAGGGTTCTGTCGATCATTTAGGTATTTCCTAGCCACTCATGACGCTGTTCCGATTCATGACGTTACGTAATCACACACTTGAAAGCTAAGTTTAACTATAAGGATGGTCTCTATAAATGTACATTATAGCATTGTACACTGGATGCATACATTAGATTGGGGCTTCCATGAACTTTATAGACTGCCTTCACATTTATTTTAGCTCATCTTCTTGGCCAATAAGTATCAGCATGCTCAGTTAACACACCTCCCTTCCCTGCTGTACGTAGGGCTGTCGCGATAACCGCAAAATTGGAATACCGAGGTGTTGCTAACCCAACCGCAGGCCGTGGAAAGAAACCGCCGGTACCGCAAACCGCAATGTTTACATGTTATTTTTTTCATGAGGCTAGTCCATCGAATATGACGTCTGATCTAGGGCGTGTGCGCTATCTAAGCACGGTTGTAGCTTCTTATACCGTATTGGTCCGAATATAGAAAGACCCTGAATATAAGATGTGGGGGGGGGGGGGGGGGGGGGGGGGGGGGGGGGGGGGGGGGGGGGGGGGGGGGGGGGGGGGGGGGGGGG
>JAODLL010000003.1:1966763-1996763 GCA_026546735.1 Forbesichthys agassizii | reverse complement strand
AAGACTACAATAGTTAATGATGAAGGTGAGGCTTCTACTACCTAAAATAAAAAGCCTACAGGCTTGCAGGGCTCTCCTCCATTGTGTTTTTGCCTGAAAACAGCATAGTGCAGCATTTATACTCTCACTCGAGGGGTGGGGGTGCGGGCGGGGGGGCGGGCGGTCAGTGTTGTCACTGGCATGTGGAAAGGGACGGTTGATAGCTGGCTACAGTACACAAGGTGTGATGTCAACTAGGGCTGGGCGATATAGACCAATAAATCATATCCCGATATATTTAGGTTGAATACCAATACACGATATATATTGATATTTTCTATAAAGCGGGTTAAATGTTCAGGAGGAGAAAAACAAGACTGAAATGTGAATTTGTTTTTATTTTTAGCAACTTTTTTTTTTTTAGCAACTTAATTGTGAAAATATATACCGATGTAAATTAAATGTCGATATATCGCCCAGCCCTAATGTCAACGAAGTGAAACGACGGGGTTAGGATTGTGGCGGATCGTTGGTTCTGTTTGTTGCTTAACGATGGTGAGTTCAATAAGCATGTCAACGTGACGTCAGGGAACAACAAACAGACAGTTGTCCAACACACGCGGTGAATGCCAACCCAACGCAGCGCCACGTGCCTATTGGAGCAGAGATAGTGCTCAACACGTACACGCATGCTACTAAAGTGGTTCTCCTCGGGGTTGTCAGGGTTCCCCTTGGACATGCTGCGCTGTGAGAGCTTGCTGGGTCTCGACCCGGCCACCTGCAGCCGCGTCCTCAACAAAAACTACAAGCTGCTGGTCTCCATGGCGCCCCTGAGCAACGAGATCAGACCCATCAGCAGCTGCACACCTCAGGTACAGGACGGACAGACGAGCAGAGGGACAGCAGGGGGACAATGTGACCTTTCCATGACTTGTGTGTGTGTGTGTGTTTGGGGAAGGGAAGGGAGATCAGTAGGCTATTTTTTGTATGTCTGTGTGTGTGTGTTTTTGCCCACTCTTTTATTTATGTGTTTATTTATTTTTGTGTGTACAGCCTGAGGTTGTGTGTGTGTGTGTGTGTGTTTGTACGAGCACCCTCCCAAACACAGCTACTGAGAGACTGAGAAACTCCAAAGCAATTCTGCTGGCTGGCTCTGCTCCAAGTGTCTGCCTGAGCACAGGGAGGGGGGAGAAGGCCCGACAAGGAGAGTTAAACTGTTGTTGTGCCACCAAAATGCTAGTGTTTATTCTTGGGCTGCTGGGGCTCAGTGAAGTGGGATTGTGTTCTGCCCCCGCCTCTATTCCCACGTGAAATGGAACTCTCAATTGCTTCTTCTCAAACAAAACAACAACAACAACAAAAGACAGAAATCTTGTGAAATTACACATTACAAAGCTATTTTGTTTTGCCGTTTTGGACGATTTGACTGTTTGTGTATGCATGTGAGAGTCAGGACTGAAGCATTGTGTTGGTGTGTATGCATACATATATGCAGGTATAATTTATAATTCTCCCGTCAAATGGTGCGTGTGTGTGTGTGCAGCACATTGGGCCGGCCATCCCTGAGGTGAGTTCCATCTGGTTCAAGCTGTACCTGTACCATGTGACAGGCCAAGGGCCACCATCTCTGCTGCTTTCCAAGGGCTCCAGGCTCCGCAAACTGCCTGACACATTCCAGGTCCGTCTGCATATGTACACACCTGTCATTAAAGACTGTAGCATTATGATGGCACGCACCTCTCTCCCAATACTGTAGCCTTGTGAGATCAGCATGGTCTGGAACACCTCAACGCAAAAGCGCTTGTTGCCCGTTTAGGAAACAACCAGACAATGTGTTTTTGACATACGCTTTTGAATTGAGGGCTTTTAAATTGGTTTGCAAGTGCAAGATCAGGCCTCACGCGGCTACCAACACTAGCAAAATGTCTTCTGTAGTCTTGGACCAGGCAGAAAGCTAATATGGATATATTTAATTTTTTTCATTATTTAACACATTTATCTTTGTTTAATTGTTTCTTTCATGTACTGTAGTATGCTTACAGGACGTTCTTTAGAAATTAGAACTGAGCTGTGCTGGTGTGTGTTTCTCAGGTGTACGACAGACTGTTGATTACGTCCTGGGGTCATGACCCTGGAGTAGTTCCCACATCCAACGTGCTGGCCATGCTCAACGATGCCCTCACCCACTCTGCTGTTTTGATCCAGGTTAGCACAGGGCCGAACTGTACAAACATTGTTTTAGCTTGGCTCAAGGTGATAATCTGATATGCTTGCTTGCATTAGTCTAGTTCAAAGTTCAAATAACAAATGTTCACTTTTGTTGTGTAAATCTTATTGGTGTAATAGTTTTCTTTGTGTTAAGCAGAGTTAAAAACTCCAGCACACTAAAATACACTCTCACACATGCATTCAATCTGTATGTCTACAATTTAAACTGTGTGTTACTCATGTCATGCAACTGTAGGCATTCTGTCTATTATGTGTGCCCACGTATACAAATTCCCTCAGGGTCATGGAATGCACGGCCATGGAGAAACGGTTCACATCCCATTCCCTTTCGATGAGGAAGATCTGAAAGGGGGTAAGCGACAGAGAAACGCACACAACGCTGTACTTGGCTCGAACTGAATGTATTTTGTATATAAATGTTCTTCTCACACAGAGTTAAAACTCAAAGAATCAATATAGCTCTATCATGTGATGCCTTGGTGATAAACATGCCTGGGGCTGGCCTTTTGAAATTGGAAATGAGTGGCTGACCTTGTGGCCCTATGTGTAAACAACCTCCAAACAGTCATGGCAGGCATTAGTCATTACAGACACGACATGCATGAAGATATCAAGAACGCATTACAAAAAGGCTGGAAGAATGGCAAGCTGGGCTCCATTGGTTGCTATGCCAACTTCTGAGGCAAGCAGGAAGCTAGTTAGTGATCATTCTTGGTTTGCCTTTTTCATATTATAATGTGCTGACTTGTTTTTCTTTGCTGCTGCGGTCGGTCTGAGGTTACAGTAAAGGAGGCCAACTGCTAATGAGCGCCAGTGGAATGCACTGTGACAATAATAATTAAATAATTAACAATAACAACAGTAAATGTGTATATTTAAGGTTTATATTAACACGTGGTAGTTTCTACCTCAGTTGAGACAAGAGCTTCTGGTTCTTGTGTGGAAGAATTATTGTCTGTTTTTGGGCGGGACTCTTCCTTTATTCTTTGAAGAGCTTTAAACGCTTTAATTTTAAATAATTGAATACGTATTCAGCTAACTCTGTGTCCTCTCAGACTGTTTGGGAATGTCATATTAGCTGGATTCATTGTAAATGATTGTATTTTAAGCCGCTACTGTATATTCAAATGCTATCCTATTACTAAAGCCACTTTTCACCTTTGGCACACGTTATGTGAGACAACACAGTACAGGGCAAACATGCACTGATCATTGTGTTCAGTGCAAATAATGGTACAGTGTGCTCTCTCTCTCTCTCTCTCTCTCTCTCTCTCTCTCTCTCTCTCTCTCTCTCTCTCTCTCTCTCTCTCTCTCTCTCACACACACCCACACAGAGTTCTCCCAGTCCAACATGTGCGTGCACTCAGCCCTGCAGACGCTGAAGAGGCAAGTGGACCTTGTGCACCAGTGTGGCTACGTCACCATGCTCAACCCCAACAACAGGCACCGCCGCAGGGCTAGCGAAACTACCGACTGCAGGGGTGAGGGCCACGTACGCACGCCCATTCAGCTAGCCAGTGGAGATTTGTGTTTTTTGTTAAGACAACCTTTACTGTGTTTGATAATACACACGTTTTCTTCCCGTGGTTCTTCATTTGTCATTCAGCTGTATGTATTTGTGCATGCATACACATAACGTTTGCCTGTGCACATTTGGTAAGACGTATTGTGTAATTACTAAGGATGTCCTTGCCTTTGTCTGCCGTTGCTGCTGATGGTGCAAATTTAATTTGAATTACCAGCAGTCCAGTTTAATTATGCTGTTTGTCTGTTTAATTGTGTCCCTTATAGTGATAGCCTTTGCTAATGGAAGCGGATCGAACATTCTTAGCCTTTTCCTCCACAATTTCTGATTGAATTTTGTTGATGTGATCAATCTCATTTGGCACAGATGGCCATATTTTTCCCATGCGCTTCACATTTTGTTTTCATGCCCTATCCAGCCGCCTTCTTTCAACAAAATGTGAATAATAACTTAGGCCGTTGGTCAAAGTAGTCCACAGCTTGAACCAAAGTTTTGCTCACAATTAAGCTTTCTAATTGGCGGGCATTTAAGCATGGCAGCAATCACTTTCCGGAAATGGTTGAATACTGATTCAATGTTGTGTTTTCTCATTCCAAGGAGACACTCATTTAGGTGGGGGCTTTGACACTAATGGCAGCACAGAGTCCTTTGAGCTGGTGTCAGAGGAAAACAATGGGGAAGGCAAAGCCAAGACAGACAGTAGGTCTTTCGTTCTTTTGTCATTTATTGCAGTTCACCTACTAACGGGAAAAGAGGTGTTCTTTTAATATGGATTTACGGAACAATATTATTAAAGACCATTACATGTGATTGGTAATACACCTTCAAATGACTTTTGAACGTTGTTTGGTTGTGATACATATTCAATAAAAAAAAAACATTCTTCCTGAACAGATTCATAGACATTTCACTGTTTAATTGTGTTTTTTTTTATTTTTTATTTTTAATTGCGCCTAGCGTTTATGGTGTGAAAAATCATAAAATGTCTATACATGCAATAAAGCACACTGCTGCATCGAAGCATGAATTGCCAGATGATTTACTTGCATTACATGGCAATTTCTTTAGCTAATTGCTACCAACTCAGTTTGCAGTTATTTGTCTAAACTTAGTGTGGCTTCACTGTTTGTGTGTAGCAGTTCTGCTCTACAGACATTCAGTGTTCTGATGGCATTTTATGTAATCGGTAGAAGTGTCTACAATTTAAACGTAACCTTTTAATCCTGTGTTTATGCCCTGCTTCTTTCTCTCATACCTGCCCACCAGCACAATCGTCTGAAGAGGAGTGGGTACCATTGGAGCTGTGTTTCGGCATGCCCCTCTTCAGCTCCGAGCTCAACCGCAAAGTGTGCCGAAAGATCGCCTCGCACAAACTGTGCAGCAAGGAAAGGCAAGATACTTCAAAACAATCAGCGCAACTTTCATTCCTCAACTCTTCAAAACAGAAATTTCACCTAAAAAAAATAATAGATCACTTTGAAGTCTGTTAAAGAAATGCTAGATGTTATTGTTGTTTCTTATGTATTCGCAGCCTTCAAGAGCTACTTCACTCAAGTCGAAAACTTTCACTGAAGGTTCTGAGTTTTGTTCAGTCATTCCAGGTAAAAGCGTCATTCCCCTATTTTATCTTGGCCATTTGAGGCCACTCACAGAAAGGACAGGGAGAAAACACGATCCAGTGAGACTGACAACAGAGCTACAATTAATTAAATCTTGATGTCGGCAGATACTATCCAAAATGAAAATGGCAAAAAACCTTGTCAGGCTTGTATTGCTTTACAAATATAGCTAAGGCAGTAATTGCTAATATTGTTTAGCTCTCAGGCAGTTGTCAACCAACCTCCTGATGTCAACCTCCCATTCATCTGAGACAGTGACGGTGTTCTAATAATGAACCTGCTACCTGCATTTATGTAGTCAAAATCTTGACTCCTTCTGATTGTACGATGTATTTCTGGCACTATGATATAATCTTAAAAAGGCTTTAGAATAAATGTGCAATACTTATTTTGTGATGGTTTTAGACTAATGCTTTTTTTTTTTTATCTACATGTCTTTTTTACTTGACGTCAAGCCGGGGAGAGTGTATTGCTTGACCTGGACCAGTTGATTTTGTGTTACTGCGTATTTGCAACAGGGCAGTTTTTATTGCCGCACATATGGTTTAATATAGAGATTGTGGCCAGAATGGTACAATATAGTTCAACAACTATTCAAGGTTGTTTTATATAAATGTTCTATAGCTGTCTCTGATGGGAGTTCTGCTATTCAGAGAGAAATCCCACAGTGAGGGGATAAAGAGACAAGATGAGCCAAATACGCACTTCTATTGATCAAATCACCAAAACTATCTTCTTAGAAAGCAGGGCTACTTCAGACAATAATCTGGCTGCTTTGGGGCGTTAATATTTTACAGTATTCATACTATTAAGTACAAAAAGCAATTCACTTATATATGACAAATATTACTTTGGCCATCCAGCCATTAGATCAGCCCAGTAAACAGTTTCCTATGGCCTTCCATGATCATTTATTCTCGTTCCACTTGCCGTGTGTCCCATCGTGTCCTAACCCGTCACCTTTGACCCTGTGTGTGTCAGGACGGAGGCCATCCTGGGGACCTGGACAGCGGTGTGTCGGGCCCTCTCAGCCAGCCTCCTGCTGAGTCTGGTGTGCCTCTGCCCGCCCTCAACCTCCTGTTCAAGGAGGGCCAGCTCAGGGAGTGGAGCGGACGTCCGCGCCCGGCCCTTGACATCTCCGCGCTGCAGAGGAACCAGCCGTAATAACTCCACTCCAGGAAATGCCACCTCGTAACAAAGGGCCCGGGTCTTCTCCCTACGTCGCTTCACTGTGGGTGGACACAATCTACATCTCCATACCTGGTCTACACCAACCTCATGTTGGGGCCTGGCCCCCACCTTATCTGCATACGAGCAAATGCCCATAAGTAAATACTAGCAAATGTTCCAACCCCAAAGTCATTCCTCTGTGTTGAGTACATGTGTTTGTATCAAGGCAGTGTTATTTGTGTGAGTGGTGCTGTTATCGAAGAATACGACAGCGGTGATGCTGGCACACATCCTGTAAGACCAATGCGAACGGGACACCCCTGGTGACAGGTTTTTCTGCGTGTTCAACGGGACTCCTGCAGGAACCAGGAGACTTACTCGTACCGTATGCGTCGCAGGACCACGTCCCCGGGGCTGACGGGACCATATCAGGTCACTGAGTCCGATTACAGTCCCTTCCGTTGTTCCACGTAGACAGATGCCCTCGCATGAAACCGTCGCACAACCTTTTGTCATGAAGAAAACCCTTCCCTGTTGACGTGTAGTGATGTTGGAGGTACATTTTAATTTGCACTGTGTGGAAGTGATCCAATCCTGTGGATAAAATAATGTGATGTGTGTGTTATTATTTGTTTACGGTTTTCTTTTAAGATTTGTTTTAGTATTGTTTGCATTACTTCAGCGCTGTAGTTCACAATGTTTGGCACTGGGTGGTGTTTCATCCTGGAACTAATCTAATTTTGACTTGGCACCAGAGGAACCTATTGATAACCCTCTGGCTTTTGCAAATTATTTCTCTATTTGTACAAGAGAACACCAAAGACCAAATATTCCGTTTGTTTGTTAGTTTTAACCAGATTGTTTTTGTTGCCTTATTACTTTGATTGACGAATGGCCATTTTGAAGGGTTGTCAACAGATTGAATCCACAGATTAGATTTTTCTATCTTGTTCCTGCAAACACTGTAATTTTAAAATATACTGACCAGATTTATTAAGCACATCTATAAAGGAGTAGGTCTTGTGTTTGTCCCAAGACCCAGGTTTTGTTGTTGTAATGGTTTGCCAGCATCTCTCTCCCTGGCTGTGCTCCAGTTAATGTGCAAGGCACTTGGCCAGTTGAGCATGCCCTCCACGGAATTCTGTTTACAACCTTGTTTTAGAAAAATAGGGTTTGTAGTCCAGTGAGGGGTAGATGACTTTCTTTCAGAGCGCTGTCACAAACCCCTTGGGGAGTAAATGCTAATGTGTTGCCTAACGTCTGGGCAATGCGATGGCCCAGAAAGTGTCTAATGTTGACATTAATTTTCAGTGTGGCTCAGAGGGATGGGCACTTTTTAATGCATTTACAGTCGTAGCCCATTTTGTTGACTTTTCCTTTCTTACTTTTTCCTCCGAAAAAAAAAACAAAAACATTTTTACATATTTTGTCCCACTTGTTGTTTCTAAATACATGATGGTAATGCAGGAATATACTTTAGTTGAAGCATAATGATTATGTAGAGGCCGTTGTGTGTGTCTTTGTGAGAGTGTGTGTGTGCGCACGCACACCTCATTCACACATTACCCCGTCCCTCAGGATTTTTGTACATGCATGTCTTTCAGATTAAAAGTCATGCACGCCACCGAATCCCACATCTATAGTAGTGGGCACACCCCTGCATTAATTACTCATTCCAAATATCCCTTATCATAAAACTGTTTTAAAAAAGAGAGAAGAAAATCCTGCTAGTTTTATGTCAAAAATACATTTTAGGAAATCTTTGTTGTAGCTTGTTTGACGGGACTGAATATTATTGACTGAATTAATAATGCTCTTGTAATTAAATGGGTTCCCAAAAAACAAAAGAAAACAAAAAAAAACGGTCATTCCTCAACAATATTGTCTTTATTCCCCCCTGCCCACCCATCTGTTCCAGAGATATGTGTTATAACAAGTGAATATGTAAAAAGTATATGAAAATATAAATAAATATGTAATATGAAAGTAATCTTCTTTCTTGATTGATGTTCATTTACTGTTTTTGGACTGTTTCTTTCCATTTACTTTTCAATGACAAGTAATTTAGTGATAACTATTAAATTAATTATAAGATTAATTCATGCTCAAAAATTATCTTTATAGGCCTACTGCACCTCATGGGTAATATCAGAGAAGCTATTTAAATGCATGTTCACATGTACTACAATGTCAGGTTAATGAAGTATAAAAAAATATATACAATAGATATTGCATAACAAAATAAATCTCTTCTAATCAAATAGCAGGCAGTTGGCCCACCTTCAACCATCCAGATGTGATTTTCAAACAAAGGTGCTTCAGCCAAACATATATTTCTGAACACAAATGCGTTGATTGGCCCGGTTAATCTCTAACCAGGGATAGTTCATGTTAAATGGAGGGGATCAAAACTGACTTCCAGAGTGAGCTTGCAAAATATAGCCAGGAGGCTAGCCTGTAACCAAACACCGTACATAAAATATCATCCTAGAATCCCTGCAGATGTAAAAGCAAACTCAATCCACACTTACCTCAGCAGCACACATCCGAATGCCAAGTACATTACATGACACTAGGCTGTTCACTCACGATGCTCTCCATGCCAGATAGAACAGATGGCATGCAAGACACAGTGTTCTGGATGCCCTGTCCATCTGCTCGAGTGTCCCAGCTCAACTGGGTTTAGTTGGTACAGTTTAAATAAGCACAAGTATCATCTCTTACGGAAGAATAACGCATCTCTGAAGCTTGTCTGCACCCCCCACCCACCTCCCCCCGGCTGTGTCAGGACAGGTGCAGCTCTGCCTAATTGACTCCGCCTCCTACATCTGCCTCCTCCAGTAATTTCACAGCACCACAAATTACAGTGTGTCACCAGGGGCACCACAGGCATAAACTGGGTCATGTCACTGGGGGGTGACTCCCAATACATGTATCACTATTTTCACACCAGTTTTCTCTATGTTAATCCTGTTTATATGGAAACACCCCATTTCCATACACGTGCATTTGGTTTACATTGAGATATAAGACAAGTAAATATTGTGGTGTTAAGAGTATGGACAGACAATTGTGTCTTCCATATGCCGCTGACATTATATGGTACCTACCTTATTAAAGTTGACCCTATCTGTGTTTGCCATCTTTTCCTCATTTTAAACCTGCAAACTGGAAGTATGAGATTTGCTCTCTGGAATGTTATGGCCAGGCACGAGACATCTTGCATTATATGTTATCGGCATGTGCACAAATGGTTGTAGTTTATCTATCACAGGTGTCATTTGCCATAGCTGCACATATTATTCGAGTAGAAGGTAACATCTTCGGAGTGTGCTACAGGAAAACGATGGGTACAGGTTATCTGTAATAGCAATCTCGATTCAGTCAATTACAGCTCACATGTGGAACACAACTCATTTTCAACAACCATCTGAACTTGGTGGGTCCTATAGGCACCGCTGGATTTCAGCTCCAAACATAGGCCAGTACATCACCCACCGCCTGTCTATCCCTACACATTCTATCCCCAGTCTCCCAGGGGTTTTGCTGTTTTCTCTGGCAGCCCGCTGCAGTGAGCCCTGAGAATGGCGCCGCACATTTCACTTGCCTGTGGGATAGCGAGAAAATAGCCCATGACCGAGAGTCTGCTGAATCACTTGGCAGGTCAGAATCCACTACAGATGTAGCCCCCTTAATGGAGATATTATGGTCCCACCAGGGGAGCAGAGAGAGCAAATTATATGCCACTTCGGGTTGGCCACTTCAGTTCACTCAATGGCAAATATGGTTGCGCTGGGTAAAATAACAGTAGGTGTAAGACCACCTAGGTGAAGGACCTTACCACGTCTTTATGTTTCCACATTTAAAGTGAAAAAGACATTCAGTCAAATACAGGATACGATCAAGTATTATTATTATTACCTTCCGATTTAGTTATTTTTCTTTTTTACTTTTTGTGGGAGAGGGGTGTGTGCCAGACATAGGTGTCGGTGTCAGTCAGATGACACAAGAAGAGCAGGGGGTGTTCCCTCCGAGGGTGTTCCATTGTAGCGTAGAAAAAAACACCGAAGACTTCCGCGTTTAAGACCACAAAACCTCGCCGTTGCAGCGATGCTGAGCCTGAGCTGGAAATCTGCCAGATACGTAGACATAGTTATCTATCGGATAAGATGTCAGGTGTAGGCTACAGCACGGACTCTTTTTATTCGGAATTGACCGGAGAAACATATTTATATTACTGTTAAGAGAGAACTTAAATTTATATTCCACGTTCCTTGGCATGTCAGTGGTAGGCTACTGTAAATTACTATTCCATGTTCCTTAGCCTACAGTATGAGAGTCGTAGGCCACTGAACTCTGAAAGGAAATAGGTAAGGTGATACTGCCTATGGTTCTTATCGCTTTACTGTACACCGCTAATCTTTTGCATTAGCTTCTTTTTAGACGCGTGTTGATGTGCCATTACAAAGTTGCCTTAATTCATTGCCGATGTGTAAACTATTAGTTTATCAAACCCGTTTGGATGGATTAAGTTTTGACCCAAAGACTGGGCGTCGCCGACTATTCGTGGTGATGTTTGGCTGGTAGGCTAACAGTAACAGGTGGCGTGTGTTTGAACAGTATCCTCTCCGCTCGCATTACAGGCTGCTACTGGAGGCAGGGGCATGGGTAACCAGGTGGACAAACTATCACATTTAAGTTATGGAAAAGTTCCGACGGTGGACCCAAACGGCTTGGACACCGAGGACGGTCCACGGATTGGGGTTTCTTACATATTTTCCACAGATGACGATGAACAGGAGGATACTACTACGGTCGATGGTACAGACAAGGCGCGCAGTCAGGAAGAGAAGTACTACGACAAGCACGACGAGGTGGAGTGCGCCGTTTACAACAGAGATGATTGTATTTATGAGAAGAGCATAAAATCTATTGAGCTAGAGGTCTCTGCTCCAGAGAATCTTCTCAACAAATGCAAAGCAGGGGACTTGGTTGAGTTCGTGGCGACAGGTCAGTACCCTCACTGGGCTGTCTACGTGGGAGACTTTCAAGTGGTGCACCTGCACAGATCAGAGGTTAAAAATAGTTTCTTGACAGACGCCAGTCAAGGCAGGAGATGTAGAATTGTAAACGACCTGTATAAATTCAAACCTCTTTGCCCAGACATGGTTGTACAAAATGCAATGGAGCAGGTGGGCTTGAAGGACCGGGAGCTAAGCTGGAGGAATTCTGAATGCTTTGCAGCCTGGTGCCGATTCGGCAAGAGGGAGTTTAAAATGGGCGTTGAGATACGAATAGGCAAACAGCCATACAGGTTGAAAATCTTCTTGAACGATAAGCATTCACACGTACTGGAGTTTCAAAGCCTGGAGGACGTGATCACGGAGAGAAGAAGAAACGATCATCTTGGTAGGACATCTGTGTGGCAGGAGCTTGCCAACCATTTTAACAGTGTTGGTGGAATTAAAAGTCAACCATGTGCTGAATGATACCCTTTCGTCAGATAGGCTACTAGCCCTATAGATGTTTCCAGTTATTCAGTCATGGCTTTGCAACCATAAACCCAATTTTATATAATCTTTAACACACTTGACTCCATTTTATTTTTATTATAAATTGTAAAAAATAATTGATGCAATTTTATTATGCCCTTTTCATATAGTGTTATGATAATGCCTTAAAGCCACTCTTCCATATTCCCTGATGCATAACGGCCTTTGCAATTATGAATTAATTTGGTTGAAAGTAATTGGCATAATTCAATTAAATGATATGCCCGGAGACCCTCCAGCTAAATGTACTGTATACGTTTACCTCACAGCTGTTGTACTTTAGGTACATTTGTTACTCAATTCATGTCTGTCTGAACTTTAGTCATTCCTAGTAGACCTGAAAAGCCCTGTTTGCGGTGGTCTGCCTTCTAAGTTCTAATGGTCTGACATAGAAATTGATCCATAATTGTCCAAACGGTCAATCTTTAACTGTTCAATAGTATATTTCAGTTTGAATGCCTTTCATAAATGTCATACCTGTATGATTAAGAATGTAATGAATATCAAGTCTCTTGTGCAAATATCTTCAGTGGTTCTAAGTAAAAACTGCAATGGGATGTATTCAGGCTCAAAGGATAAGAAATTAATGTATTTTGCCACAAAGCTGTTGGTACCAATGTTGCATTTTGGTGAAATATAATAAAAAAAATAAATAAAAAAAGTATGCTTAGATCATATATTTAAAACCCAGCCCAGAAATGAGACCATTGATATTCATGGTTTAATCTTTGATAATCCAAGCAACCCTCGATGGATAGATGGAATGCTAAACCAATGTTAGCGGCTACACTGTAGGTGATTTTACTGATACAAGAAGCTTTCTGATATCGATAAACAACTTTTTTTAAATTTTATTATATTTCTGAAGTTGAAAGCTGCATTTTGCCATGGTGGTTATTAAAGAACCTATTCGGCTATACTTAAAAGTTACTTTTGCACAATATGAAACATTGGACACAAATACAATTTTTTTCGGCTTGGTAAATTGCCCACTATAATGTGACGAGTTCTGTTGTCTGGAAGATCTGTGCAACATGATGTATTATTATGATTCTGTTATTTGGATTGTTATACATTCATCATACAATTGCATTTCGTTTTTATATTACAGGCATATTTATGAGAATGGTTTAACACGGAACATGACCTGAAGTGAATCTTTGCAAATGTCAAAGACTTATGCATACACACACTCATTATCCTATCTTGTCTTTCAGATGAGGTCCTGTCAAATCATTCTTGCTAATGTTGTGTTTCTGCTTGAGCCTTTGATCCGTTAAACTGATCTCGTCAGTTATGTGACGTAAATCATGTGAAGCATAAATGTTGAGTGAAAACACTTAATTGATTCAAACTATGTTTCTCCTAACACCCCCCAAATCACTGTGAGCCTGAACCAGTCGGCACGGATGGACTTTGGCTCAGTGTTTGTGTGTAGAAGTGTGTGTGTGCCTACACAACTGTGCATGTGTGATCCTCACTAATTGGGCAACATATGCTGTTTATAAAAGGGTGAACATGAGGTTCAGATCCAAAATAATAGCAATGAGTGTGAGTTGTTTATACACAGCCAATCTGCTGCAGTGTGTATGGAGGGGAGGGAGGGGGGGGGGGGGCGGGGTTATTGGTCCCTGTAAAACGGCCGCCACCTGCCATTACCGGCATATCTGGTCGTTCCTCTTGATGGGAAGTGAAAGCATGGCGCATACAAAAGCCAGCCCAATTACGCCCAACTGTCAGTGCTTGTCGACAGGTATCTCCACCCAGCAATACTGTACACTTTCTTCTGGAAGATGCTGATGATTTCTGGAGATGTAGCTCTGCATCATAAGAACTTTGTTTTGTTATCCATGCAAATTACTGGGTATGCCTTTAGGATGCTTGTTACATTTCTAGTATTTGCTAATTCACAGACTGTACAGCAGCTAAGTGTTTGTAATCAGTCTCAGCCTATGAGCTAAACAATCTCTGATATGCGCTTCCTAAATGTTATCTAAAAAAGAAATGGCAGCAGTCCAATTTCAATTCCAAACATTTACATACCCCTATGAGAAACCAAACAGTGTTGACAGATGAACACCCTACCTTTTGCATAGATTTGTTGACTTATAACCAGCCTATATCTTTCATTAAGGGTTTACATGTTTATGACAGGTGTTCAAAGCTTGTATTATATGAAATACTTCCAGGTAAGGTAAAATGTAAAGCTGACTTGAATAGGTTGCGTTCCAGCACATTAATATATTACCGTCCAATTTGCTCAAAAGCTTTCCCACTGCTTTATCGTCACTGTAGCCACAATGGCACAACAGGCTGGCTGGAGACCGCTAGCTCTATTGTCTCCAATCTTTGTTTATCGCCACTGTTGCCCTGGCCTTTCCCACAACAGCATGAGCTGGCACTGGCTTTTTCATGTTAGTAATTTTGAGAATGACAGCATGCTCTGTTGTGGCTGTGATAACTTGAAATGTACCTGTGTGTTTTCAGGTAGCATTTACGGCTCTGCAGGAAAATGACTTGCAGAGATTTTGAGTTTATTTCCTGAACAGGTACATTTAAACGATCTTTATATTTGCTTTGGCAATGACCCCTATTGTTTGTGTACACAGTGTACACCATCCATAGTGTAGGGTATAATGTATGCTATACTGTACAGCTAAATGCTTATATTTATGGTAACAAAGACATTAAAGCTATATTTAATAACTTAATTCCATTTGTGGACAATACACAATATCATTATCCACGACATGAGGCTGCAAGTGGGAGCTAAAGACACACATACTTTCCCTGAGCAACGATGGCTTTCTCCCCCAATTATATTCGGTGTGAACGCACCATTAAGCTGCTAAATTAGAGGACACAGTGGCATAGTGTGGAAGCTATAGGACACGGTGTACCAATAACTTCCTGTCTTTTCGGTTTACAGGGTGCTGTGCTGTCCTAGACCAACTGAGAGGAGGCACCATGCCACAACAGAGGTAAAGTCTATATTACACAAATTTAATCAGCCATTTACCGCATTTGTACATTTAACAAGCACACGCCTAACTTTCTCATGTCCTCAACCCAATTAGCTGCTTCTCTTTGAACATCTGGAACTTTATATTGTTCAATTTTGTAATAATGTCCCTTCTATTGCTCGAACAAGTTGGTTTCATAAATACTATTGAATAATGATGTATAAACACACTTGATCTCATCTCTTAGTGGTGATTTGTTTTGTTCCAAGCCCT
This sequence comes from Forbesichthys agassizii, assembly GCA_026546735.1. Classification (NCBI taxonomy): domain Eukaryota; kingdom Metazoa; phylum Chordata; class Actinopteri; order Percopsiformes; family Amblyopsidae; genus Forbesichthys; species Forbesichthys agassizii. Next base: position 1,981,453 of record JAODLL010000003.1, on the reverse strand, counting down.
GACAGCACTGTAGTCTCCTAACTCCTATTTAACCATAACATCATTCAAATGGAGTCAAAACTAGATTAGCTCCTATTTTTAGCATCTGTTTATCATGTACAGTGCCTTGGCATGTGCTTATTAAGTGTATAAGATGCCACATGTACAAGCTGCTGCTTGTTGGGTAACACCTATGATAAATCAAACCTCTGAGTCATTAAGTGATGTTTTGCATAATGCCCAGACAGTGTGGAAAGACTGGTGATCCGTATGCTGTAAAGAGACACACAGACGTGTCTGTATACAGTGTAACATTTAATAACTTACACACTGTACTGTACTGACAATATACAGTATTATCACTTGTAAATTAAATAAGCCTTCGTGATTTGAGAACAATAAAAGACAACCGGGTACAGCTAATCTATCTCATGGCCCTAGACTGTTCAGCCCCTGTAGGCCGTTCTGGTGTATTTTAGTGAAAGTTGAAGCTTAAAAGACCGGTTAATGAGCAGGAAGGAGCTGATCCAAATCAATATGCAGTTTGCATGTCCATGTGTTGCTAGGATTGTCTGTAAAGAAACAAACAAACAGCCACATTCATGAGGCCGTCTGGGTAATTACGTGTTAAAAGTGTAATGTGCCTGAAAGCAACTGCATAGCGTCTCTTATAATTCCAGTTTGCATATTCGTTCTCATATGTGACCGTGTAATGCTTCTGTAATCGGTCTGTGCTAATTGTAATTGTAACAAAAGCATTTACAGCTAAGTGCTGTAAATGTAATCTTAGTTCAGTACACTTCTACAATTTCCTCCATGTTGAAACTCGGTGCGTTGTAGAGACTGATGCGAGCCTGTTAACGCTGTAGGAGGAGGGCTAGAAAGACAAGAGTCTCTGATAAGAGTGCCAGCCACACAGCGCTAGGATATTGTTTCACACCGGTTCCAAACACAAACAAGAATTCCAGATATGATTGTACCTTCTCAAACAGGGAACCAGTTTCTGGCGCAAGTTTAGTCCCTGTTGTTTTTTTAATTTATTTTTTTTATTTTTTTATCGAGGTTATTACCCAACTCCTACCGAGAGCAGGACAGCACTTGACGCAAATAGGTCATAATGGCATATTTCCCAGAGTCCTAGCTGAAAGAGAACATATTGGTCATATAATTTTGATGGAGGCTGGAGCGTGGAAGCTGGGTAGAGCCACTAGCATCGGCCATGCTTTGTGTTGGCCTGGCAGAGACAGCTTAGGACAGTCTAACTGGCACAGACCATCTGTCTGGAGATCAGGGGACCTAGGTGTTCCTCCAAATGTATGTCACTGTCTGCTCAGTGTGCGACTCCAGAAGAGAATGGCAATGAAGCCCGTCTCGGGGTCAATTTACATTTGTATGCTTCAACAGTCATAGTCTGCAATCGGGAGTGTTCAGTTTATGCCACACCTGTATTGATGCTGGATGGGGAGGTACTGTAATAGGCAAGCTCTGCCACTGGAATGCTTTTAGTGACTCAACCAGGTTCAGTCATTGCTTTACCCCCCCCCCTCCCGCCCGGTTCCTAATAGTGTAGTGTGTTTGGCTGGCCTGTCTCTTTGCGAAGGCCATTTGTTGAGATCCAGTGTCAGCCAGGCGAGCTTCATTTTAGTAATGATTTCACTGACAGCTTATGTGCTCTCAGTAACAGGCTTGCCAGAAGGATGAAATTGACTCCTGGAATGTCACATATTCCGAACATTTACTTGCGAGCAGGTCAGCCAAGGTGTTTGGGTGGCGATGCGATATTTAAGGGTGTTTTTTTTAATGTCTTCATCTTTATCTTCCCGGGTGTGCATTAGCCCCAATCGGGCGGCGGTGAACTAATTGCTGTTAATTTGCATAAATGTGTAGCTTCCAGGTGCTTGGAATTTGGCAAGTATGACAGCCGGCAATGGTTAAAGGTTAGCCATCTTGACATGTAGGTGTGAACTCTGATCTGTGGTCGCTGAAACTTTGGAGATGTAGAGCTAAAGTTTCCCCTCTGACTTTTGCAGTCTTTCAGTGTGCTGATTTGACGAACAAAACAAATAGAGCAAGTATCTGAGCACTGGTTATGATGGAAAGGTCAAAATGACCTACAAAAAGGCTTGTATCAAGGGGAAACCAATGTTTAAGGGATAACAACAAAAAGTAATCTGGCGTTTGCTTATACAATCCCATGTTGTCATTTAAGAATCCATAGATTCAATTGGAGAGCTTATAGTATGGCTTCTTGAAAGTCAGATCAAAAGCTATTAAAAATAGAATAAGGTAAGGTTTTTCTGTCCAATATTTCTAAATGCTGTGATGATGATATTCAAGCTGTGCCTCCCATTGCTTTTTACATTCAAATGAATAGCATGTTGGACTAACATCCAATACAATTTTAAATTTGATTAGTTAGCCACCAAACACAAAATGCCAACTATAAGATTGTGGTAATGTTCCTGAAATTAACTGGTGGCATGCTTTACATAATTTGTATTCACAGTGTGGTGCAATCTTTTAGCAATAAACAGAGGCAGCATTTGATCGGTGTCTCAGAAGGCCGTTGTATCAATCGAGCAGTCGAAATTCCTCAGCTTCAAGAGGCTTGATAACAATGCTGAGAGGCCTATAGAAAACAAAGGATCAAGTCACCGCATGGGGTGCATAAACCTGAGAGATTTATTATAGCTTAATTAACACAAGCTTATTTGCGCAATGTGTAATACCACTGGGAATGTTAAAGCAGTCCTGTAATATGTCCTGCAGTATTTGTTTTTGAAACTCATACGCAAACAGCAGTCCAGAATATTGCTTATATAATATAAACATGTGTGAATGCATAATATCTTTCCAGAAGCTGAGATATGCTTCTGTTTTGCGCTGATTTCTTATGAATACCCTGAGAGGTATTCATTGCACAGTGTGATGTATTTTTCAACAATGGCTTTTGTGTTAAACGGTGTATTTTGCTTTTCACAGCCAACCAGTACACTGTAATAGCCGTGAGTCATGTTCTTCATCCCCTCTCTCTCCAGGAGCAATGTTCCTCTTTGGTTGCAATGATGAGCCTTCATCTCAGAATGGGGGTGGGGGAGTGGTGTGTGTGTGTGTGTGTGTGTGTGTGTGTGTGGAAGGGGGGGTAGATGTCACTTTAGCATTGTTTATCTGATTTCCTGGACCACAGTGAAAAGTATCCAGTGCCTATCGGCGATATGGCAGTCCCAGCTCATAACTCAGTATACGCTTTCACTCTCAGCAAGAAGTAGATTATAAACTTATTAGACACAACCACTGTGTGTGTGTGCGTGTGCGTGTGTGTGTGTGTGTGTGTGTGTGTGTGTGTGTGTCATTGCTCTGGAAGGAATTCCTCCACAGGAATCAGAACAAAGTCATCAAGGCCTTGTCCTTGGCCTGCTTGTGACTGCCTTGCATGTTTCCCTGCGGAGGAGGCAATGAGAATCATCCTTCCCTTTTACTCCCATAGTCATGGCTCAATAGCCCCCTTCCCCCACCACCACCACCACGAAACCTTCTACCAAGCGGTGAGGAGCACTCCCTTGTTTGCCAAGGTCAGAGTCATCTGTCAGACGGCTGGTTGGCTCCACAGAGGTAATTGGTAGCATGGCTTTCTATAGGGGAGGCTCGACAAAAAGCCTGTGCCATGTGTCGGGGATGTTTGGAGGAGCTGCAGCCTCTCGTTCCTACGGGAGACTTGCTTTTCTGATAATGCGTGCTCACCGGCTGGGCCTGTATTTGTTGCTGCCAATGATCAAACACAGGTGAGGCCTCAGCCCGCCATAATGATATTTGCAATGCATCATTAGATATTCATAGACAGCGGGTTAGATAATAAATATTGACGCTCAAAACTGTTAAGCGTTGTAGATCAATCGTGGCAGAAAACAGTATAACAATGTAGAATTGGGAATATCTTCCCAATACATTAGTAGCACGTTGATAAGGTTTATAGCATTCAGTCACAGAAATGTCAGAGCAGGCTTTAAAACCTTAGGTTACATGTGTTCCAGCCAGACACTTTATACCTGTTCCCGGTTTAAGGTAATGAAATCAGGATAATCTCACTAAATGTGTACATTAGCTCCCAGAATGTCATCTGCTTGCTGCCCAGTAGCCTTTGTGTTCAGTGAACCAACAACTGAAGACTGGCAGAGCCAGCGACTGTGATGGATGTAGGTGGCAGCCATACAGGGGTGTAAAGGGGTGAACATGTCCCCTTGAAATCTCTCTTTGAATAGCTGGTTGGAGAAAAACATGGCAATCACACCAAGGGAAGAGTGCAGTTTTATGGAGATTTGGCCCTTAACATGCATTTCCAGGTGGAATCAAGGAACAAATTATATGGTTGCCAGGATACAGATCTTTATACAACAATTTGTTTCATGGCCTACTTTAGAAAACCAGTTTGTTGATGTTATTCATTTCCCTTTTTTCTGTATGCACAGTTGACAAAGCACACGGCTAAGTAGGCTCCTAATATGTAGTAGTCTATAGTAAAACACTAAGGAGGCGATCTTTGACATTCTAGCAGCTATGTTTGCATTATTAAATCACTCTCACGTCATATGCGTAGTAAAGACGACACCTGTATGCATACAGTACCCATATTCAGTAAAGAAAGCCTTGGGAAGAACTATAGTAGAAGTTGTTATCAAGCAACACATAATATACATGCAATTGTAAAACAATCCTTGTCATTGTTAAAATACCATAGCCTACTCGGAAGCAATTTCAACATGAAAAACACAAATATACAGTATAACCTCAGTGTACGTGTCCTGTGCAATATTTTCCCAGAAGAATTGCAGGCAATGTAATGCTATAAGCATGATTGATTAACTGTTGTGTCTTTGAGGACCAGTAGAATTTCAAATGAGTTTAACATCTACAATTCACGTGGGAAGCTGATACCCGTGGGATGTTTTTAATAAAACGGCACTAGTTACATATGACAAGTGACATGTGACAAGCTAGCTTGCCTGTCTTGTTGTCAGAGAGTTATAAGGACGTTGTTCATTTCGCAAGCTAGACTTTACCTTTCCAAACATGTAATCAGCGGATATAGTTCAAACCTGACATTTAAATTGACTGGGAGATTCAAAGCGATTCAAAGCATTTTGTAGATATTGCAACTCAAGTCATACATACGGCAGCATTAGAGAAACAATGCTGCTTGGTTTCAAACACACTGAAGCGAACACTCCCTCACCTGTAAACTGTGTGAACCTGGCACCCCAAGAGCACATACTGTATTCACTCACACACAGGTCACCCAGCTTACAGTCAGTTAAATCGGGGTACCCTTTGTGTATTGGCGGACGCTTTGTTAGCCATATAACCAGACCAGAAATTCACTTTGAGAGTAGGGTCTGTACGCTCTCCATTGGTGATTGTCCTACAATCCTGCTAGAAGTTGTGCAAGTTAAGCCCAGTGGAATAGTGAAAAAGGGTGCATTTTATTGTGAAGGTAATTTTCAACCACAGTAATACATGATTGCCTTTAATTTGTCTTGTTAATATCAAACACACCACCTCCCACATGGGACACAATGTTAGCAAAATCAACTGGTTTGCTACATGGAGAAAATACCTAGTGTAAGATTTAGACTTTCTGAATCACATTTTTCTTAAAGCATGTCCAGACCACTGTTTATGTTTGAAAGCTCAACTGTCCACAAAGGCAGGACAACGCCATTGGGGAAAGCGTAGAGATTAATACAAGAATGATTTGTATTACCTAATAGTCATTCTTCATTATGGAGTAACTAGGCTACTGTATGTGGTGCAGACCCAGGCTTGTGTACGTGGCTTTTAATGTACCATGGAGTGCTAAACCAGTAGCGTAAAAGGCCTCTCTGGTTTCTTTGGGGTGCGGCTTTGGTTGGGACCGTCATAGAGAACAAGTGGCTTTAAATTTGGAAGCCTGGATGTAAATGCATATACTGTGCTGCATCACAGTATACCTCTGGTTCTGGGATGTGATGTGAATAGCTGGATGCCGTGCACGTGGCGTGCACGTGGAGTGCTCACGATGACCGTAGATATCAATAGATAAATGCCTCTGATGTGGCCATGGGGACAGCAACAGCTGTATTCTCACCTTAAGGTGTCAATCATAAGGATGTGCCCTCTCTACTGCACAAAGTCGCAGCTGACTTGATTAACAAGATTGCGCTTCATTTTGTTACGCAGAGTGAAAAGCGAACGCCGACTAAAGCGCCACCCCTCGTTTTTGCAGTGAGAATTCCCCTTGTGGTTGAAATCAGCAAAGTGTTGCTTTGTTTTGGTTTGAGAGCATGTCCCGTCCACACCACCTGAGTGTACTGTGTAGAGCAGAGGTCTTCAAGAGGGGGTCCTCAGAGGTACTGCAAGGGGTCCTCCAAATTGTTTGTGCCCCAACACGTCAGAATATATACATTAACATAACTACAACCTAGCTATACATATATGAATCTGTCAAAACGTATTTTAATCACTTTGTAATGGTGTAGCCTACAATACTAAGTACTTTTAAACATGGCACCGTGGGTCACCATACACATTCTCGAAATTAAAATATTTCATATGCGATACGGGGTCCATGTGCCGTACGTGTTTCTAACAGCCAAGGGGTCTTTAGCGTTAAAAAAGTTGAAGACCCCTGGTGTAGAGTATACGTGCACACTCCTCTTGAAACAGCCTGGGTTCTGTCCATTTCTTGTTTTGGACTTGTATGCTGTCGCCTTTGTTCTCCCAACACACTCGGTCTTTGTTCCTTGTGTCGCTATTCCCACGCCGTCCTGTCTTTCTGAGTTGTTGTGTCATGGCTATACCTGTTTCTGTTCACCTCGTTTACATAGGCCATCGTTTCAGTTCATTTTCTACTTGCTTCTTGTTGTTTATAATTCTGGATCTACTGTATTGCTCTTGATGGTCCCTCTGTATTTAAACCCTCGTTCCCTCTGTTCCTTCTCTGTCACTGTTGGCGGGAGATCGTCATTTAACAGAGAGGTCCCAACGGACGGCACTTCCGTATTCGATGTTTGGAAGAGGGTGGGACATTTCGCCCTTTATGCAGAACCAGAACGACCCAGCGTTCCATGTAAGTCAATGGGGAGGTACATTTCACCACAACATTGCCTGTTATTTCTCTCTGCGGGCGTTAATGGGCATTTTGAGTATGTGACATTAATTCCCAAGTACCAACGAACAGTCTGAGGCCATGATGGTATTTCTGCAGTGAACTGTTTTGGGATCATTTGACTCTGTTTCAGGCCATGCATGGTACTGAAGACTTAACTGTCTGGGCTCTGCTCTGCTCACACTCTCTAAGGCTACTTCCTGGAATGTAGTAAAGATCCCTTATTCTGCTTCATGTTTACCTTTTGTGTGTTTGGGCCCAGTCCTATAGCAGCGTTCCATTTGTACTCCTCCCAGGCTGAGCTCATACACTTCCTTTGCTACCATAGTTGCATTTCAAACATAAACAGTGTGTTGTAGTGGTGGGAATTTGAAATTCTTATTGGAATTCTTTATTATTTAATTATGCATCTTTAATTTGTGTGTGCATGTATGTATGTTATTAAATAAATACATTTTAATTTTACTTTGAAGAAGTCCACTTGTTCCAAACAAGTTGCATTCTGTGTACAGTTCCCGAAACGATAACGCACTGCTACTGCTTTAAAGTGCTTTGTCACAGTGAATCATCATAGATGTTTATTCCTCTACACAATTATATTTTCTTTTCTTTTTTTGTCAGCGCTTCTATTAACCTCAGCCTTGATCTGAACATAGAGGATAACACTAATTACACAAATCATATAACAGAACGCACATACACCTCCAATAACACAGTAATTCACCCAGTAGATAGACTTTTTTTCTTTGACCTTTGAGGGCTATAGGAGGAGGAGCCTAATGTGCGCTTTTGATGTCCACGCTAGCTTTTTGGCGTGCCGAGACACTTTTCGTCGCCGGCGTAATTACGACCTGACAATGCGCAGATCCTTAACAAAGGGCCAATAATCAGCGGCTGGTGATCAGAATACACAGTTCACGACCACAGAGAGGCAGTGGCGCTGAAAAGTAATTAAAATCAACCCGTCTCCTCCGCAGCATGCTTTTTGGCAAGGTGCACTGCTCTTTCAGCTCGCTACTACGGTCTCTCCCCCTCCCGGTTTGCATTGTTCCATCATTCTTTTTTTCTTTTTTTTTTTTAAATAAAGTTAATGTTCTCACACATCTGCATTATATTACGCTGCCTGCATTATATTACCCCTCTTCTTCGCATTACTTATCTCCTCTTTGCCACCTGTCCACTTACTCTGTCTGCCCCATCACATCCAGCATAGCCTACCTATGGCAGTCTACAAAAGCAAAGAATAATTGGACAGCTGCATTGTTCAACACCTCTGCCAGACCATAGCAAGTGTGCTTCCAGAATATGAGAATATATTTATACATTGCCATTTTTATATATTCCCTTTGATGTCAACCCCTCCAGGGCTCAACCTAGAGTCTCTCGCTCTCTCTCTCGCTCTCTCCCGTGGCTTGTCGTCTACTCTTACAGGTCCAGGATACCTTAAAGTGTGTGATTGCCTTACCTTTTACAGCTATAGCTTGATCATATTGCTTGTCGTGTGCACCTTAGACTTTGAGTGCAGGGCTTATCCACAATAAGCTTTTGTGCTATGTAGAAGAGTGAAAGTCAAGCCTTTACTTGGCTTCCCCCTGTTCATAGCACCCTCACCCAAAAGGAAACGCCAGCTAAACGGCCAAGAAAGGGGCAGAGGCCATTGTGCAGCTATGCGAATTGGAGATGTAATCCCTTCTTTCACCACTATGTGGTGCAGCCAAGTGCTCTTCCACTGTGACTAATGAAATGCTTGTAAACTATAGAGGAAGGGACTTGTCAAGCCTTTATCGAGTGCATATTAATGCTCCCGCCTAGAGCCGGCTAATTAGCCAATGAATGCAGATATGAGATAGCGATTAGCCAATGGAAAGTGGCAGAGTATTTTAACCAGTGTGTCAGCAGGTTAAAGGTTAGGGTTTAACCTAACCTTTATTATTGGTTAGGCCAGTGAGTTTTAAAGCAAGACATTCAAATGTAGTGTAATGAGGTATATTAATAGATTTGGCTTTCAGATTGTCGAAAACGATCAACCCCGCCCCCTCGTCCTGTGGTGCGTGGTGGACAGAAGTAAAAAAAAACAGGTGGTGCGGATTGATTAAGATGGAAAAATACATGTTTTTTGCCAAGGCTCTGTTAAGCATAGAATGTGAGATATGTTTTGTCAATTATAAACTTGTGTGTGGCTTTATGAGTAAGGGATCGGACATTGAAAAGTGCAAATCTATTGAAAATTTGATCCAATATTAATTGGAAATCGGATTTGTGATAGCTATAGGAAGTGTGCGATGGCTGGGGACTGAGCGAGCATTGTGAGGGGCGATGTATTGACAACGGGGTTGTCTTGCTCTCATTCCCGCCACATTGCTCACATCGCCTTCAAACACTGGATCAGTTTATGGGCCTTTGAAAAATACAATTTAACACTGCCTGTGAATCCTGGATGTATTTTGTAGAGGAAAAAAAAAACATTGAAAAATATAGGGACAACCTATATCGCTAATAATAAAAACATTGTGTACTATATATGTACAATAAATTCTTTTACAATAATTCACAAGACCTTAAGCTTTCAGATAATGAACTTATTGTTCTATGATGAGCTAATGCTGAGAAATATGCACAATAAGGAAACGTGACAACCAAATGTAACTTTTATTACCATATTATTTCATATTTTTTGTCTCATTCATCATGAAATATAAAATGGGAATATCTTCACACAACCATTGTGGACATACTGAATCTTTCAGTTGCAAGAGGTTTAGTTTATGTGCTGACAGAGGTGGTCCATCCATCATCTTATGCATCTTTACAGTTGAAACACAGCGATCTACAACATTAAAACACAAATGATCACTTTGTTGTTAGCTTTGTGAATATTCTTCAACCTGCAGCCCAACTCCTCCCTGTTTTGCAACATAGTGTTCAGTTCACTGCCTTCTGTCCATTGAGCATGTAGCAAACGTTCCACCATCCTGAACGCAGGGCTTGTGAGATAATTGTTATTTGCATCACAGACACAGCCCTGTTGCAGGGAATGTTTTCAGGTGCTATTCAGTCTACATGTGGAAGCTAACAAGCCTGGTTTAATGTGGCTCCAGAGTAGAGCCCTCACAGCACTAGCTACAAGTGTGATTGACATGCTAATGAGGGTGTCTTGAAATTAATAAATTCCAGTGAACGGCAGGAGATTCACCAATTCCAGCCTATCCTAGAAGTCAAGAGAGCCACTGCACTCCAAGCATGAAGAACATGTTGGTAGCCTGATTGTCCTTGTTTAGTTGGTTCAAAGGCTGGGTGTGGATTTACCCTTGTGGTTTAATCCAGAACTACAAAATGTCCTCTTTTTGTCATAAGATTTGCACATCCTCCACAATCCTCTACTTCTTCTTAGGATCACATACTTTTCTACCACCCCCATACAGACCTTCATATTAATGTTTCAAATATAAACGGTGAGCTTGGGCTTCGTCTTATCAGTCAGATAATAGCAGATTTGAAATCTGATTCATGACGAAATATAAATATTTTTGATATTACAGTAATTATACTGGCAGAAGCATTATAGCATTTCATAATGGGAATGTTCTGCAAGTTCTCTCTGATGTAGGGAAAGCTCTGGTACACCCAATTTACCTTTCCCAAGCACCTTCAGTGTCCTACCTAGTTACTGTTACTAGATAGGACAAAACTAGCCTCGCGATACCATCCTGATCTTGCGAGCTTCAGTTTAATTTCGCGTGAGAATCACTTGTGACAACAATTCCTCTGGCATGTCAGTTTAGGACAAAACGCCATAGAAAACTATTACATGAAAGCAGACAGTTGACAAGAGGTTCCTCAGATAAAAAAAAATTCTCAACTGTTATTGGACATGCAAAAAGGGGCGGGGCTCTGCTAAATTAGAGGTAGCTGCCAATCATTCAGCTGACAATGGATAGAAAAATGACATTGTAAAGACTGAAGTCATTTTGTTTCTGATCTGGTTGAAATCAAGCACTGTCCGCAGTGTCACAATGCATGCATGGACTATCTTGGTTACTTATTGGTTGGTGGTTGGTTATTGGTTTTTATACTGCCATCGTTTGGTGTAAATGCATCCTATTATATACTTACAATATTCTATTAGAATGTATTTTGTTAAATGTCAGAAAATGTAAAAATGTCTGGGAAAATTACAGTCAATGCTAGAGAACATGCAAAACCACGTTCAAAATTCATATTTCATGAAACGAAGCATGTCCTATCTTCTTGCAAGCAAACATTGCCATCTTGTGGTAATTTGATGCTATGGCACTTATGAGTCTTATACTGTCTTTTTTCATAGGAAAGTCTTTCCTGTTCCACGGCAGCCAAGAACCGAATTGTCTTAATTTTTGATAGTTTTGTGATATAAATATATGAACAAATGCACCATAAATATAGACTTTTTATATACTATACCTATAGATTAGTATAGACTATACGTATACATATAGAGCATACCTTTTTAAGGTCGTATGTTGAGCTTTTATCTGCTTTATTGTTACATTCATTCATTGTACATTTAGATGGCAACTACACAGTGGACATTGTGCTCAGAATACAACTCATACAGTACAATATTTGTTCATGTTTGCTTAATGGCTGAACATAAAAAGCAGTTTGTGTCCACTAGATTGCAGCAAAGTTCACATTATGGGAGGCTACACACTTCTACTGGCAGTTAAAATGCTCCCCACATGTCAACAAGTACATGCTCCTCTGAGCTACATTCAAAAGCTGCTGATTATTTTACAATGATGAAAGAAAAAAAAGTGTACAGCACTTTTCATACAAGAGATGCAGCTCAAAGTGCTTTACAGAGGTACATTTGTGCTTCCCACAAGAAAATACAGAAGTAAAAAAAACACTATAAAATTGTTTAAAAAAATACAGTGGCAGCAGTTAAGATAAGCCCACAAGGGCTTGTGATGTAATAAATAAATACCTAGTATGGGCTACCTAGTATGATACAGGCACTGTGTATATATGTAAATAATCTTCAGAATAATAGTAATAGAGACTATGCCATGAAGAGGTGTATGTTGATATTAATTTAACTGTACCTTTTTACATAAAACCCAAGGACTGTGCCATCCACACATCTCACTGTCACTCTTAGCAAGCCTGTGAGTGACGGGCTTTGTCCAGAATGACATTCCTGATGCACTTTCAGCAGAGATTATATTCAATTTATAATAAAAATATGATCAACATTTAGGTTTGTTTATTGCAACGACAATACCCTATTGCTTAGTTTTGCAGCTGATTTATTTCTGAAGACATTTTACCCCTGCAGGCTCAGTTGTGGAAATTCCTCCAAACAGCAGTTGTCCACATTTTCTGTGATCATCAATTTTGAAAATCTCATTTGTTGCAATAAACTATGAATCATGTTGAAGGAAACAAATGCATTGTGTTTCCACATAAACATTTAGCATTCTAGTTTTAACATTGTATAACCATATTATAATTTGTATTGTTCATAAGGATTTGTGGAAAGTATAAAAGTGAGTCAATATAGCAATCCCAGTGAATGTCAGGAATGTTATGGTTATAATATTCATGGTGTTTGTGGGCAAAGTCTTGCTCTTGAAGATACTTAAGTCTGAGTCTCACATGGTTTAAAAGGATCAGATGGTTTGTTTTGGAATGGGTTACGGTCAAGGGATGATCATCTCTCTCTCTCTCTTGCGCACACACATACGCCTAACCTCCAACCTACATTATAATCCTTGCTTTAAAGGTGAAATCAGCGATTTTAAGATGACACACTTTTTGTCAAATTCAGATCATATCTACTCATGGTCCACTATCTTGAAAAATAACCTGGTGTTTCTACACAGGCCTGGCTTTGTAAATGGGAGCGCAAAGGAAGTGGTGCAGACCGCACCACACAACACAATGCCAACCTTGGTAATATGTGTCTCTGTTCTGACTCCCACTTTTGAACCTTAACTCCCAATCCTTACACTGCTCTGAATGAGGGACACGCACCTGTCCATCTCCTCCGGGGTTCCTCTAGTGGGGGTACACCGCCACCCACACATACACCCCTCCAGACCTAACACATTAGCGGTGCACCCACTTCCCCGCTACCCCTTTCCTTCTTGAGCAACTGTTTCTCATCTTACACCCTCCATACACTTCCAGGCATGTATTAGCCACCTAGCTGCTGCTAGCCTCCCTCTCCGGGACCCCCTCCCCTCCCCCTCTCCTCACCTGCCTGGAGGGGAGGGGGGGGGGGGAGGGGGCGTGGTCCTGAAGTGTTACTCAACCAAGTGTCTTGGCACCTTCCATGTAACTGAGATGTTCCATGTTGATACCTAACACTGGTCCTGTGCACGCACGCACACGCACACACACACACACACACTCTGGCAGATACAGTATACACATTTACACACATGCACAAATGCCCATTACGCAAGCGCTGGTCACCCATGCGTAGGGCAGTCATAAACACACACAGGGTGGAGATACTGCACTGTATGCATAGTGTGTAGGCCTATAGGTCAAAGCCTGATTCACCAGCCAAAGTGGCTTGGGTAAAGAATCCTTGAGATTGCCTTCTGATGACTTTTGATGTCCTTGGAGTGAGATGTTGTGCAACAGGTTCTACTTTTAACTGTTTTGTCAGCGGTTTTATGTTAATTTCTGTTATCTAAACGGCAGATAAATATGATTCCTCACCAGAGCACCCTATATCATGTTTATGTTTGAGATTTTTTTTTTTAATTGGAGAAAGAGTCAAAACTTTTAAAATGTTTGCTCTGTTTACTGCACACAAACGTCATTAGGCTACTGCCACTGCCTACAAATATTTGCTGTCCAACCTGAGAACGTATTCAGTATATTTGCTGTCAAGATGAGAAAGCACGTAGTATGAAACCGACATCGGCTGTCCTTATATTTAGTTGATTCAGTTGTTTAGGCTTTATCATATTCTACAGTAAGTTCTACAGTAAGTCATTGCATTTAGTAGGTTTAATGCAAAGTCATTAGATTCTGTTTATGCCATACAACAATGGATTGGCATTAAAAATAATTAAAAAGAAAATGTACACTTTTGAATAGTATTTTAAAAAGCAAGTACTCCCAGTACTCAAACTCAAGTGAACATTTGACTGAACAACTTTAGCTTGTAGGAGTGATATTTCACCAGCAGTAGACTTTGACTAAAGTTATGGAGTTGTGTACTTTGTGTACTTCTAGCAGTAGAACACAAAGCCAAGGAGCGTGAGCGAACACTGCGGCTGCCTCTGTGCTCGTGACCGTGTGTTCATGGAAAACACTGACCCCGCTATTGACATTTGTGTGTTTTGAAGAGTTGACTGTTACATTACGCAAAGGTCAGTGAAGAGTAAATGGAGGCAGGGGGAGGCAATTTCTCCTTTGTAGAGATGAGGGTCATGCACTCAATGAAATGTATTGAACAAACACCACTTACTAATACTACTACTAATTTATATATATATATATATATATGTATATATATATATATATATGTATATATATATGTGTATATATATATATATATATATATATATAT
>JAODLL010000003.1:1946366-1966663 GCA_026546735.1 Forbesichthys agassizii | reverse complement strand
CTAACTATATCTCTCTCCACCCCCCCCCCCCCCCCACCCTCTCCGCACCCCCCCTCTCTCTCCCCACCCTCTAACACTTCATTTTCTACACCTCCTGTTTCGCTCTTTTCCCCAGAGGAGTTGAAGAAGAAAATGTCACCAAATCAAATTAGTGAGCGCCTCCAGCAGCGCCTGCCAGGCTCTCTCTGTCTGTTCCACGGCACGATAGCATCACTCATGGAAGTTTAGAAAAGTGTGTGTCCTTTCCTTATCTTCTCCAGGTGGGACTCTCTACTATTAATCTCACAACCATCGTTCACAAAAGTGTTTTTATAATAATTACACCTAAATGCCATGTCACCAACCACTCCTGTTTGTATGGCTTGCAAATACAAACATACAGTACGTTACAAGTTCTTCCTGTGCTGTTGCATGCTACAGTATATGGCATCATAGCCTACAGTATATGGCGTCATAGCCTACAGTATATGCCACCATAGCCTACAGTATATGCCACCATAGCCTACAGTGTATGGCATCATAGCCTACAGTATATGCCACCATAGCCTACAGTATATGGCATCATAGCCTACAGTATATGGCACCATAGCCTACAGTATATGGCGTCATAGCTTACAGTATATGCCACCATAGCCTACAGTATATGGCATCATAGCCTACAGTATATGGCGTCATTGCCTACAGTATATGCCACCATAGCCTACAGTATATGCCATCATAGCCTACAGTATATGGCATCATAGCCTACAGTATATGGCAGAAAACACAATTTAAATAATACATTATGTTTAAAAGGCTCCATAATATATCATTACAAATTTGGACTTTTGGACTTTTCATCCCTTCAAGCTGCAAGAAATCGGTTTCAATAGGGGTTATTATAAATTATGTCATACCTGTCAAATCGGACTGACTTGTTTCACATCACTATTCATTTAAGAGCAAAAACTAAATCACGTCAGAGAGAATTCAAATAAAGTCCAGGCCTTTCACGACAGACAACTGGAAAAAAAAACTTTAAACACTTTACATGCACAATGTTTAGGTAAATAAAAATTACAAAATTAAAATAAAAAATATTCAGTGCCTTTACATTTCTCATGAAACATTTTAAACACATTATCTAACACAATTTGTAAAGGCAGAACATACTGCTGTCTCTCTGGTGGATGGTATTTTCATTATTCCCCTGAATGTATTTTGGCGGACTGAGGAATCCATTTTGCACACATCTTATTTTAATGTGCGATAACCTTGGTGGCAAAAAAAAAGAAGCTCCTAGCCTCTCTTCCTCTTTAAATAGTCTTTCATCATTTGGTGGGAGAGGGCTTGGGCACTTCCCAGACTGCAAAATACTCCTAATTAATATAACAACCCATTGTAAAGCCAAGGACTTTCTGGCAGTAGTGTTTTGCTGTTGTGCATGTTTCCCTGTGTTTATAGAATTAACACAATACTGTAAGGTCATTTACAAGCCAAAGAACAAGAGCAAGACAGGCCCAGAGGAGGAGATATGGGGGAACTGCAAAAAAGAATGTAGAAATACATTCCCAAGGTGCTCCATCACAATCGGATGAAAGCGCCAACTGTCCTTCCTCACCATCAATATGCAAATGGTAGAAATGGCCCTTGAGTGCAGGAGCCGTTCTCTCAAGTGCATTCATTAGCAACTGTTAGCATAATTGATTCCCATCCCTGCCATAAAACTGGTCACTCCCTGTGCCTTGTACTCCAGGGGCATCGTCGAGGGACTTTGCAGACCGTCTTCAATCATAAATCATTAAGGGGGAGCTGCTAGCCAGTGGATTGAGCTAAGGCCCCAGAGACGTGCCGCCACATTAATACTGTCACTGATGTCTAAATCATCGATGTGACACATACAGGTGCCTCCAGGCTGGCGTATAGGCTAGCCTCCACCTCCCCACGCTAACACGGTGTGAGGCGCTCGGAACTGTGGCAGTATGTGTACCTAAACCCAATGAATCATACATACAATGGCATACATAAGCTAATATTGTACTAGCGTAATGATGAAGTAGCTGCGTGCTAATCAATGTAAACTCATTCATGTCAACATTCACAGAGGAATCATTATGAACAAAAATATGATCTGATGGTTGTATCGATTATTTTCGATTTATTGTTTAACATTTTTAGTTACTGTGTTAGTGTATATAGAGTAGTCTACTGTCTGTGTTTTGTTAGTCCTGATTCATTTTCTGGATCTAGAATATAGAATATTTGTTTTCTTTGAAGTCAAAACTAGCTTCTGCTTGAATACAGTAAGGATTTAGAGACATAAAGAGACACTCTGCTGAAGAATGTCAAGTTGTGCTGAGGGAGAGAGAGGGAGGTAGGTTTGTCCTGATGTATCACAGATTTCTTTGCCAAGTAAAACGTATTCATAAAGCATATTCATTACCGACATCAGCAAGCCCCCAGATGGCCAGAAAATTGGCTTTGTGTTGAGATGTGGATTCAAGCGTGCATATTAATGGACGACAGATGTAAATGTATATTCATATTCCTTTGCTCCTTTCTATTCTAACAGATGAACTGATCATTAATGCAGATAGTAGGGTAAAGGCTGTACGTCTGCGATGCAGTTGACCTTGTGTGTTGTCTTGGCGATTGCATGAGTGCTGTGTGTCTGTATGTATGCATGTTGTACATTAAATGATCTGTAACATTCAAATGTTTTCATGCTAAACAGTAAGGTTTAATGTGCTTTATACGGTACAGACATTTAAGCAGAAACATTTCTGAGATTTGTTTTTCTCAGTATAGGTCCTTCACCAATTTAACCTAATGCAATTCAGTTTTTTTCTTTAAATAATACAATATTTTACACATGAATATACTCAACACAAATTTAACTTATTTTGAAGGCAGCATTTGCAATCTGTTTTTTCTTGTCCAAATACGCTTATAGAAAATGTAGCCACAAGAGGGCAGTAGTGCTCTCTCTGCCATTGTTAACAGTAATTCGTTCAGCCTCAGATGTTATACATGTAACAACCTTAGCTTACAGTTAACTTATGTTTTTATGTGCAAAAATAGGTTACATACTGTATAGTATATAGCTGCATATGGCATAGACTGCACTGTATATTTTACATTTACTTTAGCCATTCGTCAGTCCATGTACATACTGTATAGTTTACTAAAACTTACTCTCTCTTACTGTAAACAACATTAAAACATTCCAATTTCTGATGCTCACATAACCAAGTTTTTATACTAGGTCTCATTGTGTAGCCTATATGTCACAGTGAGAACAAGGGATTTCTTTTATAGAAATGGCCTCATAAACTCATTTCCCTAACAGTGTGCTGCTCAATCAGAGTAAAACCGTCTTTGCATAAGTGTGTGCCAATATGGAAAATTAAAGCCTGTTAATAAAAAGCAGCTCTAAATCAATGGGGGCCCATAAACGTTACGGGGTGATATTAAAATGTGGGGGGGAGCAATGGTGTCATTAACACGCTGGGCTTGAATTATCATGTTAATTTAATATCCAGTCTTCAAATGAAGCAGAAAGCCCAATAAAGGTCAATTAAGCAACTAGCCTCCCATCTCCATTTAGAGTTTTATGGCCTTGTCTAAATCACGGAGCTGCTGCTTGCCCTACGACCCTATTGGCTGCTAGAGACCATAGAGAGCCAATAGGAACATGTGCTGTCAAGGCTTGTGTTGCCGGAAAGTTTGGTTTGGTACCAATCTGAAGCCAGTGTGTTAAAACTGGTTTAACCTTTTACCCTAACAACCAACCTAATAACTAACCTTTTACCTTAATAACCATTTTAAATGATGTACACTGTGTTAGTCTAAATGCTCAACACAATACCAAGCTTTACGCCAACAGGCATATTTTAAATAGCTCAGGCAAGAGTATCTAAAATGTTATCTCGGGTATACCTTCGGTGAATTTAGACGTGGTTTGTGTGCCGCATATTAGTTCCAGCTCTGTATCCTGTAGGGAGCAAGATAACCAGAAAGTGTCTGATAAAACTGAGCTCCAATAGACACTCAATTCTCCACAAGGAATGTGGCTTTCTTATTGATTCTGCTTGACCATCATGTGTGAAATTCTAGATTGCCCCCCTCCCCCCAACAAATCGTTTATCATAGATTATTTATCTGTACATTTTAGAAGCTATACATTATTTGTATTTCAGTTTGCATAGGCTATATATTTACTGTTCGACACAAAATAATTGTCTTCGATTACACCAATATGGACATCCAATATATGGACTAAATCAATCATAAAGCAATGTCACTTATTGTCATTAGTGGTCCATGGATGTAGCAAAACAGTCATTGGTGAAGTCAATCTAATGACCATAAACTCTGGTAATATATCAAAATATCAGACAAAAATGCCGACACCATTGTAATATGGATGGTAATTGAGGCATATTATTGGCATCTAATGTCGCTCCACCGGAACGAGGTGCACAAGCTGTCAGAGGAATGATGAATAATTCCCATGTAAGCACAATATGCATTGACCGCTTATTGACTGCCTGAAGCCTGAGCGCTGAGTT
Source organism: Forbesichthys agassizii (assembly GCA_026546735.1). Taxonomy (NCBI): domain Eukaryota; kingdom Metazoa; phylum Chordata; class Actinopteri; order Percopsiformes; family Amblyopsidae; genus Forbesichthys; species Forbesichthys agassizii. The sequence continues at coordinate 1,962,113 of JAODLL010000003.1, read as the reverse complement.
GACCCGGAATTATGCAGATCCATACTCTTATGAATAAACCATCTCAAGGTAGTTAGGGCTTCTGTAGTTATAAAGGTTCATGGTTTAAAAGGATGCCAGAGCTATTTGAATGATGATGATGATAATAATAATAATAATAATAATAATAATAATAATAATAACACATTGCGGTTACCACTTATAAATGATACGAATGAATGTGTTGTAAAATGAAAGGAACTTCTCTGCCGTACACATAAACTGACTTCATTAATATCTCTACACCCGCACACATCAATATTATGTAAGCATTTTGGGGTACAGTACATATTGCCCTTTATGCTTTCCTGAATTCATTATTCCCCTTTTATTAAAGTTAAATTAAGCTCTCATCTTAAAACATGAATGCATTTAATATAATTTCGACATATTTTATGTATATGACCCCTCTTGGTGTTACTACTATTGTGTTTACAGAAGTTTCTTCTACCGTATAGCAATAATCTCCAATCCGGATTTATTAGTTGGTTTTCAGTATTTACAAGGTGAGTGGGAACAGCACAGAAATGTATCAAATGTTATTTTGTGCTTAATGTTTTGATGCTCCATCGTAACATTCAAGGTACATTTCAGGTCAGTTCTGCCTGCATGCTAGTTGATGTCTGGGGCAAAACAACTGTCGACTCAAAGCCTTCCCGATTCTCATGCAAAATCATCTAAGATACGGTAGGTAGCCTTTCTACTAGCTTTTCCTGTCTGAGAGGCACCCCTTACAAAATACATTAAATGCAACAATTCAGCTAAATGTTAAGGTAGTGAGCCTTATTTCCTTCCACCACATGCTACAGTAAATCTGGACAGTGTCTCAACACATTACATGAGTGAATGGGCTTTTGACCCACATACTCTAATGGGATTTTTGGTGTCTACAATGAAGTGTCAACTCAGACATCTACTTTATAATGTGATTAAAGTAAATCCAACCGATAAAAAAATACATACAGTATTACTGTCTCTTTCACACTCATCGATATGAAACTCAGGTTGTTCTAGCGGTTTATTTATGTTTTATTCACGAGCCATAGCAATGTAATACAATGTATTGCTAATGCTACTACATTTTGACTGTGGCCATAATATCACAAAGCAACCAGCCATTCTCCTATATTCCAAGTCTTATCATAATATATATTTTGTTTAGCATAAAGCCATTCTAGGATATTCCAGCACACCCAGAGAGAGCTGTGTTGTGCTGAAGGCAACCTGTCTGTCCCACCCATAAGGACCATCTGTCATTAGTGCAGATCAATGCAAGTGATAGATGCGGAGTTGTAGCTGAGCTGACAGCAGCACCGGGGCAAGATTCCAGGAACAATGTGGTCTTGACCCGACAGCCAAAACACCTGATTTTGATGATGTACTGTATCTGAGTCAACGCTGGGGTAATATTAGACCGTCATAAAATCGATAAACCAGGTTTTGGAAGCTCGTAAACTTAAATCATAGCATTGATTGTGTGTTTTTATTAATATCATTTTTTTTAGGTCAAATGTTTTGATTAAAGGTACCACTTCTTGATTGTGTAATAGCACCCCTACAACCCCAAGGGTCGCAAACCTAGGAATCCCTGAGGGAGGGTATAGAGAAAAATAGAAAAAAAGAGTGTCATTATTGTTTCAAAACCAAAACAACGGCATTTGTACAATCCTGGTTCGAACTACAGCACCAGGCAGAATAACATCTTGTGATTGGCTGCCCCTCGTTAGTGGTTCTGCCTTTGTCATTGGGTCCAGTCATGATTATCAGCATTACACAAAAAAGCATACATATTATTATTAATAATAATAATAATAATAAGTCATTCATGTTACCACAATAGCATGGTATTAATATCAAATGTAGTCGATATTAGAAATGTCATCATTAATATAGCTCTCTTCCCATATCTATGGTCTGCACGGCCTTTACAAGCATCATTGTGAGAATGACGTGTCTGCATGCAGTTAATGTACAGCAAGGCGGTACAATAGGCCCGGTGAGCGACGTGCCATCCATGCCTCCACACATGTCAATGCATGACATCAAAATAACCAGACCAGACCTGTTTGGATCCACTGGGTGAAATCAAGAGGACTGGACATGATTTGATGTAGCCCATTTCACACTCTGTAGAGAGGGGGTTCAGCTGAATCCCCAGGGTTTTAGACAAGATCATTAAAGGATTTTTAACTCAAGACATTCTTAACAGTGATGAGTAGACAAAACGAATGGCTTTTCTACAATTTTAGATGAAGAAATTGAATTCTAGGGCAAAAAAAAAAAAAACAGACCTAGAGGATCCCCTGCGGTGTTCAATCTTCATCTTTATTCCAAGCATGTCAGCTCTTAACCCTCTCATATGGATTCACTTGTGTGTTTTCTTCCAGTGGCGTTTGGCAATGCATATAGTACAGCTCTATGCTGACAGGAAAATCTATGGCATTGACAAACAAATTGACTATACTGTATTTTTTGAACTGTAAGTCACACCGGAGTATTGGTCCTAATGAGTTATTAAGAGGAAAATAACACATACAAGTCACTTTGGACTGTAAGCCACATTTATCACTTTTTTGCTTTCAATTGTCACTATACACGACATTGCCATCTCTTAGCCGTAAAATCCACATATAAATCGCACGACCAGTCAGACAACAAATCCCCCCAGAAAATATTTATTTTCAATCTTAGCTCTTAACTTTGAAATAAAGCTAACATAATGCGGTCGATGACTTAAAAAACCACCTAGTTATAAAAAACATTTACTCATATGCGCTGGTAGTCTTCATAAGACGCGTACGTTCGGTAAAACAGGAAAAACGTATATAAGAACACATAAATAAACACTTCATATCAAACCATCTATGTGTTCTCCTTGAGATGCACACATACATACAACTGGACACGCACGCATGCACGCGCACACAGTTAGACACACTAACACACGCACACTTTTCCCTCTCTTACATACACGGGCAGTAAGGATTGCTTGGGAAAAACAGCACCTGCGCCTCTATTTGAAAACTATTTAGGGCTGCATCAAACTCTATCAGGCCAGGTCTGATTGCGGTCGCCTCTTCACAGTCCCCCAATCACTCAGTGAGTCAATTAGCCCCCCACCCCACCCATCTCATCCAAGACACACACACGCACACACACACACACACACACACACACACACACACACACACACACGACAGACTCCCATTCCCCCTCTGTCAGCTGTGTGGAACGAGAATCCATCGGCGGCCTACAAGCGACACCTGAGGCCCCCTCCTTCCTTCCATTTACCCGCTTCTAGCTAATAGCTGCGCTCCAAGGGCACCCGAGCCACAATGGCATTCAATTCACCCCCATTGTACCCCTTTTACCAAGCCTCGCACCGGCAACTCAACAACTACTTAACTGGCGATAAGAGAGGAAGAGGATAGAGTGGAGGGCAGGCACAGGAGGAGACGAGTGATTCGGCAACAGAGGGGGACCTCCTCTAACCTTTCCCAAGATCATTTGCTTTGTTTTGTGGAGGCACAAATGTCTGTGCCCCCCTCGCGCATGTGCCAACACCAGTCTTCAATGTGTCGTTGTCACTGCTAACGTGCGCGCATGTGTGCGAGCGTGTACGGGTTGTATATGCATTTTGGTGACTCTTTGGGTTAGCGGACAGCACGCTCGTTCTCAATTGGTTATTTATTCAGGGCCTTTTGAAATAATCGAGTTGACACATCTGTCAGATGGCGAGAGGAGGAATGCTAAAAGGTCACCGGGCGAGGTACCAGCTGCTCGAGCACCAAACCTTTCCTGCCTCCAAATAGCACTCGTCATTACACCAGCACAGATGGGACTCCTGCCTTTCATTTCTGTTTCGCTCGCACACAATTACAGCGACACACGGCAGCGCGCGGACTAAGCCTAGCGCACGCGCGCCTGTGCGTACGCACTAATGGTGTAAACATCCATCTATACAGACACTTGGGTTCACACCAGACACTGTTCGGGTTGGAGAGCACATCCACCGCGTTGAGACACGTAACACACACACATACACACACACGCATGTGTACAAACACACATACACAGTCTCCAGGTCTGACTTGCACGTACAAGGTCAGCATCAGCTGTCTACAGGGAATGTATGCCCCTCATACCAAGGGCAAGACAAAAGGGAGAGAACGCAGAGGACTACAACAGGAAGACGTGTTCTTTCCACAGTCGGTCTGCCGAGTCTCTGGTACAAGTGCTTGTAGTTTTATCTCACAGCTTTTCAGCTGTACTGTTTCTGTACTGTTTAATTAATGTCCCAACCTTCTATTTGTCGATATACGATACAGTATACTGTCCTCTTGAACCTCTTGATACTTTGCGGTATCTCTGACCAGGGGGGCTTTTCCCAAAAGCATTATTGCTAGCAACGTTAGCAACTCACATGGTTGGAACAACACAGAGGCAGGTGTTTCCCAAAACCATAGTTCCAACAAACGTTCGTAGAATTGTAAAATTGTGTCGTTCAAACTACAGCCGGCGAGGTGTTGTTAGCAGCATAGTTTGTGGTGACTATGTCATAAATGACAGAAGATACAGTCAAATAAGCTTATTAGAAAGGCATGTCTATCTAATCTTGCTGTAAGAAAACAGTAGAACTAATTGTTTTGAAAATGTAACATTGTTGTAAAAGTAATCCTACTTTTAAATGTAATCTATTTCTCAAAAGGCCTACATGAGTAGACTGTATTGCACATGCAGCCTATGCCTACAGATTACTAGGCTATATAGATTATTTATAGGATCAAAACAGTTGAAAGATGTAAAAGCACAACTTTTTTCCCCTTTATCTTGCATACAGAATATGTCTGTTATTCTAATCTTAATCAAGTAGTGCTTTCTTTGCCGTTATTAAAAAAACAACTTATCGAATTGTATTTCAAACCCATGTTATTGAGAAAGACTACCAATCACGATCACACACATATCCAATTGAGCCACTGAAGCAGCTTTGAATATTGTTGGCCCTATAGTAGATATATATTAGCTATATATTTGTATGAATAGTATAAATGTTTAGGCTACACAAAGTGTATTGCACTGAGTGCAATGTATTGCTAATAGTTAAAATTCCTTCTAGAACTAAAAAATAAGCAAGATAGGAGTTCAGAAATGCCAAAAACGGGGCTTTATTCCTATTATATTAAAAATATATTTATTATAGATTAGATTATTTTTATTGTTTTATGTTACTGTTATTATCTTTTCTGATGTTAGCCTATATGAATATATAGCCTATATGAATGAATGTTAAAGCGTATTGTAGCTTATGAGCAGGTTGTATTAATAACCTAGATAATCATTTTATAATTTCAAATAATCACGACTGCCCTAGGCTATTGAATTCAGGCAGAACATGACAAAGATTGGGTGTTTTTGCAAGTTTCCCACTGTAGAACTACGGTGGTTGAAACCAACACAGTTTTCCTAACCTAAACCATTGTTGTACTAACAAAGTTTGGCACTTTTTGGAAACAGTCCAAAGTTCGTTAGTTCAACGATGCATAGTACAATGTAAGTTCAATGCTAGCCTTTGTCGTAGTACGGAAAAGACACCCCAGGTTTCCTGTATACTGGAGGTGAAGAGGTGAAACTTTGTGGAAAGGTTTTGTTGGAATAGAATGTTTATTTATTTAAAACATGTCCTATACACTATTTCCTTCCCGAAAGCAATGCAGCATTGTTGCCACCCTATTAAGTACCTTCCATAAGTAAACCAAACCAGTGTCTATATTTGTGATTTGCATAGACACCAGTGAGTTAGCATTTGTTCTTCTCTAGCTGTGCTTTTCTGAGACAACAACAAATCCCATTGATAATTTTAAAATTATGCGCACTCCCAAGTTTGAGAGCGGGTTATTTTTGCTTCACTGCACAAAAGGCTGAATTGCTTTGAAATGCTTAATTGTTCCATGGTAAATCCTATAGCCTATTTATGTGTTGTCTTTGCCAGGCTAGTTATTGTTCTAGCTAATGAGGTTGAAGGAACCCAAGGCAATGCTGGAGAAAGAAGAAAATCGTGTGGCACAATGCAAAGCTTGCTCTATGCAAATATGCAGAAATATGGAGTTAGCACTGTTTTCCTGGTTCTGCAATTAATCTGTATCATTGCACTGTGTTGCACTCAAACAAAGAGCAGCAGAGGCACATTAAGGATATGTCTTAATTGCTACACTAGGCCATACATTGGGAGACTAAGATACATTATGTGTTGCATTGTGAGAACTTTATGTGCATTTCTCATGCCAGCTAATGACCATGAACACAATTCAACGAATAGTGTACCACCGAGAAGTGGTTTACACTACGCTTTCTATATTTGTTTCATTCTGAGGGATTCATTAAAATTGTAAAAAATATATATACAGTACAGTACATAATACAATGCATGTTCCCTAAAACAGAATTGCACCATAGGTATAGTTTTTTCTGAAGTGGACTTACTTTTTGAACTCTGCAGTAATAAAAGTTTTTATTTTGCTTACGGAGTTCTTGCCATACGCACCAACTTGGTTTGACCCACAAACACGTTATCTGCCCCATAGATAACAGGCGCCATTGCATATTTTATCAGTGACATTTCTGGTCCACGGGAAATGGAAATACCGTGGATGTGGTGCATTCCACCACACATCACTTCGTACAGTGTATTGTATAAGGTGTGTTTTATTTTGTCGCCGGCCATACAACTTTAACGACTGTGTTACGGCTTGCAAAATATCACATGCCAATAAAACATTTATGGACCATATATATTCATAGCATATCAAGGGTATGAATAAAGAATACACCACATCATTGCCATTTGACCAACACTGAAAAATCTAAAGCGTATGATTGAATATGAGGCATTATAATGTGAATTCACAAGCCTTTAAAACTGCCCCCGCAACCGTCAATAAAAGGGTCACTTTGAGATCCGCCGCTATATCTCCCCAAATAACATTACACAAAGCGGGATACATGTTTCAAAGGTCAGCATTCACAAAAGAAGCCGTGCTTGTGTCATCGCTACCGTGAAACACTGGCTTCCTGTCAGACCATTGTCATTACGCTCATGTGTCACCCTCCTATCTGACCCATTCACATAACTTCCAGAAGAAGCCATGATGGGGACGCAAGGATGACTCCAAGCGTCTGTCTGTCTGGACAAACAAGGCTTCAGCGTCATGTCAACAACGCCAAGGCGTGTGTGTGTGTGTGCATATAGAGATTGAAATACTGTACTCTATGTGTACAGACATAATTCAAATTGGATTTGACAAGACGGTGAGATATATGTGTGTGTGTGTGTGTTTGTGTGTGTGCCCTAGCTTTACAGTTCTAAATGGGAAATTGCCACAATTAATAAACATTAAACAATTAAATTAATGTTTGAATGTGTACGTGTACATTACATTAATGTGATGAATACCCCCACTCAGTTATTACTCTCACTTTCCTTCACTGTCAGATTTAGGGCCCTAACCCCTTTGTTCCAACCTCTACCCTCAAACACACACACACATACACACACACACGGTTGGAATAAAACAGTGTATTTTATGACTCCAGCGCACCAGAGCATATTTCCAGCTGTGGTAATGTTTCAGCTGGTACGGGGCTGGCAGGAGAACATGATGGACAGGCCTCTGGTCACACAGAGGACAGACTCCACTGACAGGACAGCATTAATGGAATTAACAGAGCAGATAGCAGGATTTGTGTGTGTGTGGCTTTTAAGGCTACTGTTAGAGACAAGGTTAGTCTCAGCCTCTTCCGTTCTTTAACACTTATGCCCTTGTAAGCTCGACACGGGACTCTCTGACTTTCGGGAAGTAATACTGTTGATTTCCATTGGCTGTATGTCTTCGTATATCTCCGTAATTTCCGGTACAACGAGCGCAGTGCTTTATTTAATCATTTCAAATGACACATTTATTTTAATCAGTAACCATAGACTAGTACAAATTGTACAGATTTACAAGACTTAATACAAGACCATTAAGTTACGTGGTTGTCGTGCATGTCAATCAAAACACCTCGCTTGTCATGTAGGCGGGTACTGACATGGCGCTGTGTCCCAGATACATGAAGAATTATAGTGCTGCTGTTGCTGTTGGAGGTGAACAGTCAACGTTGCTCTAGTCCAAAGTCAGTCTGGAGAGAAGGCTCATGATAAAGGCAGGGTTAGTCATGTTCAAGAACGCTTGCTAACAATATCCCTCCCCATGTCCGCTGCCCTCCGCGGTGCCAGTCCATACATTGAAAAACCCATTGTGAAGCAAAACGTAGTACTACGGTTTTGTTGATCGGTGATCACCACTTATGTTCCTATTTACGCAACCAGAGCTGTGTACAAGTATCAACACACACAGAGAACCGTAAGCTAGTGACATGCGAGGGCATATTTGACAAAATGTGTTTTATCTTACAAATAGCTTGCAATAGCTGATTGTACCTTTAAGCATAAATGTTGAAGCTTCAAGAAATTTGATTACAAATGAGCATGAGTTTAAATAAATAATAAAACAATTATAAAAATTAAGTAGTATTAAGTATTTAATAGATTTTATTTTTTAATAAAAACAATATAACTACTTTGTAACAAGTGACTTCATTTAAACACACCACAAAACGTAACAAAGCACATTAAAACACACATTAGTTGATATGTCATTTCTTTGCGATAGTTTCCAGGTAATCAGTGAGTAATTGAGGTTGAGCTGCAAGTAACTAACCATATACAGGTCTCAAGTAGGCCTAAGTAAAACAAACTCCCCTCTATTTCACATAAAACAGATAACGGGCGTGAGAAAGTTTCAAGCTTTCATATTCAAGGATTTCCTGAGGGTCGTAGGTCAAAATGTAACAAATGGTTTAACGTAAAAGCATCTGGAAAAACCTTAACGATGCAAAGCCATTGTATGACTGTGGATCACGGTCAAGCAATTCAGAGCCACAAACTTCTCCTAATGCTTCGGGGGATTAAAAGTGACTGGCGTTGTGTATCTGCTCTCAAGGCCAGCCAGGACTTAGGGAAGTTACACCCAGCAATCCTTGGCTCGTGGCCTGATGTGTTATGACAGTGATGAAGAAGACGGTGTCTCCAGTCACAATGCTGATGGGGGCAGTTTAAAGTTTATATGCTGCAGTCTTTAGGCTGTCACCGCTTGGCCCGCACGGGGCTCACTTATCATTCAGACACTTTCTTATCCGCTCTTTCTCTCTTTTGCCACAGCTTCCCCATCAGAGAGAGCCCGTGTGCATACACTCTCTGTCCTTACAGTAAAGCCCACACAACAGTTTCTCTCAGTCCTTTCCCCCTCTTCTCTAGCCAACCCCCTCTACTCTTCTCGACGTTGGCAATAATCCACTATAATCATGGCTGACAGCTCTGACAGTGGCTAACCTCTTGTCCTGGTGGCAGGGGTTTTCTCTTTGTGTTGCGATACCAGTAGCACTGGACAGAACTCTCTCTCTCTCTCTCTCTCTCTCTCTCTCCCTCTCTCTCCCTCTCTCTCTCTCTCTCTCTCCTACATCACCCATCATGTTATAAAAATTATACTCTAGCATTAATCTTCCCCTCACCATCCCTTTGAACATTGATAGTACGTCTTGATCTCCATCAGTCTGTATTTCTTCTTTGTTGGTGAGTTCCAGAAGGTGTTGGATTATAAAGTATCTTTGTTTAGGGTCAATACTGATTATGATAGACTATTCTCTGTATGTTTTCTGTATATCTCTCTCTCTCTCTCCCTCTCTCTCTCTCTCTCTGTAACTCGGCCCTGATGTCTCTGTGAGTGAGGAGGTCTGGGACCCTGCCCTGTCGCATCTCCTTAATCACAGCGAGCGCGCGCTCGCGGTGTTCCATCATTCCCTGCGTCCGTCCGCGGCAACTCTACGGCGCGTGCACACGTGAAGCAAACGCACACTTGTCCCCGCAGGGAGGGGCCCTTGACTGATAGCTGCGACCACGTACAATGTCATTAATCTCCGGAGAACAAGACAAGGAACGACAAATGTGAAAGAAAGCGAGTGGAGGGAGAAGGTGAGAGTGGTGGTCTCCACCGAGGTGTGCTCCTCCAACCACACCCACCTCCTTTGAATTGTAGCTACGCTCTATTCTTTTATAGAGACCCATAAAAGGAACCGATAAACATTGCTTCATTAATGTTCGTATGGAGTGAGATAATGAGCCAGCGCATTTCCAGTCAACAGTGGCACAAGAAGGCCTTCACAAATGTCCGAACATACAGACAGCGTGTCAATGAAATGATGGCTTTGAGTGCATGGAAGAGATCTGAGGCTGAAAGCTGCTGGTCGTATGTCACATACCCATACATAAGTGCTGATGTCTTTTGTGCTGTTGCTATGAACTGCCAAATGTATTTGTTTATGTATTGGTCTTGGCTGCATATGTATGCATTTGGACACACCTATGGACACCTGAGCGCGATCAGCGGTGCCGGGCAGATTGGGGGAAACTTTGTTTTTAGAGGCTGGGAACCATGGTTTCGGGGGGAAGGGGGGGTGATGGGTGTCGAGAACGGACGCGGCGGAAGTGAGAGGAAGCAACAGGAGAGACCCAGGAGCGACACGCGACGAACGAACCAACAATGAAAGGGAAGGCATTAGTGTCGAATTGGGAGGGGCGACCGGGGAGCTGGGTTTGAGACAAAATTAAAGACTTTGTTATAACAGGTTGGAGGAGCATGACGTGGAATGGCGTGAGGAAGGGGTGACCGGCGGAGACACTGGGCCATCTTGCCGCTCCAGGCATTGGGAGTAGCGGCTGCAATCCCGACCGCAGCATTCGTGTCGGAGTTCCCTGGTATTCACAAACTTCCCTGACATCTGCTGTAGCCGTCGCCATCTTTTCACCTATTGAGGTTTGGCCAGGACAAATGGGCGTGGGAACAGTCAATCGGACTAACCATGTGAAATGGACATAGTCGGCAGGAGGGAAGGAGTCGCCGACTGAACTCTTTTCTTTGTTTCGTGTGTATGTCTGTGTTGTCCAGGACAAGCTAGAGGCACACCTAAATTATAGGGCCTGACGTTTTTCCATGCATACTGTAGGTCTGAATATGACTGCCTTGGAGTTTTATTAGTGTGTTTCTATTCTTCACTGTATTACGTATTGTAGTGTGTATTTTCTGGATTGCCGTGTGTGATTTATGGATTGCGGTGTAGTGCTGTGTGTGTATTCCATGTATTGCTGTGCTGTGTGTACCTGATGTGTTGCATGACCTAACAATAGCAGAGTGGTAGCTACACCATCTAGTATCAACCACAGCGGAAACATCAGCAGAGAGTTTAGGATTGCTGGTGTGGGCTTGTCTCCTTTAATTATTGTTAAATAAAAGTATTGCTATTTACATGGTGTCTGTGTCCCTGAGAGGTTCCTAGTCTGGTGTGTTGTGACACGTACAGTATCATGGAAGCCCAACCGTGTTCGATCTGGGGGCTTTAGCAATCAATACAAGTTTAACTTTCCACTTAGCACCACTATGGACCAGATTGCACTGAGCATTCATTAATCATTATTAGCATGGGATGTACAGTGTTGCTACAGTGCACAGTGAAGGACGACGCTATTGCTGTGTAGGTTGGATCACTGGGGGTCCGACTTTTACCATGCAGTTTGGATCATCTGTAAAACAACGATAAAACATTCGAACAGTTTCGGCAAATATCTGCTTGGTGTTCGGCTAAACTCAAGTTACTTTGCTAACTTGTGTTTTTCTCAGCAATTAAACAGTAAAAAATGTTTAAATATTGCTGTCCGCCCAACTTAATTCTCCTTGGAAGAAGAAACCACCGGAATGTCCCTCCAACCGCGGAGCTGTGACGTCTTTGCACCGTCTGGCATTAAACTCTACAGCCTTGTGTTGTGGACCTGCAGCGGCCTGAGCGAAGCCTTCAGGGGTCAAAGGGGATGGGCTGTCATGGAAGAGGCTGAGACAGAGGGACGAGGAGCGGGGAAGGAGTCCAGGGGACGATGGGGTGAAGGGGGGGGGGGGGGTAGCCATATGGCAGCTGACAGGGACAGAGGGGGCAACGCTGACAGGGCCCAGGGAGCAGAGATGGCAGGCGGGAGGGGAGAGGAAATCACACTGGAAGGACAACATGCTTCCCTTCTGCCAAGGAGAACGGCAGGGGCGACCTGTGTGTGTGTGTGTGTGTGTGTGTGCGTGTGTGTGTGTGTGTGTGTGTGTGTGTGTGTGTGTGTGTCGGTGACTGACAACACTACAGATTGAATCCAACATGGATGCTTGTGTCCTGACATCAGCGATGCCACAAGTCTGGATAGAGCCTGGAGTGTATCTATGTGGAACTGTGTGTGTGTGCGTGCATGTGTGTGTGTGTGTGCATTCGTGTGTGTGTGTGTGTGTGTGTGTGTGTGTATGTATGTGGCCCAGTGTGGGTGTCAGCCAGCCAGCCATCCTGGGTCTCTGTGTGCCTGAGGAGCCTCTCTACCAGCTGGGGGAGCCAGGTGCTGGGATGCCCCCTCGCGGCCCCCAGCCTCCCCATTAGCGCTGCCCTCAAGGCCCACTCAGTCAACTGCCACTTGCTACCAGATCAATATTAGCTCGCACCGAGGACAACACGCCATTCCTGCACACAGAGGTCAGCCAACCCGTTGTTAGGCAATGCTAGGCGCACATTGGTGGGGATGTACTTCTGTCACTGTCTGAGTGTTCTGGAATGTTCTGTCCACGCTAATGAACACTATTAAACTGTGCTTTCGTGAGATGTTTGACTACAAACAATGGCACTTTTGGACGAGGCAATTGTGAAATAATTGTTTCACAATTGTGAAATAAAGTTTTTATCGTCTGTTCATTTAAACATTGAAGCTTCAACCCCAGACTTCATGACTCACTGCACATTTTTTAAATAAAAAACAAAAAATATATGTAAAGCGCTGACAAGGAGACACATAAGATACATAAAGATTGCAAAGATTATAATTCTCAAATTATACATTTGATAGATTATCAAATTTAGTAAATATTAACACCGCTATTGATGTGTCTTATCATGGTCAGTCCTATTATTTAGTGTGCAGCCCAAACAAAAGTAGAGTCACTCTTTAATTGTTTATAAAGGAGTTTGGGCACTGAGAAAAAAAACTTTGTAAAGACAATTCCAACAAGAGTCAAACACGCAAACCAAACGCAATGGCATCATCACATGGCCTTTTTTTGCACACCGCTGAACAGCTATGGTAATATCGAGCTTGTTTTCCTTCCTGCTTAAGTAGTGGCACAAAAGTGATAAGTAGCTAATTGCCTCTAATTAGAGTTGCCCCCAAAAAACATATCAGCAATAATCAACAACATTCCATAATGCTTCTGAACATCTGCGTGGCGCAGAGCGCTTCACGTGCGCACGTCGAACGAGGGCCTGCTTTTAACGTGGCGTCAAACTCTTAATAGCCACTTTGTACCTTTTCACGTACGGGTTCTCTTTAGAGCCGCCTAATTCAAAACAGGGATTCTCAATTATGCATCGTCCCATTTACATATGCTAATTAGGATCATATTAATTATCTTGAAATTGGGTAATTAGCCAGTATCAATTAAGGCATTGTTCATTACACTAAATGCACAGGAAAGGCGTTTGAAGTTTTTATCCCCACGTCATTCCATTATGTGTGTGTGCGTAGGTGTGTGTGTGTGTGTGTGTGTGTGCGTGTGTGTGTGTGTGTGTGTGTGTGTGTGTGTGTGTGTGTGCGTGCGCGTGTGAGCTAAGACTGGGCTGCCTGCCACATCCGAATCAAGCCTCGGTGGTGTATTTAATAATTCAAGCATCCCAGCTCATACGAGGGATGCACCCACAGCTTTCATCGTTACCAAGCATATGGTTTGGTAATGAGCCTGCTTGCTTGTAAAATAGTAATGCCAGTTCAGAGCAGACTAGAGGAGACAACAGACGTGCCTTTTTAGCCACGCACGCTAGCTCCTAGCGGCTGTGGGCAATGCTTTATACAAGCTTGTTTGGGTTGTCTAAGTCACAGAGGCTCCGTAGTACTAGTAGCAAAAAGCCAGTTTGCACTGCTAGCCATCAGAGAAAGCTAGACAAAAGACACCGGAAAAGGCATAATGACAGCAACAGAAGCTTTCAAATGGACCCACGTCCACCCAAAACACACAATTTACCTCAGGGTAGAGCGACTTTCTAAACACTGACCTAAAATGACTCGCAGCTGTAGGTAGCAGACGGCGCCATTGAAAACATGCTATCACGCTGTTTGATAATGGTCAGAAAGCATATTTGTTTTCTAACAGTCGCAGGTTTTGGTCCATGACGTTAGCTGACAGGTTTGTAAAAACAAACCCATAATACCAAAGCATGAACAATTGATGTTTTAAAATGATGGGGTGCCGGACTAGTATAATTAGCCTACTGAAATAATTTAAAAAAATGATTTCCAGGTGGGTATTTTGAAAATATGGTCCTGTATTTGTAAATGTATTATTAGGAAAAACCTCTAGAGATGAACCATCTCATTTTCAAGAGGGTCCTAAACAAACACAAAATTAAACAAAGTGAAACAACAGTTACATTCATACAAACAGACGATTGCTCTCCAGGCCTAACCACTTCCCCACCCACTGATTCCCTTCAATTATCAAAACATATTCAGCAGAAATACAAGCATATACACAAATATCATCCACATACAGTAGTTATAATCAAACATACATTATATTATAATGTACTGTATTGTATGATCTTCATATTGTCAGTAATTTCACAAATGTATAATTAGAAGCACAAGCAGGTTGTTTGGAGGTAAGAGATGCCTTAAAGAGGAGAAAGACGGAAACAGATCTGAGTGTACTGGGCAAATTGTTCCAATCAGAAGGGGCTTTAAATTTAAATGCACGTCGTCCAATTTCACTTGAAATTCTAGGAACAATGAAAAGAGGATATTCAGTATTTCGTAGACTATACAATGACCTATGTGGCTTTAAAAATTGCTGAATAAAGATTTGAAGTTACACTTCTACTCATGTGAAAATGTCGAAATATCTACAGGGCTGATACCTTGCTTGTGTTGTGACAAACATTGTCCTTTTGTCTTTTTCTTTTGTAGGTGGTGAAAATACCGGCAGCCTACTGACTCCAACTAGAAGGTTGGACCGCTCACTTCCTGTTGGAGAGCCTCAGGCAATGCTCCAGCTCAGGTGTGTGAGTGTGTGTGTGCACTTGGGTCCATACACTGCAGGGGGACATTGTTTTTTGTGGCTGTGGAAAGATGAACACAACCATGTGGAACATATTATATGAGCACTGTTTTATGAGATTGTGTAAGTGTGTGTGTGTGTGTGTGTGTGTGTGTGTTGGAGGATGGGTGTTTTTGTTTATTAATCCCCAATAATGCCGATTGTTGTGAAATATGTATCTCCCAGCTTCTACCTTACCCAAATAATATAATACATGTATCTACCAGTTTATACCCTATACCCAAATAATATACTACATGTATCTACCAGTTTAGGCCCTACCCAAATAATATACTACATGTATCTACCAGTTTATACCCTATACCCAAATAATATACTACATGTATCTACCAGTTTATACCCTATACCCAAATAATATACTACATGTATCTACCAGTTTAGGCCCTACCCAAATAATATACTACATGTATCTACCAGTTTATACCCTATACCCAAATAATATACTACATGT
>JAODLL010000003.1:1923256-1941984 GCA_026546735.1 Forbesichthys agassizii | reverse complement strand
GGGGCCCCAAACCACTTCTCCATCCCCCTGCCTCCAGTCAGAAGACAGAACACTGAAGGCAATGTAGAAATGAGTCGCGGACTAAGTCACCCAATACCACAGTGATACCGTCCCTCAAGCCCCACCCTCGGCAGCGACAAAAGTGCCACCAGATCAGCAGGCCAGACCACGGTGTCTTTGTAGGCCTACAGATCACATTGTCATTATGGGCTGAGCACCCCAAAAGGTCTGATCCTGGAATTGTCCATAAATGTACGTATATTCACTAAATATAATGGTATAACATCCTAAGTAATATTGCTGCTAATTTTAATATTGTGTCACATTAGGGCTGTGAATAGGTTTGGGGTAGTATTTAAATAAATGGTGGCTTAGTTTATAAGGTGACAGTGAATAAAGTTCCATTATTTTTAAAATCACAGATAAAACTGCCACATATTTCAAATTGTATCAACAAGGATGTCGAGAAATGAAATTGTCAACTTGGTACCAAAACAATTCTTTATAAAATATATTGTATGTCAACTGATAAGACTTCAATTTTTTTTTTTTTTTGGGTCCTCCCCACTCCCACCTTAAAGATAGTATCAGTTAATTTACTCTGGCAAACATCTCTCAACATTGTAAGGCATTTTCCCTGCGTGTAAATAACAGGAATCCACTGTTACCCAGCCACCTCTAGGGTTGGCTCTGCCATGTTTGTTGTCGGTATTAGGACTTAGGCGTCAGCTGCGTTTCATTATGACGGGGATTATTAATGACATCTGTTCGTGAACTAGGCGCATAGCCTTTCCTCCATTGTGGAGTGCACTGAAAGTCAATAAATGTTTTGCTAGCTCGCAGATGAAAGGGATATTATAAAGAAATGTTCATTTTTTTTCTGACTCAAGTGGAAATCCCTGCATCTGGAAAACATCTGTATGAAGAAACCAATCATTTTTACATACAAGGTGTTGCTATACGAGTGAAGTCATTATCAGGCAGTATTGTCCACATTCAGCATTTATTTATTTCATACACTGGGAGTTAAGTTGTGTTTATAATTAAATAATTCATATATTTATTCAACACTAAGTGGCAGATTACACTAAAAGTGCACTTTGCAATTACATGAAGCGCCCTACATTTCTGCACTAGCTCAGTGTTTATTGTCACAATGTAGCTTTGCACAATAGTGTACAGAATGGTAAAGGGGTTGTAAAGGGTGCTAGTAAATACTCTCTATGGGGGGAGGAGTAGAGAGAAGCGTTATCCCCTCAGCAGTCAGGCGTGCGAGGGGCGTGGGTGCCCCCCAACAACGTTGCCGTGACGTCCCTCAGCAGTGGGAGGGGTGTGGGTGCCGCAACAACGTAGGAGGCAGCAGTGGCTCCTCCTAGACTATGAAGTGACCCAGATACCCAGTGAGCTCGCGCGCGCAAGCATGGTTCGTCTCCGCGGGCCGAGGACAATGCCTCCACTCAGACACCTCCCTGGTCCAACCATTGAACCACCTCACATCCCCCCCACCCCCCCTCTTCCCCCTCTGTGTCCCACAACAGGCAGATGGCAGCCCCTTGGCCCGGCGTGCCAGGGAAAGCATGTGAATTAAAGGTTATACCCAGCAGGTTTGAAGAGCTGCCAGTGCCGGCACCTAGGGGGAGTGGTCTGTGTGTGTGTGTGTGTGTGTGTGTGTGTGTGGGGGGGGGGGGTGCGCCCACCTGCCTGCCAGCCAGGCTACGGGACATCTGGCTGGGGTTTTGTGGAATGATGAGCACGCACGCACGGCCGTCACCGACCCCCAACGACGGCACCACCACCACCAGCACCACCTCCGGGAGAGGAGGGGGGGCAGCCGCCACATGCTCCCCTTTCCGGCGAGTGAATAAACAGTTGTCCGTCTGCCTCCGAGCAAGTGTGTGTGTGTGTGTGTGTGAGAGAGAGGTGGACTGAGTAGGGCAGCAGTTCTTTGTCTTTTTGACCCATGACCTCTAGAAGGCATGTGACCTCTCCCGTGCACTCACCTTCACGTTCGAAACGACGACAATGAAAAGAGATGATCAACACCTTGAAATCACCCCTCGACCCCTCACATGAGTCCTAACCTTCACTTTGTCCACCCTATCCAACTGGAGGGTGCTCGGTCTCTGCTTTATTCTACAGAGATGAGTTTTGCTGAAGGTATACCTCAGACATGTGACGGGGTTGTCTGTAGACGTTGACAGAAACTGACACATTGCCGGTGAAAGGCCAAACAATACCCACCTTCTCAAATCTACCCTTAATTCCTTTCCAGTGTGTTTCCTCTTGTTTGCTTATGCTGGGAGACGGCCGAAGAGCTAGGACGCTAGGAGTAGCTTCACAGATGTTGCCGCATATTTCTTGAAACTGCCAGCAGCGCACAGAAGCTTTTTATCAGGGACCAAGTCATGTTACATCCACCTATGGGACTCAACTGTCAATTTAGATTAGCAATGGTTTGAAGGTAGCGGCCCTCTATCGATATTTAGGTTTAAATTAATATATCTTGGGCACGACTCGAGGAATATTGAGCATTTTTACATGTTACAACGGTTTTATTAGCCTTTCACTGTTTTGTCTAACAAGCCAATATAATGTTTTGAATATGTGAGAAAGAAAGTAGAAACTTCCATCAACTCTCAATATACTGTGGTTATAGACGTGGGTTTAAAAGCTTATTTAACAGTGAAGTCGCATCGGCAAAGGAAAAATGCTCATTTAAAAGGCATACAAAGTACATAAATAAGATAAATAAATAGGAGGATTAAAAAAAAAGGTCTGGTTTACAGACCTTCAAAAACCTTGGAACGGTTAAATTAATGTTTTGCTAGCAGCTTCTTATAAGGCAGCGTAGCAACCATGCTAATCGTCTCCCGAGCAGATAAATAGGGGAACACGACACACGCCGAGACACTGAACCCTCTACAGTGTTTATGTGGCTTTAGTGACAGTTCTGGCGTTTACTGTGGCTTCACTGCTCAAGTCTTCATGAGTTGGAGGAGGTGGGTGTTTAGCAATGATGTAGCATGGTCACAAGAAAACAATGCACGTGACCCGGCCGTGAGCCCCACACTTAACAGGTCAAACCCATCAGTGATGTCAGAGGAAAGCCAGATGTCTGTCAGAGGTGTTACTGACTGGTCAGGCTGCAACTCAACACTCACACACACAACTAAAGTGTGTGTGTGTGCGTTTGTGTGTGTGTTGGCTGTGTGCAGTAAGTACACAAACAGGCACAGACTCTCATGTGTCAGTGTGTTTGCATGGATGTCAACGTGTTAATGTGCTAGTTGGCTGTGTAAAGGGTGCATAACACGCATTAATGCGCACGCACAAACTAGCCAAGATAAATAACATCTCATCTCTCTCTCTCACACTCACCCAGCTGCTCCACACAGTGCATTTTACTGGGTGGGAAGATACATTTGCATGTGGGAATACATACATTGGCGCAGACACGCGCACGCACGCACGCACGATTTTCATTCAACAGATTCTCTAGGTTCAGATGCAAATATACGGTACTGCCTTACATGTTTATGATGGGTGCCCCCATATCTCCCCAACCCTGCACCCACTTACCCACACACATGCACGTTACAGTAAAACCAACTTCCAGGACTTTTCCTCCCCATGCTATTGCTATTGCTAAGCGGGAGAGAGCGCCGAACCCAGAAACCCTGGACACCACAGTGTTGTTCCACATGCTCTGTTAGAACACTCACCCGACCCCGTCTCCTTCTGGGATCGGCCCACGGTGTTATATGGGAGGCTTTTGCATGAGGGAATGTCAAATAGTTGGACACCGGCGCGATGGGAAAACCATGGGAGCATGATTTGTGGAGGATGATTGATTCTAAAGAGGCTGAGGAGTGTGGAAAGGGCTTTTGTTGTATTATGTTGTCAGTAGCTTTTTTTTCCGGGGGAAAAACGACCGACCTTCTCACATCTTAGGCAAACGACCAAAGGTGTCGTGCGTGACGAAGCGCGTTTTATGGGAGGCCTGGTTATTCTAATATTGTGTTCCAAAGTAAAACATGGTTGGTCCCTCCCTGCTGCGATGAAAAACATTGCCACGTGCGCTGCTCCGAGCGCTTACGGATCTCGTCTTTGCGGGGCATTAGAAAAGTGTCCCGTGGCTATTTAAAGAAAATTAAATGTACATTTGTTTGTTTTTTATTTTTATTTAATTCCAACAAACCTGACCTCAGGGAACAAGACGCATGCGCGTGCGCATGCAAAACACTCAATAGAGGCATCACCCATGAACCAGTGTGCAGGCTGTACGTAGACCCTCTGGCACAGAGCTGTCTGCTGCCATCATCAGTGACTGTCACCCTTAGCTGGCACTGCCCCAGAGCAGCACTATGTGGCCCCTGGATACCAAGCTGGGGAATTAGACCATGACCTTAAAGGGGTAAGTAAGTATTATATAAGAAATACTCCTGTGTTTTTTGTTTATTTCCATTTGTAGTGTACGGTATAGAGTATTTGTATTTGTGTTTTTTTTTACATTTTAATCCTGAAACCCAGGACTATTTGCCAGGAACTATTTCAAGTAGAAGTTGCACTGCCATTCTATTTAAAGACCCCAACCTTACTCTTTGAACTCAAATTACCGATGATATCTAGGTACATACAGTATTTGTAAATTACTTTATGTAGTTTCCCCACTCCCAAAGGGAATAAGTTAAAAAGACTAATAACATTTGGAGCTGGTAGTAATTAAGTGTCATCCTCAAGGACACCTTTGATTGAAGGCCATATTCTCTCCAATCACTGCTTGGTCAAGGCTTGGTCATATTGGCGGGTTGTTTTAAGTTTAGAGCTACTTAAAGTGACCTTAGAAAGACAAATATTTACTTCTACTTACTGGCAAATCATTACTTCCAGGACACCAAGGTAATTAAGATGAGTAATGTGGTATACATTCTGACCCTCAAGTGAGAAGACCTTCATAGTTGAGTTCTATTATGTTTTCTGTATTGAGTTGTTAAGCGTGTACAGTATCCTGGGTTGCTATATCGTCCAGTATGTCTGCTGTGCTAACACCAGGTTAGTTTGAGGTAAACCAGACCAGGGCCTGGTTTATTGAAGGGCAGATCGTGCTGAGAAGGTAAAAGAGGTATATTAATATTATTATCATTATTAAATGTAATTTAGCAAGGATATACATGCACGGAATAGAGGTGTGTGATGGGGGGGGGGAGAGATGCTTAAAAGAGCACACTGGCAGGGAGATACAATGTGACAAATGATCAATGCAGAAAGTAGTATAAAACAGATTAGTACAGCAGAGCTGCTTTTTCTCCACGGTCTCCAGGATATGCTTGATCTAGCCTGTTAAGAAGATAAAACCAGATAAGAGACGGAAAAGATAACATTCAGTACACAAGAACAAACAAGATGAAGGTAGGCTGTTCCTAGGTCAGCCGACAGACGAACAGACATTTTGAAACGGCCGTAAGCCATTTCACTTTAGTGTAATTTAATTTGACTCAATTCAGCATTTCATTCAGCCACAGTGTGTACAGCCTTTGTTAATCTTTTGACTTTTGAGTTGACAATGTTTTATAAATAGCTAATGCATTACATAATTTAAGTGTGCACTGAGACTGCATGTGAATATACACACATGGGCGCACGCACCACCATTTGATTGATCGGGTTGGGTTGGTGTGGTTCTTCAAGAGGAACCTATAGGGTTTCGGCGCGGTGCTGTGACAGAGCGCAGGTGTATTTAGGCCACTGGTGAATATCAGACAAAGGTGTTTTAGACACAGAGCACTGACAAGGAGGCAGGGCTGACAAAGTACTGTTGATGTGACACGCGGACACGCCGTCACATGAGAAATGGCTGACTTCAGCTCCACTTAGCCCGGCATGCACACACACAGACAGACATACTGTAGTCACGCACTGTTGGACACACTCATACACACATAGTCACACATAGTAGACTCTTATGTCCAGCCACATTAAAGAACGTTTAATAATACTACTTAAATATGTTCTATTTAATTCTATTCATTCTCCATTGAAAACTGGAATAAATGGGCTTGTTTGCCTATTCACAAATCACATAACCGTCTCTTGTGTGTTTGTGTGTGTTTATGTGTGTGTAAGATAGAGAAATCTCTCCAGGGATGCTTTTAAGAATACACTACTGGGTTGTATATAACCAGAGGAAAATTACAAAACCTAAAAATGTTTTTCCATGTGTCAGATACAGCTTTGGGGATGTGTTGATTGTGCAAGTGTTTTGTGGGTGTATAATATCACTTAAAGCGTTGCTACTCTGGTGGAAATGTATTAACTAAATTTAACATCCAGGACTTTCTACAGTGGAGTTTACTGCCGTTTTGGCAATATAATTGTCACTATCCCTATATAAGCCCTAAATACGACATATCAGTGAGACAGCTACTTTGATTAAAAAAAGATTTCCTCTGAAACAAAATTAAATCAATGTGTGATTAGAATAGAATAATGCGAACCATATCAATAACAATGGAAGCCTCTGGGAAAACTGCATAGGATGAAAAAAAACTGCCTCTACTGTGGAAAAGTGGTCTGTGACTTGCCAAAGCCTTTAGTCAAGCCAAGGTGTTTTGCCTTGCTACTTAACAGACGGGCCATTGAAGGATGTGTTTAAACCTGACATGCATCCAATACGGATACTGGACCCATGATACCTTGTCTCTTGCCAGCTCCAGCAAATAATTGTGTGTGTATGTGTGCGTGTGTGTGTGTCTGTCTGTTAGAGATACTGTAGAATGACACGAGGGGGAAAAATACATGAGCGGAAAAATAGGTTGGGATGTTTTAAGGTGCTCAAAGCTAGACTGAAGTCAATAGGCGGTCTCACCTTCATGATGCGGAATCTAAAGATAGAAATATGTAATGGATTGACATTTGCTCTGTTAGACTTGGTTGCCCGCCATTAAACATTGCAAATGGCGTGCATGTTGCTAGCGTGGGTGGGTGGATTGGATAGCGCGCTGACATTGGCGGCTCACACCGACCTCCAGACAGAATGTTTCTGAACTCCATGAAACTATGGTCCGGGAGCCCGGTCTTTCATCTGTACGCTAATAAAGGTATGGCCAGTCATTCTTGCTAACGTCGAGCTCAAATCAAAACCATATTGCTCACCGGTCCTTCGCGGGCGGCGCATCACACATTGAAATGCATTGTCAATTGTTGACGAGCGGTGTTCGCCACTATGTTTATGTTCCAATTTACGGAGCCAGGGCTGTGTAAGTAAGTATCACATAATTTTTGAACACACACAGAAACAGTAAGATAGCAAAATGCAAGGAGATATTTGGTGAACTTTTATGACCAAAAGTGTATTAGCTTACATTTAGCTTGCAATAGCGGACTACACCTTTAAACCTGAGTAGACTGAACAAAACACATGCGTGCTGTAAAACAGATCAGTACAGTTGCTGACATCTACGGTAATAAACAAAGCCACCGAGGTAGTTAACATCCACTTCTCGTAACGTACACACAGTACGTAGACGGCGCGGGCTCTGCACTACAATAGCATCAGCATAAACAAATGCATTCCAGCACAGTGCCTGAGCTCTAGCTATTTAGCTGTGTGGGTCGCAGCATTCCGCTCCTATCATAATCCACGCAGGCTGAGGCAGACCAGCCCGCCTGCGCTCCATCACACCTCTGTCATTTGCCCAGCCGGCTGCTCCCAGCCCCTAATTTGCTGCCTAGAGTTAGCAAGCGGTGGTCTGGCTAGCATTAAAACCAGCCCCCCTGATAAGATCCAGCAACCCCCCCACCCCCACCCCCCCACCCTCCCCCTAACACCAGCATAATGAAAGTCCTCTGTTTTTCACATGACCCAATGGGCTCTTTTGTTTCTGACGCACTTGAGATAAATGCATAAATTAACAGACACAAGCCCACCAATACAAAGCGCCTGCACACGCACACACACAGAGGCAACAACACAGATGGATGCCATCCACAGCTCTCTAAGGGAAAGGGGAAGATGGATGACTTGTCTGTAGGGTGACGCCTGCCTGCTACCTCTATACGGTTCCTGGAGTGTGTTAAGAGATCGTGTGTGTGTGTGTGCTGTGGCAGAAGGGCCTGCTATGGCCAGTAGTGAGGGCTTGCTGGCAGTCGCCAATATAGTACAGTCACTTCCAAGCAACCAGACATGCTGGTTCTCAAAGTGGGGGAGGGTTTCTCTTGTTTTCAACTATATACTATAAACTACTTACTCGATAATTATCGAGCCAACAAATGATCTGCCGATAACGAGCATATGCTCTTTATCGGAATCGTATTGGAAACTGAAATTCTGCCGACTTTAGCAGATGAGAATTTCCCAAGGTTTCAACGTGCGTTGCTCAGACAGTAGGCTATGCTCCGTTCCCTGTCAATGTGGCTGCTGTTGTCGCGGTGATGACGTCACATTGCTGCGTATTGAGCGCATTCCTGCGTAACACCATTAGCATAAACAAAAACAACTAACTTTTCACCTTTTAATTAATTATAAGGTTCATCATAACATCTTGCTGCCCTGCTGCTTAATGGACAGAGAAATTAAGTCACAAACTCAGTCGGAAGACGTTTAAAGTTTTATGTTCATAATGCCCACTGGGTCGCTCACTTGAGCTGCCCGTGCTGATTGCTATAACGTACAAATGTTTGTACACTTTCGTCAATATGAACATGCTACACATTGTTAGAACTGTTAAATGATCCCCAATTAATTCGTTCAGCTAGCTCTGGGATGTAGGCTGTACAGGCCTAACAAGTGACACACAGCTCTCTAAGGGAAAGGGGAATATGGATGACTTGTCTGTAGGGTGACGCCTGCCTGCTACCTCTATACGGTTCCTGGTGTGTGTGTGTGTGTTGTGGCAGAGAGGCCTGCTATGGCCAGTAGTGAGGGCTTGCTGGCAGTCGCCAATATAGTACAGTCACTTCCAAGCATCCAGACAAGCTATGCTACACATTGTTTGAACAGTTAAATTATGCTACACTATGCTGCACATTGTTAAAACTGTTAAATTAGCCCCAATTCATTTGTTCAGTTAGCTCTGGGATGTAGGCTGTACAGGCCTAACAAGAGTTTTGCATTTCTTCTTTCTTTCTTTTTTCTTTGTAAAATACTTTTCATATCTCAACAATTGCTTCAACAAAAAGTTGGAGAAATGATCGGTTATCGGATCGGTATCGGCCATGAGAAGTAGGGAATTATTGGTTATCGTATCTGTGGGGAGAAAAATCTATATCGTGCATCATTACTTTTTACTCAACTTCTGAGTCACTTGAGTGCAGTTCAGCATAATACTATCATTCAGATTAAGCAAAGTGCATGGAATTACTTTGAGAAGGGACCAATAGTGCTGGCTTATAGAAAGAGCAATCAAAGTTACATATTTAAATCCTGGAGCTCGCGCCAATGGCCTTCAGGGACCCCGGTAAACACATTCTATTCTAACTAGTAGATGGCGTTTCATATACAGTACATTGATTTGAATTTGGGCCAAGTGATTGGCTTGCTGTTCGCTGAGGGAAAAGCGCAGACTCTGACCAATCAGCCGAAAGTTTGCTAATCAGTTCCCAGAAGACGAGAGGTGGAACGGAGAAGAAGACAATCTTTCCTGCGGCTCTTCTGCCGCTCACTTACCATGGACTATTTATAATAACCATCGGTTTTTAACAGCTTTGATTGACATCTGACCTACCATGTACGTAACCTCGGAAGTTATTGCTTCTTATGTCTTACACAGACCTGCGACTATACTGTGCAGAACATTGGTTTCAATATGGAGACCAAGATATCATTAGACAGATTCCTTTCATCATGTGCCAGGAGTGTTTCCCCTTCAGAAAGCATAATGCAGAAAGCATAAAAGGTCAAGATGTTCGCTATTCCCATGAATCATTCTCTGAAGAAAGGCAGATCTTTCAACCCTCGTGTTGTTTCATTACCGGCTGATGAAGTAGTCTAACCCAGTAAAATGAGTAAGTTGTTTAACTTGGCCAAATCGTCCTGACCTGGAATATTCACGAATACCATATGTAAAAACTCCAGCGCGTTTCAATAAATCTATTCAGCACTATTATTTTTCTGTGGTATTTTTGAGTTGGAATGCAATAGAACATCAGAAAGCGAAAATATTATAGCGTACCGTTGTAAATTTGGATTGTATTGAAAGCCCAGAAACCTTTTCTTTGTTTTTGTGTAACCTGTCTTGGATGAGAAAGCCAGGTATTAATGGTCTGGATCTCCCTAACCCTCTCTATTGGACGCCACAACAGTGGAGTGACAGTTAGCATGTGTGTCTGGAAATACAGTGCTCACCGAACGACTTTTATCACTGTGGTTTAATTGCGCTTTTGCGCTAAAATGTATTAGATTTATAATACTTTACTGTTTAAATATGTTGACATACTGTAACATACATTGTGTGTCCACTCAGGGTGCCGACCTGCATTTGAGAGATACTGACTTATAGTAGGTTCACAATCCTCTTCTTCACTCTCTTTGCACTCTGCTTGTATGTCAGTCCTGTCTTTCTTTGTGTCTGAGTTCATTCATGTCATTGTCATGTCTGTTGTCCAGTCTGTTGTACTGTCTGTGGTCCAGTCTGTTGTCCTGTCTGTGGTCCTGTCTGTGGTCCAGTCTGTTGTCATGTATGTGGTCCAGTCTGTTGTCCTGTCTGTGGTCCCGTCTGGGGTCATGTCTGTTGTCCTGTCTGTGGTCCAGTCTGTTGTCATGTCTGTTATCCTGTCTGTGGTCCAGTCTGTTGTCCAGTCTGGGGTCATGTATGTTGTCCTGTCTGTGGTCCAGTCTGCGGTCCAGTCTGTTGTCCAGTATGGGGTCATGTCTGTTGTCCTGTCTGTGGTCCAGTCTGCGGTCCAGTCTGTTGTCATGTCTGTTGTCCTGTCTGTGGTCCAGTCTGTTGTCCAGTCTGGGGTCATGTATGTTGTCCTGTCTGTGGTCCAGTCTGCGGTCCAGTCTGTTGTCCAGTATGGGGTCATGTCTGTTGTCCTGTCTGTGGTCCAGTCTGGGGTCATGTCTGTGGTCCAGTCTGTTGTCATGTCTGTGGTCCAGTCTGTGGTCCAGTCTGTGGTCTTGTCTCAATCTGGCAACCTTTCCTTTTTTCCCACTGCTGTCTGCCCCTCTCCTCCTGTCAGAGACCAACATGTCAGGTCTCCTAAGTAAATGTCCACACTGGTCCCTTATGAGGTAACACTCCCATGCTCCGCTTTCGCCTTGCCGGAGTTCACACTTAATGATTTCAAAATAAGAGCAAGTCAAAATAAAAGCCCCCAATCTTGGTAATATCTACCAGCCAAATTTGGCTCACATATCCGAGGTTGCCAGAGAATTTATTTTAGTAATGAGATGGAGAGATGCCCTACACATATCACAGCTTGGGCTTTGATTTATGCCGCCGAAGGAGGTGATGGCGTAATTTGTGCACGAAGGGAAAACACACAGCACATTTAGTGATGAGATCCAGCTCTGTTTCGGTGGCGTTGTCCCAGCCCATCTGGCTTCGTTTACCATCCAGTTGGAGTCGCCCATGAACATTATACTTGGCTGTCTTCGTTTTTATTGGTCAGCCTTGATTTATGACCATCAAAGTCCAAAATAATTGGCCGACACTGGATGTCTTTTATAAGTCGTGTTCAGGGGGGCAAAAAAAAGAGAGACGAAAAATGCTGGAAAATGAGTGGAAACAGAAGGAATGCATGACGCGATGCCTCAAGAAGGAGCTCCAGAGTGTCTAAAGCCAAGCTTCCACTGTGTATTTTTACAACAGGCGCCTCCTTGGCCAGCTATGTATGGTGGTGCCAAGTACTTGTGTACACAGCGTTGGCCAGGTCATGTAACTTGGAGAAGAGAAACATCTTTTCCAGAATAGGTTCAGTGACTAGAGAAAACACAACCCTGCTAGTCTGTGCAGGAGGCTGGAGAGTGCTACTCTAGACACCTTATTTTACAAAACCCCTAACATGAGAGAAGTTAGACATAAGTGTGTTTTTGTTAAAACATAAGCCTTCACCCAGTGTACGTCTATAACAAGCCTCAGCTTCATAAAAACCTTAATTAAAGAGTGCAGTGGTCAAGGCCTTTGTGTCCTTGTGTTCTTTCTGTAATAATGCCAGAGATAATAATGCATGGGAGGCGAGTAGAGCTAGAGACAAAGATGATATTATTCAGGGGGTAGGGTGATACAGCATGTGAGCTACATGTCATGAATCATGATTAGATTAATTTTCGGCTTACAGTGAAATATGTGGAGGGAGTGACTTTGACCGCAGTGGTTCAACTTTGACCTCTTAGACGGCATGTATTTTTACTGCTATTTGTTGCAGCATTTTTTTATACTGCAAAATGTTATGACATACTGTATCTCCACTAATTAAAGCTGCATATCATAATGTTTAAATAGTCATATGGCTAAATGGATTTTGGTGCAAAATCACAGGACAGCCAAACACATTTGTTATAAGATGATATAATTAATATACCGTATACATTTTACATTTATAAAAGTTGTAAGCAGAAGAATGTAGTAGCCTGTTGCAATCTACCGGTACCTGATACCGGTAGCTAACTGTGCTACAGGTACGTATTTTCCTCTGTCGTCCGTCCAAAACAAAATAGGCATTTGCTTCCTGAATAGTTTCAGTTCACCTTAATTCCGATATTTCTTATTAAGTGAAAATGAAACAATCTAAAACTAAAGCGGAATTTTATATAATTGAAATTTTATTTATCTAACCCATAACTCTAACAATATGATTAACAACACTAGGATTAACATAGTTAGTAAGCCTATTTTTCTAAATAAGTGTTCACCGTGGGAATGTATGGTATGACTCAGCAATAGGCTGCAGCAAACAGTTTTTTTAATTTATTTTTAAAAACAATTGTAGGCTACTAGATTTAAGACACTGACACCATCAGGTAGCTAAATCCTGCTGTATTGCAATTTCTCCCATTGTTAATGACAATGTTGAATGTATGGATGTTATCAAAGTCATCTCTGATATTGTGGTCAGCTCAGAGCCATGTGGGTCATATGTCTGACAGACCCGCCCATGGGCGTGGCTAACTCGCTTCTGGCGAAAGGTCCATTGTTGAAATAAACGTGAGAAATTTGCAGACACACATACATATTTCCTATCTGTGTCTACCTGTGTCCATTGCAGGAACAATACAGGCATACTGAGAAGACTCTCTTGTCACAAGTGATGAAGCTAAGCCTCAAGAGATTTTTGGGGCCTTGGGGTCTTGGGGCCTCATTTATCAATGTTGTGTAGAAAAGCTTGTATATTCACTCGTAGAGGACAATATAGAATGTTCGTATACAAAAATATTCGTATGCTTGATTTACGCACGCCTGAGTTTGACTTGATAAATCTGTCTCCACCCATTCTCAATAAAATTGATAAATCCCACTCTGTTGAAACGATTGTACGCACATATTTGTTTGTACGCCACCATACCAACCACCATCTGGTGGTGAGTTAGGTCCAGGGGTGCGAGAAGACTCTGGACAGACCTGGTAAGCCCAAACGGGTAGTGCGGGTGAACTAGGAACGTCTTGAGGAGGCCCCTGCTCACGAGATCTTCTAACAACTTTGGCGGAGCTTCTCTAGCATCCCTGTGGAGGTTGGGGACATTGAACCTGAGTGAACAATATTCCAAGCTTTTATTTCTGAAGCTGCGGCAGAGAGCTGTGGTCTCAAGGTCTTAGGTGCCTCAAGAGGTAGTAAACACGTTTTGTGGATCTGGAGAAGGCATCTCACCCCAGGACATAGTGTGGGAGGTGCTGCGGGAATATGGGGGGAGGGGGTCCCTTTTAAGAGCAATCCAATCCCTGTATTCCCAAAGCGAGAGGTGTGTACGGATTATCGGCAGTAAATCGGAGACGTTTCAGGTGGGAGTTGGTCTCCGCCAGGGCTGTGCTTTGTCACCAATCTTGTTTGAGATATTCATGGTAGGATATTGAGGCGTAGTCATGGTGAGTAGGGGTTGCGGTTCAGTGGCCTGTGGATCTGATGACATCATCGGTCAGTGACCTCCAGTACTGGATCGGTTTGCAGCCGAGTGTGAAGCGGCTGGGATGAGGATTAGCACCGCTAAATCTGAGTCCATGTTTCTCAGCATCACTCCATCAGGTAGGGAATGAGTCCTTAAGTCCTTAAGTACCTTGGGGTCTTTGTCGCAAGTGAGGGTACATTGGAGCGGGAGATTTGCCAGAGAATCGGAGCGGTATTACAATCACTTTAACACACCTTTGTGACGAAAACAGAGCTGAGCCGGAAGGCAAAGCTCTCGATCTTCCGGGCAGTTTTCGTTCATATCCTCACCTATGGTCATAAAGGGTGGGTCATGACAAAAATAACTAGATCACGGGTACAAGCGGCTGAAATTGGTTTCTTCAGGACGGTGACGGGCTTCTTCCTTAGAAATAGGGTGAGAAGCTCGGCCATCCGTGAGGAACTTGGAGTAGAGCCGCTGCTCCTTTGCGTCGAAAGGAGCCAGTTGAGGTGGTACGGGCATCTAGTAGGGATTCCCCCTGGGCGCTTTCCTAGGGAGATGTTCCAGGCACGCCCAGCTGGGAAGAGGCCTTGGGGAAGACCCATGACTAAGTGGAGAGATGATATCTCCACATTGGCCTGGGAACGCCTTGGGATCCCTCAGTCAGAGCTGGATAATGTGGCTCGGGGAAAAAAAAGAGTTTGGGGTCCCCTGCTGGAGCTGCTGCCCCCCCGACCCGACGGATAAGCGGATGAAGATGGATGGATAAATGTTTGTACACAACATTGATAAATGAGTGCTCTGATGACTTCATACTAGCAAGTGCAGTTATTAAGTAATAAAAAATAATTTAGCTATTAATATTTACTTTCTAAACACAGAAACATCTGTGTTTGCTGAACTTGTTTCACTATCAACACAGCCTAGAAAATGTCCGATGCCTTAACCCACATTGCAAGTTGTTTAGTCTCATTCATTCAGTCAGATAATGAATGGATGCAGAACTGGAAAATGTCTGCATGACTTTAAGGAGTTTTAATAATACCAATGAAAAGTCAAGGCTGACCGTATAACCCTGGCTGCTTTGTCAATATCTCTCTCTCAGCCTCAAGTCCTCTACGAGTCCTTGAAATCTCTGAACCCAAAGGAAAAGAGGAATTGCATTTTATTCAAGTGGCAGCGAAGCTCGAGCGACAACAACCCAAACCAAGTAATACGCTCAGAGAATGATAGTGAGTCGAAATGAGCTGTGTTTTTTTCTTTTTTCTCTTTCCCTCCATCTCTTTTTTTAGTTTTTGGATGGCAGCCTAAAAATGTGCCTGTCGCAGATGTTTGGACAGAAGGTGTTTGCATGCTGTTCGTTAATACGCCGCCATACGGGACTCAGTATGACCACCACAATAACCAATAAGTAACACTCTCCATGTGCACAACGCCTCGCCAACTTCTACCTTCTGTTTTTGGGGGAAACGCACACCCCCTGTGGATTGAGACATACCTTGAAGTTCTTGACTTGCCCCACCATCAGTGGTAATGATGCAATGATGGTAATGCTCTTTTTATCTTAGCGAGAGAGAGAGAGAGAGAGAGAGAGAGAGAGAGAGAGGCCTCTCTCGGAGAGAGAGCTCATTTGAGGGCTGGTTTGGGAGATTGGAATAATTATAATTTTGTATTGAAAGTGTAAGTCCATATGTACATGCACCTGTGATTTTTGTGTGTGTGTGTGTGTGTGTGTGTACTGACATGACTGTGCATACACCAATTGGGGAAGAGCAAAACGCCTACATACACACACAGACAGTCAGACAGACTTCTCCATGACATTAGAGCTGTGCTGCAGAACATGCAGAAAGATATTTGTTATTCAAGGCCATTTGTCATTCTATCCATCATGGTTGAACACACTGTCTTCCTGAGCTGTTTCAAGTTTTCTCTGTACAGCTCCCGACTACATCTGGAAGGGCCACCATAGCACCTTATCCAGACACCGCATATTCATTAGTTTCTGCAGGTTGACATAGGAGCAGTTACTTATTTGAATGCCCTGATGATATAAAACTATAATATAATATACACTTAAATTACATTTGATTCTGTGCCATTAAAATATTTTGTTTCAGTTAAAGGTGGATCTCCTTGATTTAACTCGCATACCTGAATGTGTGAGTGGCACCCCTCTCTACCCCCCCCCCCCTTCCCAACCCCACTTCCAGTCACCAAACAACATAACACAGTCGATAATTCTATGTTTAAAGGTTAGCTTAATAGCAAATCTTCAGAATTATATCTAAATCTTTAATTGACTGTTGTTGTGAAATGGGATCTTTCTCCACGCTTTGTGTTCCACTTGTGCGTTACTTACACAGAACCTTTCGCCTTGTGTTTGTCAGACGTTCCCCCGCCGCTATCTGTGTCTCACAACACTTGTGTTCATTAGCACATCACACCAGTGCAGTGCGAGAGTGACACAGCGCCAAACATATGCTGTTCATTTTGTATCCTGGAGCAATGGTTTCCTGCATGAAATCTGTAATCATTTAGCAGAGGGAGATGTGACTTAATGCCAGAAATGTGGCATTATGTACGTGTACAGTAAATCAGACTATATGTGTGGCTATCAATAGCCCTGCTAGCCACATTTAACGCAATGAAAATCCATGGTGCTGTCGAAGCACTTGTTATATAATTATACCTTAATTGTCTAGGACTGTCTGGTTTGACTGAATTGCTTTTCTACCAGTAGTAAAGACATTGCTCATTCATTGGATTCAATTTAACATTATATACAACTATAAATATAGAACTAATTATTAGCTTCATGTCGAATATGTAACATTGCTGCTCCTGGATACAGGGTTAGAGATTAAAAAAACATTATCTTGAATAACTTGTGAAAAGGATTTAGTGAGTGTAATAAAAAATTGTGACATGATTTGTCCTATGACAATAATTAACATAATATATTCAGAAAAATGTCTTTGATTTACATGGAAAATTTGACATTGGGAACTTTCCATTTTTTTGTGATACTCAATATAACACATTTCACCACAGTTGATTGTGCAGAATGACTTTGACTTCAGCATAATTTTTCTATCATCGCCATTTTAATAAGCTCTGCATTGAAAAGAAGAAAAATTGTATCCAACAGAATAAGATATGGCCCTGAAAATCTTTTGTGCTGAGCTATTGAGTGTAGGCCTATGAATGTGCATGGATCTCTTTTTAAGAGCAAATCAAAGAGCCCGTGACACATTTTAAATAAG
Organism: Forbesichthys agassizii; assembly: GCA_026546735.1. Classification (NCBI taxonomy): domain Eukaryota; kingdom Metazoa; phylum Chordata; class Actinopteri; order Percopsiformes; family Amblyopsidae; genus Forbesichthys; species Forbesichthys agassizii. The sequence goes on along the minus strand of JAODLL010000003.1, from coordinate 1,924,677 downwards.
CCATCCTTCATAACATACAAGTTCTGAAACTGCATGTAAAACAACTATAGCAGAATTATATGAGCAAATATAGTACTTATTTAGTATTCTGTATTTTCATAGTTCTCAAATGAATCATAAATAGGCCATTTACTTAATTTGTACATCTAAATAAAAGCAACAATGTCCCTATTTTATAAATATGTCAAAGTTCTAACCTTTTTTTTGTAATAGGCTAATTAAAATAATGAAGTTGTGATTGGTGTCTCAGAGGTTATAGTACTAACACAGTTAAAGTGTTCTCACTGCCCATTATAATACTTGACCTTGATTTGGAGCACTGTGGTCTTGAACTATTCAGCTGCCATCATCAGCCATCATTGTGTTCTTTTCCACAAGAGAAGGGGGGGGCATATCAAACTTGGACACATTGCATATTTGTTTGCCCCGATAATTGACATGAAAATATATCCAGGTGACCCAACCCCCACCCTTAAGTATTAAAATTCAGGTAATGTATTCCTGTTTCTGAATTCTATTTGAGAAACGTTATTAATTTCATATATCAACTTCGACCATCTGTTTGCTTTGCGCCATTGCCCCTTCTTCCATCTGCCCCTGAGTTTCCTGGGCGCCATTCTGCCACCGACAGCTCTGATTTTCCCTCCACCCTGGCTTTTTGATTTGTCACTCACCACCATCTAGACCAGTGGTTCTTGAAATGGGCCGGGAAGCTCTGAAGAGGGTGCATGATGCCTTTGGGAACGCACAACTGATCAAATGTTTAATTGTTCATGAATGTTTTAAATAAAATGCACATTTTCCTATGTTGTTTATGGAACTTTATCTAGTATCAATATTATCTTCACATGTGTGACTGGAAGGAAAGGTGGTTCATAGCTTGCAACCATCTTTTTAATTTTGTATATAATTATTCCAAACTCTGAATACTTAGAATATATAATGACCCAGGGATAAATACTTGTATTTTCTTCTTTCTTTTATTTTATCTAATGCTTTGACTTTCTTCAGTGAAATAGTATTTTAACATTAACAAGTCCATATGTTTCATGTGCTAGAGGACATAGCCCCTACTGTATCTTGTACCCCACCTTGGGGGGCTAACTACGAACCACTAGCTAACTTGTAAAGAGTTCAACATGGCTAGCTATACCCTGTTGCAAAACAATGAGACTAGGTTCCGCTAACTAGCTAATGCACCACTAGCTTTCTGCGGACACCTTGGCTGTGGATAAGTCCTCAAAGTGCTCATGTTAGGTAGCGACGTTCTCCTCCCGCCCTCTTCCTCCTCCTCCGTCAGGTCCCCGCTGTGCGACGCGCCTCTCTTCACGACCTGCCCTCCTTCCTCTTTGTGGGGGGGGGGGGGGGGGGGGGGGGGGGGGGGGGGGGGGGGGGGGGGGGGGGGGGGGGGGGGGGGGGGG
>JAODLL010000003.1:1891016-1910515 GCA_026546735.1 Forbesichthys agassizii | reverse complement strand
ACAGCACACACACACACACACACACACACACACACACAAACACACACACACACACACATCTCAGTGTTGCCAGCTGTCTGCAGCCTCTTGCCTTGCTAGGTTGGGATTAATCTGTCATCCTGCTGTTTGGAAGCCATTTGTATTTGATGCTTTACAGTTTAAAATATAGTTTTCTCAAACCACCCCCTTCACACATTCCAAATATGCTGAACATGGGATATAAGTAACGTTCATACCAAATCCAGTGGTTAGGTTATAACAGTATGCTGGATAGAACCAGTATGTCATTTTTGTTTTACCTCTGGCTGGCTTTTGCTATTCCCATTAGCAATAAAGAAGTGGTAGTTAAAGATTGCGTATTGAAGCAAGTTTAGTGATATAATAGATTTCAGTTGCTTCCATACGTATATTTTGTGTATCTTTCATTCTCTCAGCTGGGATTTCCATTATCGCTTCTCCGAAACACCAAAAGCATTCTGAGGGGGGGGAAAGGGAGGCAGTTCAATGCTTGAGGAATCCACTTTGTATTCACAGTCGGTGATACAGTATATCTGCTTTTTAAACCCCTCGGAGAAAAGAAATTGTCCGCTTGCTTGACCAAGCATGATGTGTGAGATACTCAGAACAAGTAATATGCATTTAAATTGAATTGAGTATCACCATCGGGACTCTGCCAGCTCTCCACTAGTCTGCTCCCCTCCCCGGCTCAGATCGAACTTCCATCTGAAGCATTTGGTGTGTAATCACAATTCCATGCACAAGGCATATATCACACGCACCCGGGCAATTTCCACAACTCCTGCTCACACAGTAGGTTAAAGACAAAACCACCCTGGTTTAACAATTTAGCTCAATCACAATAGAGAAAAATGTATCTCCCTTTGAAATAGCACGCATTTTCTGATACTGAAAACGTTGATTTGTACGCATGTCATACAAGAGTGGCCTGCGTAACAGAATGAATGACAGTTGAAAGAGAGTGAAGCACATTAGCAGGGCATAAGGGTGTATTTACCTCACGTCTGCAGGGTAAATGGCACTGGCTATTTCTCATTCAGTCGACGTTCGATTATTTTTGAGTGTTTGCAGTATGTTTTTATACTCGTGTGTTTTTCTAGCTGAGGAGAGACTGATTTAAATGTAACTGAGGGAGAATTGCAAAATAGTTTTTTTTTACACAATGGATGTCTGTGGTGAATACATCTGTTTGAAACGGGCAAAATGTTTACAGTTGGTGATAAATATTCAAGCACCTTGCACAGTGTCCTACCGGTTTCCCACTTTCCCTCACCGCATGGGCCTCTGGGATCACAATGGAAAAGCATAATTTAAATATAAATTGCCTGATTTGCATACGCAATTAGTCAAGTTACAGGCTTGATGGGCGCAAACAAAAAGCCCTCTTTGGTTTGACGTTGAATTCTATCGCTTAACACAAGGTTATTCAATGCGCAAAATGAGTTAAGAAGAACGCATTTTCTAACCCATTACTTGGGATTAATTGCCTTAAACCACAGAGTAGTTATTTGAAAAACTCAAAACTAGAAATATAACCAATATTGATTTGACTTTAAATCAAATACTATGAACATGAATTCACAAATTTTTCCAATTACCTGCATGTGTCATCCAGGTTTCAGGCCCTTAGTTGATTGAGCAAATGAAACATGCCACAGTAAAGGTGTGCCAATTAGCCAGTGGTATGCTGAGCTGATAGATGATTACAATATATGTAGCTGTTGGCTGAGAACTATTGCTTACGCACTCTGCAAGTCAGAAAAAGGGAATAGATGTGTGCATGTTCAGCCCACTATTCTATATACAGTAATGTGTTCCAAATGTTCCAGAGAATACTATGGTAGAAGCATACTGCATTTGTACTCAATTCTTCATCTTCACCAGAGAATAATTCATGTATCAGCATTTATTTAACTACTTCCTATATGGAGCCGACTGTATCACCTCAGTGTTGGGCAGTAACTAGTTACTAGAAACTAGTTAATGTAATATCATTACTTTTTTCAGTAACTAGTAGTGTAACTAATTACTATTTCTAATACTATTACAATTACTAATCCAAGTAACTAATAGTTACTACATTACAAGAACGATATTTTTGGTCCTAGCAAACTTATGGTAAGCTAATTGAACCAACCTGTCAATCATCTGGTTTGAGAGGCTGATTGCCGGCTCCTAGGTTAATTATTGTTCCAATAACGAGGATTCAATTCTAAAATGAGCTGGCTACAAAGGATGTCATATTTTGGTAGGGGCGAGGCAGGGTAGTGATTGTGAAAGTAATATGGTAATGTAACTAGTAACGTAAATGTATTTTAATACCCAGTAATAAGTAAAGACATATTATATTTTTTGAATGAGTAATAAGTAACTACTAACTTGTAACAATTCCTGAATAACTTGCCCAACAACTGCCTACTGTACAGTACATCTTAGGATAGTTTGTGTTTCAGAATGAACAACTGAGCGTAGCGTTAGCTCTGGTAGTCAGCCGCCACTCATCTTATCACTACACCCAGCTGACTCACCCTAACGAACATATTCATTGGCCCTTAGAAGGAACAGTTTCCCGCCATCTCCTCTCTATTGCCGCCACCTTGACTGCTCCTCCAGTTTCTGTTCAATTGTGGTGCTTGTCTGTTATTGTGTGTATGCATTTATGTATTTTACTCACATTGGTTGCTTTTCTCACACATGATTACTCCCACGATATGGCCGTATGATTCTATATGCCGCAGGCCTGTTCGGGGGGTTCAAGCATTTGTAGATGCTCACATACATGAGGAGGAGCCCCCCAAATTAAACCATTCCACCAAAGATGACTGTTATTAGCACACATTTGAACGCATGAACACACAGCTACTGTATCACTCGTAGCTTATTCTCAGCTGGCGGGCTGTGTGAATGATGCGTTGTCACCGGCGGCACAATGTTGAAACCGGGCCCTTGTTTGCAGAAGAGGCGGTGAATGAGGTGAAGCGGCAGGCCATGTCCGAGTTGCAGAAGGCCGTGTCGGAGGCCGAGCGCAAAGCCCACGAAATGATCAGCACCGAGCGGGCCAAGATGGAGCGCACGGTGGCCGAGGCCAAGCGTCAGGCAGCAGAGGACGCACTGTCGGTTATCAACCAGCAGGAGGACTCCAGCGAGGTACAGATGGGCACGTGCGCACACACACACGCACGCACGCACACTACTGTGATAAGAGAGTAAATATAGTCTGGTGTTTTGGTATTGCGGAATACCTTAACATTTTTTATTTATTTTAATTAATTACATGTTACTTTTTAGTTTGATAAAATAGTTGACTTCTGTCAGCCTGTGTATGTATCACATTAAACCACATTCCACATTACTGTGAATAGATAATGCTATACAGTTATAGTGATTAGGTAATAATATAGCATCCAGGGTGTGCAAGCCCAGCTGAAAACACAAATGAATTGAACATCAAGTAATTATCTGCTCTCAGCCTTTCTTTGGGTGGTGTTTATGTTATGAAGGTTTTGTCCTATACCTTAAAATCACCTTATATAGTTAAGTTAAAATCACCTTATATAGTTAAGTTAAGTTACATAGCCTTTGTACTGGCACAGATGGCAGGGTTTTCTCCTTCAAAATCTTAACTGATTATCCCATTAGCAACCGCAAATCATGGCAGCTTTCAAAATATCAAAGAGGTGGACGATTAAGCACAGCTATGCCAGCTAGCATGCAAATGAAGGTTATTTCAGAGAAAGACGAGAGCAGAGCAAGGTCAGTCAAGCATCTCCCCGCCTGCCTCCTTGGAGATTAGCTACCATGTTTAGAAAGGTGTTACCAATTCAGCAGAGAGGAAATTAGGGAAGAAGCTTCCTGTTGCTAATCACCGCTGGAGTCCTTGGCGCTTAATGAGTTAAGTGAGTGGGATAGGCGGCCCACACATCTGACATTGATTGCACATGTGATGTTTATGAGAGAGATAGGCACCCCTCAGGACTACATCCAGAAGCTGCTTGTAACATGGGTCTCCTGTTTCATGCGGCTAGGCCCCGTCAACCTGGCTGTCTCCTTGGTTTCAAAGGCATATATAAAGGGGCCCTGGCTGTAACCCGAGATGCCTTCCCCAACTGGCTGCGGTTGGCTTCTGAGCTCTTGAGTGCAGAGACTGTCGAGCGATGTTTAGTTGCGCGGTCTGTTGTGGTGATACCTGACGCTGGTGTTTGTTAGCGTTGCCTTCTGAGGGGCTGCTTTCACTCTTTCATCAAACATTTATTCACTTTCTTTATTTGTATAAAATATACTGTACCGGTGGTTTTCAATTCAGGAAAGACTCCCACAATTGAATATTGTGGAATAAATAAATAAAACCATATTATTGAGTATAGATTCAAATAAATTCCAATAAAATAAGATTAGAGCAAATATGTCACAATGCAGTGAAGTTCAGACATCACGTGTACAATCGTTTGTCAAGGTCAACAGTTAGAAATAATACAAATTAGAAATCTGTGTGCGTGCGTGTGTGTGTGTGTGTGTGTGAAATACACCACTGAGGACAAACACAGTATGGTACAACTGAAAGCACGTGTAAGTGAAACCAGTCCTCGTGTTGGACTCAGATCTTGAGATGCACAAGCTAAGGACGCTGAGAGCCAAGAAGCTTAAGACGCACCCTGAGGTGTTTTGGAGAGTGAGGTTGACAGCACACTTCCCAGCTGGCCAGCATTACACTGAGCACTGAGCCCGGTGTGACAACCAGCATACTGATGGGTTGTCCCTCTGTGTGTGTGTGTGTGTATGTGTGTGTGTGTGTGTGTGTGTGTGTGTGTGCACAGAGCTGCTGGAACTGCGGCCGCAAGGCCAGCGAGACGTGCAGCGGTTGCAACACGGCACGCTACTGCGGCTCCTTCTGCCAGCACAAAGACTGGGAGAAGCACCACCACGTCTGTGGCCAGACCCTCCAGGCCCAGCAGCAGCAGGGGGTCGGGGGCGGCCCCGGGGGGCCGGACACCCCCACCCCCGTCAGCTCTTCCTCCGCCTGCACTCCCAGCAGTGGGGCCGGGAGCCCCACCGCCGCCGCAGCCACCCCGCCCACCGCCACCCCACGCTCCGCCACCCCAGGCACCCCTTCGTCCTCCGCCCTGGATGGCACGGCGCGCTAAGGCCGTTGGGAAGGAGGGGAAGGCTGGTAAGCCAGCTCTTAACCCCTCCCCCACCCTGTCCAGAAACAGTTCCTGGAAACGAACATGGCTGAACAGAAGAGACATGGCAGCGCTGGTGTTCACAGCGGGAGAAGGTGTGGTCCCACAATCAGGTCATATTGACTTGCCGTGACATTTAAAGAAACGCAAAGATATTCTTTGTTTTTAACAAGTGAGTTAATTATGGACGCCCGTTTGACCGATACTATTGTTACTCTCATTGTCTACATTTGCCGCTGTGGCTGTTCCCCCCGTTAACATCATTGTTGCTTATCTTCCGTTTTTCTTTTTAATGTAAATATGAACAGAAGGGACTGAGCAGAAATAGCCATGAACTCGAGACATATATGATTTCTTCCTTTTGTTATTTCCTACCTGAACCCGGGACATGAAACTAATTGACCTCAAGAAGACACTTTACCAAACAACACACCAAGGGAAGCTAACTAGATAGAAGTGTGGTTATTGTCAACTATATTACACAAAAAGTAGAATATTTTAAAGCCCTACAGAAAGACAAATGGCACGTGGGCCACACAGAGACCAGAGGAACGAACTAAAACTCTCAAACCTGTCATGACGGGCAATGTGCAGCAGATTGTAAGGAAGGCAAGCTGTTTTTTGCCGCTGAGAAATACAAATATGTGTCACTGAACAACGTGAAAGAGTTCTTGGACCGTGCCTATTGCACAGGTGATGGATGTACTGAGTTGCAGACGATTCACGTGCATGTTCGGTGGACACACCCAAACAGGAAGTGAAGTCATCATCCCGCCAGTGAAACTGTCAGCTTCACGCAACATTAGTCGCCGGGCCACAGGCTTTCCCTGCCCGTCACTCTTCGGTCCTGTCAAACCCTTGTCGTGTATCTTCATCTTCTTGGCCTCTTTTTCTGTGGTGTCACCAATGGTTATTTATTGTATCCGTGTTAGACAACTGTGGCAATGCATAGTGCTAGCCGACTTCAGACAGTCACACATATTCCCCTTTTTTATCCCTTCCAAGCTGGTGCAAAAAGAGATAAAAAATAGTGTTATCTTTTTTCCCCAAGCTGCTTTTATATTCTGTGCATAAGTGGTAGATCCTTTATAGTTTAAGTTTCTCCGCCCTTTGTCCTCGAGAAAAGACACAAGCTATATCTCAGAGCTGCTACTTGAGTCCGACCCAGATCTTTTTTGAGAACTAGCATGTTACGCGGAATGCTAACCTAAATGTTTTGTACAAGGGACATACATGTATTTGCACTGTCACAAAGATTATTTCAGCATGCTTCTTTTCAGCATTGTTTTGTCGGTATAGAGCCATACTTCACCAACCGATTTTTTTATATTTAGTGTTAGCGTATGTGTTCTGTGCATTTTTTATTTCTTCGTTTTATTTTTGTAAAGTTGGGAAAATGTTAAATCGCAAAATTCACTTATTGTAAATGTTTTTCCCCTCAGAATGCTAACAAAAGCAGTCATAACTTTTCTTTGAATAGTTAAAGACAGTGCATGCACATTACTGAACGTTTGTTAAATATTTGTTGTTATTTTTAGAAAAACCTAAAAAATTACCCCAAAAAAAAAAAACATTTAAAAAAAGAAAAAAAGAAACTAACTTTCCAAATGCAGAGGTGTAGACTCCGATTGACAGCTTTAACATTGTAGAGCACCAGGTAAAACAGTATTAACACAAGATAAAAAAAATAAAATAAAAAAACACAGAAGACAGCCAAAGACTGACACCAAGGACCAAAATCCAGATTTAAATGATTTCGAGAGGTTTGTGCAAACACATTCTGGTTATTGATTCACGTGGCTTTGTTGAAACGTTGACAGAGCAACATTTCTGTTTCATATTCTGACTAATTAATGTCATTTGTACATTTTTTCTGGATCATGTATGCCTGTGGCAGTCATCTTGCATTGTAAAAACAATATTTGTGAATGAGTGCATTATGAATATTTCACAGCAGTGTTACATTTGAACTGGAGCAATAATAACCAATGAAACATACACTAATGACTTCTACAACGTATATTGGGAGGCATTTTATGAAGTTCCTTTCTCAAATGTTCTAAGCTCATTACACAAATATCAAATTATAAACGCAAATCGGCTTTAAGCTGTTAAGTTTATAATTTTAAAAATACCATTTGCGGTGAGTTACTGTTTATTTACGTCAGCCTGAGTTTTTCTTCACTGTTATGATAGAACTACGGTTTTTAAATGTTCAAGCAAATCTCTTTGATCGACACTTAACCCTGCCGCAACCAAACGTTCTTCCCCCTACTCCCCCATCCCCAACAACACCTTGGTGCTACACAAAAAGCGCGTCAAGAATTCTGACCTCAAGGAATAAAGGGAGCCCCACAAAGGCTCAGCCTCCGGGGGTCCAATGTGTCCTCTCTCTGTCCGCCTCTCCTTGGTCTAAAAATGAAACGAACACCTGCGTTGTTGATCCTAAAGGGTTATTCTATCCAAAAAGGTGTCTGACACCCTACTCGCGACTCCTCAGAAGCTGTGAAGAAACAAGCTGTTTTAACACTAGTGTGTTTGAAAATATAGTTACAACAATACAACAAAGAAAAGTGTGCGTTCATAATTTTCAGGGCAAAACCTGGGTGTAAAAAAAAAGAAAAAGAAAAAAAACAACCTCTCAATGATTCTTTGATATCTTTTCTTTCTTCCCTTCTCTGTGTGTTTTGCTACAAGTTCCTCGGTGGCAAACAAGCCTCATTCTACCTCTTACAGCACGATAAGAGCACCAGTCATGGCGCCGATACTGGTCTAGTCGAACCAAATGGGCACAAGAGAACAGGAAAATAAAAATATAAAAATCCAAAGTTGAAGCTCATACAGCTGCAAAACCATATCACTTCTTGGTAACAATGCAGACCTCATGAATAAATGAAACAGAAACTGAATAGAAACGCATGAATAGTGAAAAAAACGTACGTTTTCTTACGTTCCTTTTATTCCTGTGGCATTTCTAGAATACATTGAGGGTTTGGATTGTTTGAAACCGATAAAAAAATTGTGCTAATTCTAAAGAATAACGTCAAACCCTTTTGCGATGATACATGCAAAGGTCACAGGTGAAAAATTATTCCTTCTCTCTTTCTCCTCCCTTTTTCCCCTTTTTTTTCTCCTCCTCCTCTACTCTGTTGTCTACTTGTCGCTAAGGTTAAAATGGGGATAGGTTCGCGCGACAATGCTTGTAAAAAAATATTTTAAAAAGGCTATGATTTTTTTCACAATAGGGGAAAACATTTTATTTCCCTACTGGTCACATTTTTGTAAAGGCATGGGCTAGCAGCGAACACAGTAGCATTGGGGGGGGGGGGGGGTTCTTCTTAGGGGGTGGGAGAGTCTTCGGGGTCACTTGAGAAAAGATTATTGTGAATAAAGAACTCATTTGAAGTTGTTGTGCAATACTTAACTGAGATATGAACACCACGGTGGCGCTAATGCTGGGCGGTCTCCAAATTGCTCAGTCTACTATGTCAGAACTGTGGTTTCTTGTTCATTATTATTTTCTTTGTTTTGTTTTTTGTTTGAATTTTTTACTTTAACTTCTTATTTGGGCTGTAAACTATGGTCTGTCAGTCTGTGAATCTTTGCAGTATAATTCTGGTATTGTTGTTCTCCTTACGGTGTAATAAATATGTGAATACCCGCATTGAAGACTTGATACTCATTTGAAGTGATGGTACTGTACCTATGAGGTTGCTATCATTCACAACAATGTCTATTTGATACCATTACATTTCTTTTCATACTCACAATTTACATTATTGACATTGTATGTCATTTGTATGAAAATAGTACATGGTCAATTTAATGTGAGATAGGGATTCAAAACGCTTTGTAGGTGGAAATGTCAGTCACTGGGTGGAAGTATTTGGGGCTAAAGGTTTATTGCTCAAGAGTTGATGTAATATAGCAGATAATGTTATATAATGTTGCATTTTAAATGTTTCATTTGAAATGGGTAGGATTAGTTGGATAAATGTTACACATTCATACACAATTTAAATTCCACACTGCATTTAAGATTGCTGCTGTATAAAACCATACAACATTCATTAAAACAAGCATTCCCATATTTAACATGACAGTGCATCTACAAAAATCTGAACATTGAACCTGCTTTATCCATTGAGTAACACAGCACTGCATATATTTCATCTCAACAAGTTCAAATGTCATGCTGTGCAGGCAACATGCATAAACAACTCATAACAAGCATAATATAACATTCAATTGAGGTTGCACACATTGAGACCTGCTGCACTTGCCATTTTAAAAGTCAAACGTTTCAAATTAGTCTTAAAAACATCTCTTTATATCAGTAAGTCAGGTTCTGAAGAGTGGCCAAAGGCCTGTTTGATTAATGAGTCATGTAACGACGGCAAGCCAAGGAAATCACTGCTAATTGATTCATTGTGAGGGTGCATGGCAGCATGGTGTGTGCTTATAGGCCCCTGCTGTGACTTCCCTGACAGCAGGGCCGTTATAGGCTATATACACTTGTACTCCTATATATTTGCAAACATACTTAGTACAAGCTGGAGAGGCTTGACACAACTTTTGAGCTGAATGCACTGATTTCGTTTGCCTGTAATACCATTGTTAATGCATTTTAAGTCGTGGACCATTAATGAAAAAATAAAATGTTGGATCAGCCCCTTGAACGTGAATGACAATGAAGCGACAGAGGAGCTATATTCTTCTCTGGGGAAGGTTTTTTTTAAGACCCTCTCCCGTTCTTTATCTCTGTAGAACCACTTTGGAGTCCCTACAGCCCAGGGATGTGACTTTCCCGCCACGTTCTTCTACACAAAGTTCATTGTGACCGGGGTCTTTCTCCTCCCCTCAACACTCTCCTTCTGTCCCTGACTCCTGCTCCCTCTTATCGAGCCAGGCAGAAGCAGACGGAGGCTCAAATTAAAAGCCAGTTTGGGAGGGGGGGGGTGGGGGGCTGTGCACAGCCGATAACAATACGGAATGGATTTTCTCAAACAGGGAAAAACAGCTGTCTCCATTATTTTAATGCTTCACCTTTCGCCGTTCTGTTAATTGGCTCCTTGATCACAGGCAGAGGTGCACGGCGTCTGATAAGCCATAGGTTATTAGTAAAGTAGCCTGTAGGGCGGCAGGGCAGCTCATGCCTATGCCGGACTGGGGGAGATGAGATAAAAGGCCCTCTAATGCCGGTGTGTGTGCATGTGCCCGTGTGTGCGTGCGCGTGTTAGGGCGCCGCCGTTTGGCCCCCCTCGTCCCTCGTTTCAGCTGTCGGAGGGCAAAAGAAGAACTGGTAGCTAACGCTGGATTGTGATTTAAGGTGTTTGTGGGGGCGTCAAGGGACACAGCGTGAGATATAACTTTCTCGCTCTCTTTTTTTTTAAGCCTTCGACTGTATCTCGCCCTCTCTCGCCCTGTGTGACTGAAAATCAAACTGTGTGACAGAAATTCCCCGACGCTTTCATATTGGTCTGATATGTGGGAAATGGTAGGCTTACGATAGCTCTTGCAGGAGAAAGGAGGTATGGAGATGGGAGCTGGGTAAAAAAGGAAAGAAAGAAAGAGACATTTACCCCTTCCAGGGCCCCTTTTAAATGATGGGCGGCTTCTTTGATGCTCAGCCGAGCTGAATTCAGAGCATTAAATCTGATGGAATTTCCACTATAAGCCTGTTTATGTATTTTCTCACATCCGTGGATGAGGGGTGATTTGCCACACTTCACCACAGAGGAATGGAATCTTCTAGAAGCCACTATCTTGTAATCCATTTTCTCTCTCTCTCTCTCTCTCTCTCTCTCTCTCTCTCTCTCTCTCACTCTCTCTTGCTCTCTCTCTCTCTCTCTCTCTCTCTCTCTCTATGAAATGGGACCGGAGGGGACAAGCAGGGTATTTGTGTGTTGTAAAGCGTGGTAAGAAAAGAGGGGAAGTGTAGATATTAAATTACCAAGCACAAGGTTATCTGGTGCCTGCACATGGCTGGGCTGCCCTGTGCCGACGGGAGCCTGCTAATAGTGTTCACACCCAATGACATTATTAAGGAACAGGGCCTGTGTAGAAGGTATGTCTGTCTGTCTGTCTGTCTGTCTGTCATTTTCCTTCTCTGACTTTCATGCACATGTGCAGCCAAGGTACACACACTAGGGAAAGAAATATCAAGGGAGAGATGGATTAAAACACATTTTCTTCACAATTGTATTATTATTATTATTATTATTATTATTATTATTATTATTATTATTATAAATTATATTTTATTTTTATATTTATATATATTTAAATGTCTTAATTATTACACCTACTATTATATATTTATTTAGGTATTCGGCTCTCTTAGCCCAACACTTCTTTGTACATTTACATTAGGATTTTCAACAGTAGAAAGTCAAGTTTGGATAAAACCACCACAAGGTTTATGCTGACTTCAGAGTGAGCGTGTTTACTGAGCATCAATGTGATAAAGCTTGTCTATGATTTTATTTAATCTCGTTTAGAAAAGCCTCGTCAGACCAGCATTATAGAACAGGAAAATATTTTTAACAGGTGCCAAAGACGAGTGCATGCTTCTCAGCTTCTTAGCTGACATTTTAAACCATGCTTAATCTACAATTTATCTGTCATAAACATATAAACTGGCATCTCAAATGTCCTCCCTTGTCAAGTATGCTCTAATTTCTTATATATGGAGGCGTGAGGTGCAACACGAATCAAGATTTCGACATACAAGTAGGTTAAAGCAAACAATTTACTGCCCAAAAGGTAAGCATGTGTTCCCCTTTTTCCAAGCTGTCTTATTAAAATTCGTATTCAAATCTTTCATCATTTATAGTACCGTGTAGCACAAACTCATGATGAGCTTTAATATTGACAAACTAATAGGCCGCACTGCAAAGGTTCAATGGGAAACAAATTTAGCTCATAAATTGATGATGTACCGTACAGTAGCCTATCTCCTTTTTGAAAACTGTACAGTGAAGACCAGAGTGTAGTAGCGTTCTACCAGAGAAGTCACTCGCAAGTCGACCAGGTTTTATTCCAAAGCTATGTGTACTTACATTATGTAGACTTCACAAATACATACTGTAAGTACAGTATTGTGTAATGTTTATTTAGAGTAAACATGGAAAACTTCATAATTTAGGAATAAGTTACTCCTGTCACTTTTTCCCACTTCTCTCCAATTTGGCCTTTTCGTTAAATGGATGTATTCTTTTGGCTCTGATATCTTTGTTCTCTGAAGGTGCTGGAGAGCCTTAGGCACACTTCTGCTGTAGCTACAGTACACTGGGAGTTTCCTGTTTGTGAAACCTGTGTGTGCAGTGGTGGTACCAAACAGTGGTACATACTGTGTGGCACTGGATGATGGTAAGGACAGAAATATTTAGAGAGCCCCCCCCATAATTTTTCTTTATAAAGTTATAAGCTTCTAAAGTTTCGAAAATACAATATAATTCCCTAGTTATCTATCTGTAGATTTAGTAGGTTTATTGCTGGATGTGCAATGGTATTCGTTAAACACCATTATCAGCAGAGGGCGCTCTATGCATTCCACTGGTGTATCAGTAGCTGACGCAGCAGAGTGGAAGAAATCGTCAGTACGTGAGTGAAAGAGTTGCCGAGAGCTAAACCCTATTTGTATATTTTCAACAGGATCTTGAAGATATCTATAATAAATGTGTTGCACCAGAGTGAGCTTGTCATTCTTGGACCTGTAACATATGGATCAAGGACAAATAAAGCCCATGCAGGTACCAATGTCCTCTATACATTACCCAGCAGGTGCGTAAAAAAAGGATAAGAATTAAAAAAAACATAACTTATAATCAGGACACATAGTGTTTTTACTGTAATTGTATGAGGCCCATGTTGTATACTGTATGTGTGTACATATATTTTTCATTCTTTAATTTCCTTTTTTTTCCTGTTCTCATGTAAACTAACATTTAGCTATTTCAGTAGGAACACAACCACGGTTTTATCTGTTCTAACTTTCACAGACGCTCATCGTTCACAATTCCTTCTCAGCTTCAGGAATCTGCCTCCCAGAGAGCTGTGTATTAAGAAGAGCCCATCTGTACAGGCACAGCCTTTCAATAGCTTACTGAACTGTTGTTGTTGTTAAACTCCTCAGAACTGTGGATGAGGAGAAATACGGAACCGTTCATGTTTTAAATTGCATAATCTTACATCACAACTCACCCTCCCAACACTTTCTTCACACCGTAGCCTACCTGCACAGAAAGTAAGCATTTCCCAACCTCTCTTTTTGACATTGGCTTCATGATGTGCTTGTGTGTGTGTGTGTGTGCGTGAAAGTTCAGACGCATAACACCTTGCTAAGAGCTGAAGTCCATAGGTCCACTCCCATGCAGGCAGCCCTGCGGAGAGAGTGTGATTGATGGCTAATGAGGTCTGAGCGAGGAGCCAGGGCCAGACTGGCTGTACGCTGCCTACTGTGGCTTTACGGCATGATGGATGGCACACTGAGATGCCTCCGCACTCAGACAGCACCGGTGCATAGCACTGCTCAGAGGGACGGGCTGGTTGTAGCCGTATGTGTGTTTATGCGCGCCATCCATTAACCGGGCCTGATTAACCCCTGACCCCTCGTAACCCTCTGGCGTTAGCCTAGCCCTTGTCCTGTGTCCACACAGCGCGTATAGCCAGAGTCGCCGCATGCAAAACCAGTTTAACGTGCGGCGCAGCAGGGCCTCACACCCCATCCGTCACACTCCGGCCCCTGCTGTTTCCTGCTCCAGGCTTCTATCCAGTAGCCTCCAGCCTGCTCTGTGTGGCTCCTAGTATAACCTAGGAAGAAAACAGTATCTTCCCTGGCACTGTTTGGTCAATGATGGTATGTGCCCTATGGAGAAGCTGACCTTGACAGGTGCCCGATGGATGAGGAGGTTAGCCCTTAGCATTGCATATAGACCACATGTAAATAATATTTACACACGTATAAAAGACATTTGTAGAATATGTTCTGTCATCTTGACCGTATTCAGGAAATGTAATTTATTTGTCTGCATTCTAACAGTGACAAATAGGTTCGTCCAGTGCTGTGACAGGCACAATATGCTAATGCAATTCCAAAGATATGTAATTAGATATCCTATAATGCATTATTGGTCCTTCGAGACAAATATTACTCAGCGTGAGGGCTTTAAGCTAAATAATACGTGGGAGCTGCTATTTATCAAACAGCTAAAACTACTGACTGTTGGCCACACGAGCACTGGAATTGTCAGTGCTCAGGCTTCTGCCTCAATCTATCTTTCTCTCTCTCTCTCTCTCTCGTATTCTCTCTTTAATGCCGCTCTCCAATCTGGCTTTCACATCAAATGGAAGTATTTTCTCTCTGTCTGTCAAATGGGAGTGTACGGGTGAGGGAGGGGGTAGAAAGGGGGGCCGGATCAGAGAGCAGAAATGTCGAGGGTGAATAAGTGCGTGACGAGGCTGGGAACATCATGGGGACACACCTGAGTTTTTTTTTTTTCCCCCGCCATGGTCCCGCTGTGATGAATAACGCCGTCCAGATGGGTGAGGAGACCCGTGGAGCTCCTGGAGCCATTTATAACTCACTGCTGGCCCAACACCCCCCACCACCTCCCCAGTCCATAACCATATACATATCCATAACCCCCCTACCCCTGTCCCTCTGCACCCCTTCCTCTCCCACTGTCTTCCCCAGCTGTTGTGCACCTGGACACCGGGCTAGCAGAGGAATACAGGAATACATCCCATCCATCTCTCTGAGGGGGCGTGCAGGGTGGAGAGGGTCGGAGGGGGTGGTGGTGGTGGGAAGGGAGCAGTTCTGAAAGTGAGATTGGTAAACAAGAGGCCAAACTAAATGTAAGCCCCGGCAAAGTCAAGGCTAGTGCCGCTACGTTGGACATGCGTATCACAGTAATCCCCGAACAAGTGTGCTGATTTTGAGGAGACCTGTTTGTTGTTACACAAACACTATGCTAATGCACGCAGAGCATCTCATATTTATCTAAGGTCTCGTTGGGAGGAGAGACTTAACAACAGCACGGTCAATGGAAGACTTGATTTGTGATATGAGATCACTGCCAAATTTGTGCATCTTGAATAATACAACTTCAAAGGCTGTATTAATTACGGCCCGGAATGCACTGCTTGAAACCAGATAGTAATCCAATAGAAAGTTGAATTCTGCAATCAATCTCAATTCGAGTAAATGTTTTTTAATTAGCTGTTAAGAGGTTGTTTTTTTTTGTCTCTTCCCCGATGTGAAATACATGAGCTGTACAGCTCTTAAAGTCTCAGAGCAATGTGTGTTTACTTGTTGTTTTGGCCTTGTTTGTGAGAAACACTGAAACTGTCATGTTAATGCAACAAAGTCTTAGCTTGCAGCATGGGAATGATTGAATATTTAGAGTTGTGCATGAAAGGAAAATAAACTTAAAATACATTCCAATAGTACTTGCTAAGAAGAATATTAAAATATAATAGGTCTGCTAGAGGCATGTCAAGCCATCATCTTGATTAAAAGCTATTTACTGGTGAAGAGTTTGTTTGTGAAATACATTTTTCGTTGCAAAGTGTCACATTTCTTTGGGTTTTGCAATGCAAATTGGCTGAGAAATGTTGTTGAAATATGCATGGGCTTGCTAGACACTCCCAAGACACCAAAATAATCTTGATTGGTAAGAGGGAGGAAGATGGATGAAAATTGTCCGGGGTTGGCTGTCAAGGGACCGAGGGAGGTTACGGTGTTGTTCTGTGTCTGCTTGAAATTCTTCAGATCAGAAATGGCAGCTCCCGTATGGATTTGAAAACAGCCTGCTTTCAGCATACTAATAAACAAACTGCAGACAGACACACACAAACACGGACACAAAATGCTGAAAGATGAGAAAGATATGAACACACACGCACACAGATACAAACACGTATTTTTACGTGTTTAAGTATTATAATAAACTAAAGTTATGTCTCAAATCACATATGCCCATGAAATTAGAATAGAGAACATCTTAAAACTTTGCCATTCCTGTCTGTTTCCATTAACAGTCTCTCTCTTACACACAGACATCTGCCTACTTCATAACCCATTCAGATTATGTCATTGTCCCATCTGTCAAATGGGAATAACTTGAGAACGTGCATGATTAGATTGCGGTGGAATCTTCTCATCTACTGCTTCAGAGAGGTGGACTTCCATCAGCTGTGGGCTACACTGGGTCAAATGGCTGCTGACAGACCATCAGACCATCATGGAGATATTTCCTCTATTACCCCAGCTCTCTCTCTCTCTCTCTCTCATTCCCATCCCCGTGGCCTATCCCTCGCACCCTCTTTCTTAAACCACCGGCTGCTTCTGAAACAGCCTGGATTTCTATCTACACAGCCGCTTTTATTTCCTGTCTCGCGTTTATCGATCAATTTTTCATTCTCTTTTCTGCACGAACATCTTGCATTTGTCTCCCGACCTACACTTCCTCTCTCTCTCTCCCTCTCACACACTCATTGAAATCTACAACAAATGTTTGACCAAGCTGTTACTCAGCTCAGTGTGTGAGCGCTTGGTGTCGGACACGTCTGACATGATGCATTGGCTCTGTTTAATTATAGAGATGCTGAATAAATATTTACAGATGGCCGATCCATCTTCTCTCATCCAGTCCCGTGTATAGCGTTGATTTATGAACCAGCCAGTTACGCTGAAGGAAGCGGCTGTCATTGTTTCTATATGGAGACTGCCTGCAATAAATTCTGTTTGATAACGGGTTCTGATGCTACTGGCCTATTCAGTTTCCTTCTTCATTTAAGACATATTTAAGCTATTCCAGCTTTCAGGGATTGTCAGGTTGAATAAGAAATGGTGTGCTTCAGTGAAGCTCGTCAGCATATTGAGCTCAGAAGCCGTGTGGATATACATTCACTCGTGAAGCTCTCCTATTACATAGAACACATGACTTGTGGCGAATGGTTGCTTTGAGTCTGGTTGATGGAAAGCAAATATGAAAAATACATCTACAAATATGTTTAACATGATACATAGGCCTGGCTCTGAGTGCATGCACTAGGCACCACATTTTGTGAAACCCATCCATCTCCAGTGTATGCATGCACGTGCGTGTGTGTGTGTGTGTATGAGAGAGTGCAAACCTACATTTCCCAGCAAGGGTACAATGCATTACTCTAGGTACTTTTCTTTAGAAGTCACCGGAGGACTTTTGTTACCGGCCATTTCCCAACAAGGTCTCCTCCTGCGTCGTGCGTGCTTTTGAGCCACGTGCACGAGCATGCATGCGCGTGTATGGCTGCCTGCCACCACCATCTGCTATCTGGTCAGCCCAGCTAGCCTCTGGAGGGCACCTGGCCAGCAGCTTGCTCACCTGGCACTGCTAGCCCCTGCCAACCCACACACCTGGCCCTGGCAGCGACCGGGGGATAGGGAACATATTGCACAACGCAGCTAGCTCATAAACAGGGTAGTCAATGTACTAGACATCCGCATTGTTACACAAGGAACAGGCTGAATGAGACTCAACAAAGAAATGCATTTCAACGACAGTAGATGCCCGTATCGATACATATTGCCTATATGGATACATGCCTTAGCTTAGGATATATACTTATATTCACAAAGTAAATATGGTCTGGTTACACCAGGCTAGCATTGCCTAGGCCCGCTTTAGAAACGTCACAATACACAATGTTGAGCTCCGTTCAATGCATTGCTGCCAGCTTGCACCAGCCTGTACCAGCTCACCTAGCATATGTTAGCCTTTTCCTTTTCTTCAGGTTGTCAGTCGCTAGCGCGCTCATCTGCCTGTAGGAAAGGTGCTCTTTATACCCCACTACACACACACACACAGTGGACACAGAGGGACAGACACCTGCAGAGTGTTTGTCACCTCTGCTTTTGGAATCTGCAACCGCACGGCATTGTGGGAGAGACAGCCATCTGTTGTGGCTGAGGCTGCAGAGAAAAGGGCAAGCGGGCATGCGGCACCACGCTGCTGTTTTCTGTTGTGGCTGTGCTGTGGTGCTGACTTCTGTGTGGCTTTACTAAGCTGGAGCAATACAGCTCCAACACACTGAAGACACGTCCTATCTAATCCATGACTTAGAGTTAGTCATTTGGGTCCTTCAAATAGACATTTAGACATGTTTTTAGGTACACACTGTATTATGTGTGTGAAAATGTTATTGTAGAATAGCAATGATTTCATACATATCCAGTTTCCCTCTTCTGTGCAACCAACTGCTTTTTTGTTGTTTTTTTACTGAATAGGGAATAAGGAAGTAGTTGTAGTGTAGCACAGATATGAGACATGTTGCTGTTGGACCACAGCGCTGTTCTGTAGCTCGGCAGATTACAGAGATAGAAAGACTTGGTAGAAAGTTGATTTAATAAATGTTAACAAATGTTGACAGCATTTGATGCTGTGATGTGACAACAGTACGTAACGTGGATGTGAGTCCAGATAGCACGGTGGATATTATCGCTGGCCTGTTCCTGAAGGACATTCATTTGTTCTCTGGCTGGCTCGCTGCGAGCCCAGCCGGCGTGTTCATCGGAGACAGATGTTTGGCCGGCCGAGCCTTCGAACGCCACAGGCACTGTGTGTTCTAGAAAAATCCAGATGCTTGTACCTGGTGTTCCACCCCGCCTGCTGCCCCAGAGACACCAGGCACGCTCGCCTCAGCCCCCTCCTCCTTCCCGGGCGGTGAGTCACGTGACCTCAGGCTGGTGTGGGTGTGCTTGTCAATCATAACTGATAACGGGGAGGAGGGCAGAGATGGGAATGATAGATGCCGTAGAGTCAACCGCAACAGACACTGCGCTGTGTATCTGACAGGCGGAATTCATTTTCTGGTGGTCTGACTATCGTGTACCAGGTCCAAAGCAGATGTGAACGTTCACACCAAGGGGACAACTGATGGGTAATTCTTTATATTACACAACTACAGCAGGAGCTCTTGTTTTGCCAGACTCAACATCACAGAACATAAAACCTTACACAGTAAGGTATATCAGACATATTGTTGAATCTGCGTGTGTTGTAGTTTCCAATTCCATCAAATTGCACCTCATAAACAAACAATACCATCAACAAATGGAAGTGTGTATTATTATTATTATTATTATTATTATTATCTACACAGTCCCAATTATTGCCTCAAAACTCCAGGAAACTTCAGATAAAAAGAAATAAGAAAGAGTTAAAGCTACACAAGATAAAAGATTTGGGGGGGGGGGGGGGGGGGGGGGGGGGGGGGGGGGGGGGGGGGGGGGGGGGGGGGGGGGGGGGGGGGGGG
>JAODLL010000003.1:1848732-1876065 GCA_026546735.1 Forbesichthys agassizii | reverse complement strand
CAACTGCTACCCCCCCCCCCCCCATTACCACAGCATCATCGGTGCCTTGCTGCCACGCCAAAGTTCCCTGGGCCCTCTGGTCTTAAACCCGATAGGAGCCTGAAGAGGACCATGGAGGTGTTGGGAGGGGGCACATACGCTCTCTGAGAGCCACTCTGGTCACTATATATTGTGTGGAACATGCACAGGGTCAGAGTGAACGGTCAATGACAGAGAGGATATGCACATGTCGGTCTCAGGTAAATGAGTAGCTGAAATGCTTTGCAAGTAGTTAACTAATCGCTTTAACCCCCCCCCCCCAGGTTTACCCAAATACGGCCCACAATGAAGCATCCGGAGGCTTTCTCCACTTTGCGTCCATTCAAGAGAAACTCTGGTGGTACAGTGAAGAAAAACTAATTTTAACAAGGAAAGATACAAAAGGTGTGGGGTGGACTAAACAAACATATTCTAATAAATGGGAGTTAGAGGTGAATGATTTAACCAAACAAATGTGATGACACTGGGTCTTTGGGGAATGTTTGGTAACCAGTTTTCTGGTTCACTTATTAACACCAGTGTGAATCTGCCACTAGGCACTCTACACTTCTACCAAAAGAGAAAGAACTGCCTGGTTGATCATTCAAACATTAGCTGCGGTTTACAGTCAGTAAGTGTAATGCTTCTTCAGTGTACAAAACAATAGTCATATTAAAATCTAAAAAACAGAAGGCCATTTTTGCTAACTTATTACCTGGTGATAATAAACGTTTGGCAGCACATGTTTCACAGTTAGCCTAGTCCTTACCAATAACCTTCACTGGCCAGTGATTGCTGTGACACATTACATGGATGGGGGCAGAAAGAAAACAAAAAGGACTCCTGTCAAATATTGGACCTAAAAAAAATAATACAAATGGAGAAAGGAGAGCTCACGCGCATATGACCTTATCACGACCTTTGGGCTGCTTATCCTCTATGGCGGCTCTATGAGCAATGACGTCCCAGAGGTCACCTCCCGTTTCTAATACACCAGGACCAATAGCGTAGATAAGAGCATGCATCTGATGATAGAGCACAGTCAGCCTAGCTAGGTTTATTTTGTTCTTTGAGATAGCATGGCATACGCTATACATGGACAACTACATTCAAGTGTTTTTTCTATTCTGGTCTGCAAGTCAACGAGGTCTAGAAAGGTCAGCTCTGATGAAGGTCACCGGAGGTCTAGCGGAGAAATTCAATAGGTCGCAGTGTAGAGTTACATTTTATTTAAGTTTATTTCTGCATTGGACTGGTTTCATTTTTTCTGGGAGAACATTAGGAAATTCAGTTGAACTGGATCTCAATGTTTAACAGCTCAAAGCGAAGGGCAGTCGTCATGGTCACCTGTGATCACAGACCACAGCAGAATTAGCTGAGTTAAACAGCTTGCTAATAAATAGCTGAGATTAAACAAACGAGTGCTAGGATTCTTTAAATAAAAAAAAGGACAACCTGGATGACGAGACTCCATTTACAAATCCTGAACTGAACTAGTAGGGTATTCGACTTACCGTGCTCAGTGTAGCCTACTTTAATCAGGACAAACACCAGCATAGCTGCAGTATGCAGGGTAAATGATCTACTCGAATGAGACGAAGGAAAAAAAAAGAAGAGAAAGTTCTCAGACAGAAATTACAGATTAACCACACACGGTGCTCGCGATAGATGATATGCTAGCTGCGATCAGCATCACAGCAATGCTTTGGCCGGGCCGGGCCGAGCGGCCCTGCAAACTTTGCCCTTGGTTCCGCTTCAAGACAACTCCAGGAAATGCTAGTCACCGATCTCTCAAGGTCATTGCACAGAGGAGAAATGAGAGAAACCAGAGAGAAGGAGGGAGGGAGGGAGAACAAGAGGGGGGGAAAAAAGGGAGAGGGGGTGGGGAGAAGAGAGGAGGGGAGAGAGACATGGACTGGTTTTTCAACTTTCACTGCAGAACCTGAGTGAATCCATTGATTATTATAACAATATACACAGCATTCTTCCTTTCTAGTCCCGTCACCTAGCGTTTCGCTCCACTGCTGTCAGAAAGAGAGTGGGGGGGGGGGGCTGCAGGAGACGCTGTCACATTCCTGTGACCTTCATCCAGTGGGAGGCTCAGTGGCTGGCGTCAACGTAGGCGGGGCTTAAGAGCTACCTGCATATCAGATGCTGGAAGACAACTAACTCCCCCAGGCTTCTCAAACAGGCTTAGCGGGACCATACACACAACACAGAGCCAGCAAGGGCAAAGCTGTGCATATGACGCAGCTGTGGTCACCGTAGCTACAAGCTACGAGGGCTCAGCTATGCGTACGTTTGCGTGCGTGTTCACTGACCATTTCTTTCAGGGAGACAACTGATATTCAAATTCCAATACAACCAAACTTGCGTTTATAACAGGGAGTTAATTCAACAGCTATTTTTAGAAGCGAACTCCATCTCCCACTCTCCTCCCGGTTTTGTCAGAGGCACCAATGGAAACGTTCAATTTGGGAGCAGGGGAAGGCAACGTAGTCAGGGAAGTTCAGATTCCTTCAAGAGATATCAGGTCAGGCTTCTTTCTGTCCCTGACGGGGTGACAGTGTGTCCCCATCTGGGTGCGTCAGACAGTGAGGGACAGTGACGGTTGGTTTTTTGGAGGGATGGGGGAATCTGTGGTCATAAGACTCTGTAATACCAGCTGCGAACCCCCCCCCCCCCCCGCGCCGCCCCCCTTGAGGATTCCTCGCAAAACAACAGCACTGAGTCCAACGTCTCCGTGAGAACTCCATCAGCCAATCAAACGAAATCCTGACCGCTGACCTCGCAGTCGCTGTCTAGTGCCAGGATCAACATGGACGTCAGAGGGGGAGGAGCGGGGTTCTAACCGGCGACCAATTGCGCGGCAGCTCAGCCATCCAGAGCCGTCATGACCGCCTTGCATTTTAATACAGCCGATAACAAACGATCCATAGAGCTTGGGCGCGCACGCGCATCACTGCAACAGCTGTCCTGGCGGATGAGTCCAAAGTCAAACATGGTAAGCGTTGGGAAGACAAGTAAAACATTTCATAAAATAAAGAAAACTTAACAGGTAAGCATTTCTCAGAACAAGTAACAAATCTCATTACATGAATGTAAGATTAAAAAGAAATGCATGACTTCAACGTGTTGTGTGGAAAACAACCATTGTTGTACTCGAGTGACAGCTGAAGGACGTGGGCCATGGCTAACAAATGCTATAGCGCGTGCGCGTTCTTTCAAGAAATCTATAGCGCAACATGTAAGAGCCACATATCTAGCCAAAGATCAAATTCAACGCAGAAACAACAGAAGTGAAACAGACCGTAGACAATCCACAGCGGACAGTTCCGCCATCGTTGCAGTTAACTCTCTCTATTACTTTTGTGTGTTGTGTTCCAGGCAACAACACTTACCCTGTGCCCTTCATGGTGTGCTGTGTTGGGAGCTGGACAGACAGAGAGAGAGAGAGAGAGAGAGAGAGAGAGAGAGAGAGAGAGAGAGAGAGAGAGAAAACAGAGTCCTGTAGAAGTCTCCTTGGGAGAAGGAGGTGGCGGCACTTCCTCCAGCCCGGTCATTAATGTGACCAGACAAAAAAAACACTCCACTGCCTTTAATTCAAGCATTAAAAGAAAAACAAAATAAATTAAAAAACTTGAAAAAGAAGAATGAAAAGGGGCTCTCTGCCCAAAACACAGCGAGAAGAGCAAAGCCACTCTTCTTCTACCCCTCCCCCTCGTCTCTCTTTACACACTGCCTCGTCTCGTCCGGTGTCTCACCCCATTTCTCCACTGACCCAAGTCTCCTAAACTAGCCCCCACGACCCACATGCCCCCTTCCTTCTCTCAGCCATTGCGAGCCGGCGACTCCCGTGTTCGTCTTTCAGCTGACCCCTGCCCCGGTGCGGTGAGCAAGGGGAAACGGCAAGGTATCAGAAAGCCAGCACAGCAGCACTCCAGAGTCCCAGACAAAAATCTCATCCAGCCTCCTTCCCCTTTAACATTCAAGAGTAATCAATCTATCCTGCTACATGATACTCAAACCCCGCCTCGGGCCCGGCTCTCACCCCCGCTCCGCCAATGACAGACCAAGGTCCTCCCATCTTATTGGCCGTCACACGCTCTGACATTATCGCAAGCTCCTCCCCTTTCCTCTGCCCCACCCCCTCCTCCACAGACAGCCAACTTCCTGTTCTAAGTTACCTTGAGCTGCAGGATAGGGGTCAGGGAAAAGAAAAGAGAGAAAAGGGAGGAGGAAGAAAAGGCGAAAAAAAGAGCGGACAAAGTTGTGAAAAACTCCCGAGGGATTGTGTGAAGAGTGCTGAGTGCCTTGCCTCGACATCCTGCGTCCTTTGCCTGCTCGCTCTTCTCTCGCGGCCGGACGGGGAAGAAAAGAACCGCGGGTTGCTCTCTTTGACAACTGCTCTCTGCTTATTTACAATGTCAAACTAAATGTCTCCCTAAGCCCCGCCCCCACACCGCCGCCATAGGCCCACCGCCCGGTGATGCAGGCAGCCTCGCTGTGCCTCACTGGCTGACAGCAGCGTCAGAATGGATGCCGCATGTTTGCAGCCACATGATTTAAAGTGCAAAGGCACACTGGGCAGACTCTGCTGTCTCATACATGCGCACAAATACGTGCACATGCCGCACACTGTAAGCATGTTGTCCTTTCTCGCTCCCTCTCATTCTTGGTCAAACGCACAGGTAAGCAGCAAGAACAGAGAGCCTCTAACAAGGGTTGCCTTCCCATTGATATGCGTTGTGCTTGATGGTATTTAAAATAAAATACAAATGATAGAAAAGGGGAAAATGCCGCTATTAGCTTTTCCAGCAGAATGTTAATTCGCTTGCTGATGGTTCGCAACAAGAACAATTACGTGTGCAATCAAAACCCATTAGACCAGTCAGAGCAAAACCTGAAGCACTTTACATTTACACAGTGCATAAATAGGTCATTACAAAGCCTCGGCACAACAAATAAAAAGACAAAAATCAAGTTTATCAGCTGACCACGAGAAGAAAGTTCACTGAAGCTAGGCTCCTGTTTGTAGGTAAACAAGGCTGGAAACGATATGGGTACGAGCTGGCAGACAACGATATTGTTGTCTTGACTCCAGAAACTACGCTCACAGCAACTTTTGCTATTAAAATGCGATCGTAAAACCACGTCAGCAATGTCATACAATGCCCTTCTTGTCTGCTCAGTGCTCACCACGTTAATGTGCAGGAGCCCGTTTCTACACGCTAAACTTAACACAGGAACACAAAGGCTGTTGCTGCAAATGCACCACAATGCATCAACAGCAAACTGTAAAGCTGTGACAGTGAATAGTGGGTTAAACACAGAAGGTAATGGCAAGGAGAACGCAAGAGCAGCTTTTTGCCGGCAGTTTAGTGCAGAGAATGTTGAAGTGACCCAAATCTTGCCCTGCATATTACTGCAAATCCCTCACCGAACTAAGAGAACGCAAACCTGCTCCTCCATCAATGAACCAACTAGTGGGGGGAGGGGAGCCGGAAGGATGGAGAAGAACAGAACGGAGTGTTGGTTGCTACAGGATGGGAGGGGTAGAACAAGTGTAGAAAGGGCAAAGGCAGAGATACTCAAGAGGAACAAATCTAAATGTTCCCTTTTCTATTTTAGTGTGGAGCAGAGGGCGTAGAGCAGGTACTGTAGTTGCCTGGTTAATTATTACCAAACATAGCAGGCAGCATTGCCTAAACATTAATCTTCCAGCGAGGTTTAAGAGCGGTTCGCTTCCTCTCGCCACTCTTTTAGGTGCAAACTACCCAAAATGCCTCCATGGTGACACCTGGCAAGGTCACCGTGCAAAAGAGACCTTCCCATGACTTGTGCAGCCCGTAGCAGGGACATGTTTGTGCTCGCTGATGCTGTTTAGAGATAAACATTCACCAGCAGGGCTATTGGCTTTTCAAACACACAGCAATTGCCTTACCTCAGGGCAACTGAGCCATGCATACACACGATGATACAAAAACAGTTCCTGAAACTCTAGCACTGTGATCTTCCTGTATTCCAGTGAACATTAATCTATAGAAATGCACGGAAGCTGCAATAGAACATAAAAGGGAAGTAAGGTATAGTCTCTAATCCAAACAACAAATGTTTCAACCGTGTTTGGCAGCTATGGAGAAGACTGGGCAGAATCGGTGAACTGCCAAACTATGACAACACCCTGATCAGACATTGTACTGAAAAGTAAAGTGTTAGAAAGGAAAGTATAGTATCGGCTATATCGTTTTAAAACAAATTTGACGGAGGCCATATTTAACGTGAGAAAAGATGACGGTAAATAACTAAATTGAACAATGTCAAACGTTACATTACAGTACCCGGTAGTTCAGGACTGGACTTGTAAGACTCCATACACACTACCAGTACAGTTGCCTACTGCATGCAACAATGCTACAAAGTGCACGTTACACAACGATTTGTTACACTACAAAAATTTTCACCATAATGTACAGGAAATACACATTTTAAATAAAAAATAGCAACGGTACGTATATATTTATATAGCAAGCAATAAGCATACAACGTTCAATAACAGGCATTAACGACAGACACATCGTAGCACCAACGTACCATTAAATAAAGTAAATATCGGTTTATATTTTATTTAGGGAAACAACAGTAGCTAATGAGACACAAAATAGGTTCAACCATTGTCCGGGGTGGTTCATATATTCCTATTTTATCAGTGAGTTGTTATAATACCGTACACGGTTTTGTACAGATTGAACAAATTGCTGTAGCATTACTGGTACTGTATGGTATGGTTATCCGGAAGAAAGGGAATTGTGATTAAATGCAAGACTTGTACGGTCATACGGTACCGTACCGTATCAAAGTCACATTTGAACACAAATGGAAGCTTCGTTTTGTTTGTTACTAATCCTTTATTGAATCCCGCTACCGGTACGGTACCAATTGTGTACTGTTGTCTGAGTACTGAAAACACAAAAGAGTTCGAGACCTGGAGTTTTTATTTTATAATTCTATAAGTCCCAATGATTTTATTGTTAGCTTGTTAGAGCTACTGGTACCGTACCATACAGTACACATGGACTGTGGTGTACTAAGCCTTCGCGGCATGACTAATTTTAGACCAGTTCACTAAGGGATGGCGACTAATGTCATCAAATGAAAGTTTGCAAAGCTTTACAAAGCTGGGAAGAAGCAGTCGAACCAATAAAGACAACGTTTGGATCTGTCCTTCAGACCAATCAAACCTCGGACTAGATTCCACCAATCAAGGTTTCTAGTGCTAAGTTGGCTGTGCAACTGACGCCATTCGGGATCTAACGAGAATAGCCAGTGCGTGGGACAATGGTGTAACCATGAGCCAAGATGGCGAAAATAGCATGGCAGTTTCTCAACCGCCTCTGATCCTTACTGCGGGCCACCAATAAGCGCCTCAGAGAGCCGGGAGGGAAATGGCGCCTATGTTCATCTTCCAAAACAATCGTCTATTGGTCAAGAACAGCAAATGAAAAGCTGTGAAGTAATTGTCCAAACTTCCACACCACACCAAATGTTCACATCAAAATTGTATAGATGAAATAAGTTCCAATTTCTTACTCACTTTGTTTATACGGGTTCGAAGTGAAGTCCGGCTCAAGGTATTATTTATTTTATTTTGCTAGCAAAAGGAAACAAGATGGCTTCTAGTCGAACCGGATACAGTTTACATTACGTCCGCCCTGACGTTTCATATCCTCAAAGGAAACACACTGAAACTAAAATAAAACTGAATATAGCCTCAGAAAATAAGTAAAACGATATAAAACACATTTGTTTTTTGTCTAACAATTAGAGGTAATCACACAATCCACGATATTAGGTCACAACAGCAAATATCTTTTTAAACATCAAATTACTTTTTCCATATTTCATTTAACAAAAAGGTAAATATATAGTTTGATGTGGAATACTGTATGAAAGACACAAAAAAAGAATACAATTAAAGACTAAAACAAATTATTATTTAACAAGTAAAATAACATTATTTTCGTGCCACAAGTTGCAAGAGAGTAGATGTGATTTTGTTTAGGCTGCTGGAGTTTTGTGGGCCCCTGGAAAAACCAAAACTCTGCTCCCTGTGAACTGGAGGTGCACGTGAACGGTTATGGAAAATCTCTTCAGGACCCGGTGGGTATTCATAAGCGTTTTCCTGAAACCTCCCATGGTTGTGCTTCTCAGGCTGAGGAGAAGTGGGTGGCCTAAAGACTTCTGAAATTAAGAACAAATTACATAATAAAAACAATTAACACAGATATTTCATTATTTACTAGAAAACTAAGAGAAAATTGATTTGGCAGTAAGGCTACACTAACAATGATACTGACCAGTGCAGGACTATACAGTGCATATTGCCTCAGTACTATTTAAAATATATACTTTCTTTTAACCAGAGTGCAAGTACTTTCTGGAAAATACAAGTTTTCACACACTTCTTAAATTCTAGTCAGTCAATTTATATACACACAAATTTGTATTGGTATTACATGATGTGCGAAATAATTGTGTTAAGCAGACAATAGATTTTTCCAAATAAGTTGAACATCCTGTTCAACAGGACAGAATAAAGAGAGAAAAATATATAAATATGTGGAACCTCTAAGTAACTAACTCGCCTTCATAATGAATGTTTGTTCTTTCAGAGTCAGGCTGGCTGTATTCCTGGAATCGGTCTTTAAGCGAGTGGCCTCTATCTTCCCAGCTTCTCTCTCTTTGGACTTCATGAAAGTAGTGTTCTTCTGCACTCCAGGGTTGGTTCTCTAAAGATCTCCTGTCAGAACCCTCTCGGGATGCTCTCATTCTTTCATAGTTGCTTTGTGGGGATGCCTGTTGCTCCTGGATCATAGGGCTGTAATCTCTGGACTGTACTGCTTGGCCCTGGTTTGTAAACTACGAGAACAATGCAGAACATGTATAGAAATGTAATGAATAAACTATACAGCAAGATTAAAAGATTACTCAATAAACTGAAGGATGGCATCCCATGCACTGAACAAATAAACATTACCTTAGACTTTTTGGCTTGGAATTCTTTTAGAACACTGCATAATTTGTTCTTAAGGAAGTCTGCTTCTTCCACATTCTCAATTTCAATATTTTTCTAGAAGAAAAGTAAGAAAGCATATGTCAATATATTTACACATGCTATGTATTTGGATATTTAACTCCCTAGTGTCTATGGCTTTCTAGGACCCACATTTGCATATCACAGACTAGGCAGAAATAAATACTCTGCTAGTGTCCCATTGGCCTAACTTCTAAACAGCTCGGTTTCCAAGTGATAATTTACCTCTTAACCTAGTTGTCGCCATGACAACATAGAAATAGAAAAAAAAAGGAATCACATACTCTTGCAGTAAGATTTAGTTTCTTACCAATAAATCAAAGACCACCTCAGCATTCTCTGATGGCATGTTTCCTCTTGAGTGACTTTCATTGTCATAGGGACTCTAAACAACAATACAAATATTAGTATACCATCAAGTAAAAAGATAAGGTTTGTTGTAAGAAAAAAGGACGTTTGTATTTCACTGAATACCTTTGAGTCGGCATAGGGGTCTGAATTCTGTAGTCTATGGACCTCTGGTTGTGTGGGTCTATACGCTGGTCTAGGAAGACGGTGAGCCTCCAAATGTTGAGATCTATTGGAATCCATTAGCCTTAAACACCAAAAAAATGATCTAATCAAGGAAAAGTCTCACCATGAAGGACATAGTAAACAAACATTCTCAAATCTACAACACGATTTTGAAGAACGGAGGGCAGAGCACGAAAAACAGCCCGGTTATGCGTGCCTCATTTTTGCATCCAGACGTACATGATATTGGCAAGTCAAGTGTAAATTGTGATGAGTCAGATAATGTTTGTGATCACTTACATTTGCATTGCTGTTTCCATCTCTTCTTTACTGGCATCAGTGAACCGAGTCTTTTTCCTTTTCATGTTCTCCTGGATACTTGAAGGCCCTTGCAGGAAGCGTCTGAATGCCTCTGGAATATCTGGGATCTCTCTGCCTCCTTCATGGGGTCTTGCTCTACCCGCTGCCTCTCCCGCTCCTCTTCTGGTCTGACAAAAGTTGCCGTCATTTTCAAACATATGATCTTCATGGTATGTCTGGTCACTCCCCACAGGCTCAGCAAATCGTTTTCTCTTGTTCACTGGGTCATAGGGTTCCTCCCTGCCCGCTTCTCTTGCTGGGATCCAACCATGCTGGTCATATTTAGGGTAGACCTCTGAGGATCCTCTGCCAGGTTCCTCCAGAGGGTAAGATCGCCCACGGTGACCTTTACCTGCGTGGTGTCTCTCAGCATCCTCTGATGGGTAGGAGTATCTGTGTGACCCACCCTCTGGGTAACCTTGCTCAAAAGAATCAGGTAGCTCCCCCCTCCTAATGTGTTCAGAGGCCCTAGTTGATGCGCGGGCACGCTCGCGTTTAACTTCTTCAGTGTAGAACTGCTTAAGAGGGTCGTTCTCCATGTAGGGCCTCTGGTAAGGACGGGCCTCTTCTGGGAAAGGAGCATCGTGGGTAGATCTCCTGCGGGGTATCCCTTCCATACGTTCTGGCCAGTGATCACCATCATCTTCCAGGAAGTCTTTCCTATAACCATAACCAGCAATGTCTCCTTGATATTCCAGAGGATAGTCGCCCTTGGTGAACTCTCTTGGTAAACAATTGTCCACGTAAGATGCTTTGTGTGGCTTGTTTTCATGTCGAGCGTCCTCTCCAAAATACGGGTCTCCATTATCTTCTGCCGACATGTAACGGTCACTCGGCTGGAAGGGGGGTGCGTTATAGTCACGTGAAGAGTCTCTACTGTGGTGGAAATAGTCAACCTTATAGATATTGTGGTCTGGTGGCACACCTTGCTGGGCATCACTTTTGGACATGTTTGTGTTTTTTTGCCTCTTTGGAACTACAAAGAATGACCACATTGTCAGCTTCAAAGAATGCAATAGTTAAAACACATTTTGTAAAACTTTGTACATTGTAATCACCAATGCAGGGGAGCACAGCATAGATTATATATTATACATTTAATCAAAAATGTACTAAATTAAACTGGTTGCATTTTACTATTAAAATCATAATACCTTTTGCCATGTTTAATTTGCCAAAAGCTCTTTTCGACATCTGCTGAAATGCAAAACAATAAGAATGAATTAATTGTTTGTTTGATAGGTGTGTGTGTGTGTATATATATATATATAGAAAGATACAAAGAGTTGATGCTTAAGGTGCATATAGGTCAAAATGTCCCACCGTTGGGGTTCCTCGTCCATCTTGTCTCTCTACCACCTCTGCCTTGGCTCTAATAACCTTCGCTGGTTGGTTGAAAATAGTAGTGGTGTCCCACGTCACCAAGTCCGGCCGCTGCGTTTGCTGCAGTGAGATGATCGCAAATGATTCTCATTAGCACAGAACACAGGATACATCCCCAAAAATGTGGCATAATAGTCAACCCAACACAAGCAACAATTTACCAGATATTTCTGTCGATGTTTGCGCCCAATAACATGGTTGACCATATTGGGCAAATTTGCCTCCAGAGTGCAAAGCTTGCACAAGTATGTAGGGCCAGGCTGAATGTCATTGACATCTGAGCGAGGGACCTCTATCAGATAGTCCAACCCTAGGATACAAGAACATTTAAAGATTAAATCAAATAACGAAAATTATCTAAACTAAAAAGAAAAAAAAATAGACAGGTAAAAAGTTGCAATATTAATGTGCTAGTCAGTTTTCAATAATTTACATATTCACCAATGACGGGTTCATCAAGGTTGAGGTAATGTAGATAATGTTCGATGTCCACAAAATCCGGAACAATGTGTTCTTTAAAAGCCCGTCCTGACGAATTCAAACAGTAGCAGTTAGCAAAAGATCAATTTCATCATACCTTTCAAATGTAATGAAATATGTGGAAAAGGGATGCAGTTGGAGTACAGGCTGGGTGAGTAGCAGGGTACTAATAGTGGCTCATTTGTGCATGCTCTCACAGATATCTCACTCGGACATTTTGTTTGTGCTTTTTACACTTGCCTGTGTGTGCCCAGTCTGGGCTCCAGCCATATATGACCTTTGACCTGATTAGAAGAGTTATTATGCAAGGCCATGTTCATTTCAGAGCTGACATCTTCTGGTTTACATTATCGCATAAATAATGTGTACTGCATAATTATTAGTGTTATAGTATGAACTTCCTCTGAAATATTCCTTTTGACTGACAGTATCAATTCTGAGGTGATTACTCCACTGGCATCACTTTGGTAGATGTAACTTCCTTGATATTAAAGTCCTCTTCAGAGCACCATTCAGTTCTCCAGCAAACGCAACAGCACTTCTGTGAAAATGTGTTATATTCTAGAATTGTTCCATTTACATTGGCTATGTTTTGTCAGAATGGCAGCCCACAATCCTCCAATCTACAACAGATGCTTCCATACGAATTCCCATTTACATGCAGATGCGTTGCAAATAACTAATGGAAACACTGAAAGATGGGCAGGTCTCACTTGTTTCCATGGGAGTCTGGATGTGCCACAGTGAATCAATGTCTTTTTACTTATACCAAGGAGTTCACCTCCGTGGCTGTACTTACATTACGTTGCAAAGAACTTAAAAACAGAAACACTGAAATATGGGCAGGTCTCACTTGTTTCCATGGGAGTCTGGATGTGCCACAGTGAATTAATGTATTTTCACTTATACCTTGGGCAGCATGGTGGCCCAGTGGACAGCGCTGTGCAAGAAGCAAGAAGGTCCAGGGTTCAAACCCCGGTCGTCACGAGAGTTTGTGGAGTTTGTATGTTCTCCCTGTGTCTGAGTGGGTTTCCTCCAGGGGCCCTCCGGTTTCCGCCACTATCCAAAAAACATGTGGACAGCACTGTGGCCTCCCTGCAAGAAGATCCCAGGTTCAAACCCCGGTCGTCATGGGAGTTTGTGTCTGAGTGGGTTTCCTCCGGGCACTCCGGTTTCCCCCACTATCCAAAAAACATGCCAGGTTTATTCTCCAGTCAGTGCCACCTGACAAGTGACACTGCAAACAATCAACCTTGAGGGATGGGTTAAATGCAGAGGATCGTGCATGTGACAATAAAATCACCTTTAATCAAGGAGTTCCATGGCTGTCTTTGTGTGTACGATACATGTTCATAAATACACAAGCCCTCCACTGGCTTGGCAATTCAGTTACCGGTAAGTTAACTCTTGCTTTTCCAAATCAGCAGGGTAGCAAGTAATGCATTTAAAAAACCAGGACTGGTATTCAAATCAAAAATAAATTTAAATAAACTTTGCGGGTTCAGCTCCTGACCATGAAAGTCCACATCCAAGGCAATGTAGACGACGAGAAGAACATTTGATACTTCCAAATAAGGTGGTTTGACATCTTCAGGTTCATCGTGCTTCTTTCTTGATGGTCCAAGATTCCCCAGAGTGATATTTTGCATTGAGGTCCAAATCATACTTTGCTGCACAACTACCATTTTATAATGTAGGAAAAACATTCAGAAAATCAACAGTGCCGTTAACACTGCCACCAACACAAGTAAGTGTTGAAACTGTTCAGGTCAAACAATGGCAACTGAAGTTTGTGAATGGCTAGAGACACCATATACTGTGCATCTACAGCACATATGCCTCCTGTTCATATTTGAACTCTATAATCCTGGGAATTATGCTCCCCTCAGAATCACACTGAAAGGCTGAGCAGTGATCCATTTTGCAAAAAAAAAAAAAAACGTAGCGCAATCTTCGGCATGTCCTTTGAACAAACAGTTCATGCTTTTGTGCGTTTTCGTATAAAACGGCGACCTCTATAAATGCCATGCGAACAAACATTTGCACGATGGGCAATGGGTCCATCTCACCACAGCCTTTCTAATATAAAATGTGCGATAATACCCACAAGCACAAACTACTGTAACATTTTAACTAAAAATAGAGCCCCAATATGATTAAGTGTCCTCACTGAAACAATTACTAAAATGTAAAAAAAACACTTGATTGCAGTGATAGGATCCTGAGTCAAAAACACCTTACACGGGGCAACATGTGTAAGGCAAGAACAACAACTCCGGGCTTACCAGAGTGAATATGAAAACTACTTACCTTCAGCAACTAAGGCATCCTCTTTCTGCCAGGGATAGATGGAGAACAATAAAAGTCAGTCAACGGTGAGTAAACACGCCACCGGTTGGAGTGGCCAGACTTACAAATAAAGAAAAGGTTAAATGTGTATGTAACACACAATCCATTGACACACAATATTTAGCCAACTCATTTGAAGTGTAATAAAAGCTTCTGAGGGAGTTAACCTATTATATAGAATTTAAGTTGACTAGACCTGCGGATGTCTCACAACTGCTTGATTTTTTTTTAAATGTATTTTTATAATGACAGTATTTTAGTACTGCACATTATGAGCAACACCATTTTAGATATATTGGTAATAATATGCACGAGCCAGACCGTTATGACCACCTGGGTCATGCACTGTGTGCACTGGGGCATGCAATGTGTGTTGTTGTTCTAGCACTTGGGCCACAGTAGCCCTCCTGTCAAATTGTTGCCCATACCGCATGGATGAACCTTTGGCGCTCAACACCCTGACTATCGGTTCACAGGTTGTTTCTCCTCAGACCACTGTGGATAGTTACTCACCACTGCTGGCTGGGAGTACCCCATAAGCCTTCCTGTTTGCTCGGACCCAGTCGTCGACCCTGCCCTGACCAATAAGCCCTTATCAAAGTGGCTCAGTAAACATTATTCACTTGTAATGTATGCAAAATGTATTTCAGCATCCTGATAGCTTCTCTCAGTTGTCCTCAAGTTGTAATGATTATTGACCACTCAGTGACACCAATTGAGAACCTGCCGAAACTCACTGCACACATTTGAATCCAATGCGGAAACTCTTTAAGATGCAGTTCATCTTCAGCCACTAGGTGGCTAGCCCCAAAGCAGAGCAAGACGGCCTCTGAATGATTAGTAGTACATGGAAAGACAAAAAACCTCTCATGATATTTTTCCCCCATGTGAAATTAAGGTCTCAATAGAATTTTGCTTCTTGTAATGAGTGTGATGGGGTAGATTTAGAAGATTGTTGTTGCTTGAAGATTATATCAAATCTTATAATAGGGTGTGTTGAAATCATTCATGACAGATTGCATAAACCAATCAAACAATCGCAAGATGGTACAACATAAATCCGCCTCTAAACACACAACGTCAAATTTCTGCCTTAAACACCACCTACAGAATATGTACTTTATGAACCACCCTTTAAAACCAATGGGTGATGTTAGAAGTACACCATACAGTCTATGGTTAAAAGAGAATTTTGGGATGTCAGAGTTCCGTCTCAAGTGTACAAGAAAGTGAGATTCTCTCTCAAGAAATAAAAAGGAACTCCTCATGGCGCACCATTCAAGGTGCAGTCACGTCAGGAATCAGAATCATACAAATGGATACTATGACGTCTGGTTCACTGGAGTGGATCTAGTTCGGTCCAATCACAGACGTTAGAAGACAATACATCTTAGATATGAAAAAAATAGTTCAACAAGATGACAAGTCTTGTGTGCTGATTTTTTTCAAATATGGGTAAATCGCTTCAAGAACGGCAGTGACCAGAAGCAAGCTATATGGAGGGTCTGCTGGGGTGATCTCAAGGAACTGCTGCATTGGCAAGAACAGAGTGAGAAAGTGTCCTTGCAACAGCGTTTACAGGCTACCTCACATACAGTAGGTAGCCTAAGGAAAATGAAAACCTGTGGAACGACTTGATCAGCAACAGGTAAATATGTCCCATTAGCAATCACACCCTGTTCGAACGATTATTCATGACCTGCTGTGAGGGAATGGGGGTACAAACATTCCACACTAGTTTTGGAAGAATAGTACACTAGGTTGAAATATCCAAAGGAGAGAATATGAAAAGGTATATAATGTAAAATATAAATTGATTCAGCATATCAATGTTGACATTAAAAGCATAATTCATTACAGTAGGTGACCAGAGCAATTTGCCATGTGCACTGAGAATAAAGTACAGCTTCATTAGTTCGGTAAGAAATATAGAGAACACACGTGATAACGCATATAAGAGGAAATAGTATTCCTTTGTGCCGCTTATCTTATTAAAATAGGTCTGCAGGCCAACATTTCAAACAAGGTATGTGACTGCATTGAAATACCTTCAGATGCCCCGCAGTAGTCAAATGAATCTTATAC
The DNA here is from genome assembly GCA_026546735.1 of Forbesichthys agassizii. NCBI lineage: Eukaryota > Metazoa > Chordata > Actinopteri > Percopsiformes > Amblyopsidae > Forbesichthys > Forbesichthys agassizii. Next base: position 1,859,783 of record JAODLL010000003.1, on the reverse strand, counting down.
AAGGTTTCATCCCTGATTGATTTTTTGCAGATCTGAAAGAAAAAAAAGATGTCACCTTTAGAACGTCGAGGCGTCCGTCAAGTTAATCGTTTAATATCTACAACACTGTCGTTGTTAGACTTCTTACCGGGCAATCGATGAAGTCAATCGGAACTTCAATCTCGTATGGTGTTTCCAGGCTACCAGTATCCATTGTTTATATTTTATTACGTTTTATTTGGCTGGCTTTGGCTAGCTAACTTGGCTAACGTGGGCTGGGTAAGCTAACAAGCGTTATTTAATATAAGTAAACGCGCTGTATGCACGCAGTTACAGTACCGGTAGTTCTCGCACAACGACAACAAAATACAACAGATGCCTAACAGTTATAAAATAATAATATTATTAAAAGGACAACACAGTAAAAGCGTATGTAATTGCATACAATATCCCACGATTTAGATTTCCTGTGTGCATGCACTCGACTGTACACCACATAGTGCCGAGCGAGTGGGAAGGCAGGAACACCAACAGGAAAATATCTTGCTCAAGGGCGACCCCGTAATATATATCAAGTCTACCTTTTATTCAGACACGCAAGTAGAGCTCTTTACGCCCTCCTGGTGGACAAAGAGGGTCGGGTTTTGTAATTTCACTGTTCTATTTACTTTATTTGGTTCAAAAATAAGTTTCTTTGTATTGTACAAACTAAACAAACGTATGTTATAACGCCCGGTGTTCATAATTGTGGAGAATTGTAAGAAATTGAGAAAAATTCAGCAGACTATATTAAAAGCACATAAAAACACTTTCACTTCAGTGGCTTCAGTGCATCACTAGAAATATGCTTTGGTTATCTGAATGATTGCAAAAAAAAACACACTAACTGCCATGGAAACAATTCAAAGACAAACAAGTAAAACAAACGTCTTAGTATTTACATGCAACATTGAATAATAGTAATGTACAATGTTACACCACACCAGATAGGGCTGATGTAAAATATAGTCTCACAGGTTGGTTTCCACAAACATGTACAACATCTTCAGTGTTTGCTTCATTTCATAACTTAAACAATGCATGATAATATTTGAATGGCTATCATCATACGGTATAAAACAAAACTCAACCCCAGCTACGAAATCACCTTATGCCATTCTCTTCATCCATGTGTAGGAAAGCCACTTGTACAACACTTAAAAAAAAACAAATGGGACTGTGACTGCAATCTAAAAATACTGCAACAGATTATGAATCACCACACTGAAGGCAGACAATCAATTGAAATTCAGCCTCTGACGTTATATTACATCATTATAGATACAAAAATATTCCAACACCAGTGTCGTCCTGAACACAAAGACATAAAACATAGATGGGCAGGGAAAAAAACAACAGTTACTGACAAGAGTGATGTGGTATACTATTCATAAGTTCTGACAAAGGTGTTTGAATCTTTAACGATGTACAGGGAAATAATATTTCTCAGTCAGCACATCTGCATGTGTCTGTGCAAAGCAACTAATGTACTTTAACACACAGAGCAAACTAGAGAGTCAATGATTGAACTAACAATGATTTAAATCTGAACAGAATTAAAATGACAGGGTGTGCAGATAAAAGAAGTCAGTTTTTGTAGAGGCTCCCTGGAAGGTTGCTCAGACGAGAACGAAGCTCCTTACGCACCTGGGTCACCCTTGCCAATTTACGTTTGTATTCCTGAAACAATAAAAACATCAATACTTATGATGTGCATGAAAGATAAATGTTTGAACAAAAGAAATACTTTCATTTATGTGGAATTCTTGGTTGAATTTAAATCATTTTTCTTGCACAGAAAATATGGCTCCAGTCTAAATTAGACTGAATGTTTTTTAATGTTGAATGGAAACTACTAAAGACATATTTAGTTTAGTTTGTCCAGTGTATATGCCACTATAATGGAGTTTAAGGTTCTGGTAGGCATTCACTAAAATGCATATACTCAATGTTGTGCAAACCAGTTAGATCGATCAAAACATATCCAGCCTAAAGTCTCTCTTCCAACTCAAATGGCCACAGAATGTTGGTGTATTTATTTTATGACAACAAAAAAAATAAACAAGCAGATTTCTTTGCCTTAAATAGAAAATGGCCCAAATATATATTCAATTAATGGTACTGTGGCATTTACAAGATGGGAAGGAGTTTCCCCAGATAACTCAATATACCATATGGCATTTGTGACATTTTGTATTATTGTAATGCCTACCAGAACATTCAAATAGAAACAGTCAATGTCACACAAATTATGGATTCATGCAATGCTTTGAAAAATAAACCTAAACCTCAGCAGAAAAACACATTTGTTCACACACAACCCTATGCTTTTAACTAAATTATGCACATTTTAAACTTACTTTGGCCATTTAAACAGCTTATACTACTTTTACTGGGAGACCTAGATTGAAGGGACATATAAATATACAAATATGTATTATTAATAACTGTCAAAGCAAAATAACCGCACTCAGCAATTCAGTTTTATTTTTTATTTCCTGTTTTTATTACAAGATACTGATTTAGACACAAAGATGAGATGCCTTAATCCTCTTCGTTTTCTGTGGATAAATGCTGGGCAGTTAAACACATCGCATCAATTGTCTGAGAAACTGTATATGGTTAAAATCACATGAAAAGGAGACCACATATTTTGGTCTTAATACTCACCCTGTAGAAATAACTAAGTGAGCAAACAAACTAGATGGCAACAGAGGATAGTGGGGGAGGGGGATAAAACATCCCAACTGACAGGAATACCTAACTAGGCCTTCAAGAGGGAAAATACTTTCCACTCATGAAACCCAATCTGAAGTCTACAGTATGGGCATCACGAGCCAGTCCACACAATTCCTGTGACAGACGAATAATGTGAAGTATAGCAGACATAGCAATAAAGAATATCGTGCATACAAACAATGACGGAGGGAATTTCAATCATTGTACAGTTGCATTTAGAAATAAAAGGGTTGTTGTTTTACGCACTTCTAGTTTCTGCTCATTCTGGGCCAAGCCATCCTTCTGGCTGTGCAGAAAGAGGGTCAGTGTGCGTGTGAGCTGTCGCCGGTCGTCTATCTCCGCAGCCAGGCGACCGCTGTAATCGGCTAGCAGCATGCAGGCTTCTTCCACCAGCCGAGAAAGTCTCTCCCCAGACTCCTTGTCTTCAGAACAGAAAGCACAGAGAGACGGGGACACCCGTGCCATTAGCGGTGGGCAGACGTGTCAAGGCTCGCCAGTATACCTACGCTGTTCAAGTGGTTACAATGACAAGGTTACTTGAGAACGGAAAATAAGGAGCCCTCCCACACCCCAACCTGTAATCCGGTGTAGCAACGACGCATCCTGCACCTCCGCAGGCAGAGAGGATATACGCTGACGCAGCGCAGAATCACTGGAGGCAGCATTCTCTAGCTCCTGCAAGGCCCGGATTAACTCCTCTGTCTGAAAGAGCAAAACAGCCATTATGAAATACCAAAAAGAGCTATACCCAAGCATGTGTGACAATTTAACTCAGGGTCAGATATGTTAAGAGTTAAAAACATGCCTATTATTGAGCCAGCATATGCATTTGCTTGCTTATACATACGGTAAGTGGTCCCACATAAATATGGTAATTAAAAATCAGGTGAATTTGCTATTAGGGTCCAGAATAACTTGCATGTGTTTTTAGAAAAATAAATGATTGCAGTTAACACATCCACACTTAGTGATTATACAACTTCTACACAGAGATCATAGCTTTAAAACATAGCCTGGTTAAAAATCTACATGATTTTGCAAGCTCTACCTGGTTTGGAAGCTTTCAGTTGAGAACCGTTTGTTGGCCAGGTGGTGCCAATCAAACCATTAGCAGGTGGTTAGACATAAACAGATTGAATTCAAAGAGTGCCATTAACACATGTGACGCTGGAGTTCACCATCTCAAGCTTCACGCAGTCGCTCCATAAAACAGCATCAATAGCCAGATAGTTTCTGTTTAACCAATTTTGTAAGTATATGTATGTTTTGTTTAATATATAGCATTAACGTAATTTATTCTGTGCTTGCTCTGGCCCCAGTTGTTGCTTGTGTGTAACAGCAACAGGCACAAGAAAAAGTAATCAAAAATGTCTACATCCATATGCTTCCATACATTGTGTATTGCCAGTTCTTTCAGCTGCATTACCACACCAGTCACCACAAACCATGGCCGCTTCACGCCTCGAGGGACATCCTAGGAACAGCCCTGGACTGCAGTCTTGATCGATTTTAAATACTCAGGACAAACAAACATGACGCCATGATTTTCAGGTGCAAACAGACTATTAGACCACCTTTAACAAACTAAGTCAAGACCCACAAGGGGCTGCTTCATACATACTTTTCCTTTTATATTTCCAGGGCAAGGCACTTTCTTCAGAAATATTTGCAACACACTTTGGACAACTTAATGTTCACCGTTTTTCATTAATGTGCCAAATGCTGACCGATGACATATTTACACCGGTTCAGACTTACATAAAAGCACACTACCAAAATGTTCTATTTGGGTATATGTGTTGTATATTCTTTATGCAGTTTGAGGACTATCACCTTAAATGTTGTGGCAGTATTTGTCAATGCCAGTAGTAAGCAAAGCTTATTGCCCATGAAGTGTCATTATGAAATGAAACGCACGACATTCTTAATCGGTACATTGAAACATTAGACATGCATCTCCTTTGAAGCAATTGAGACAGTTGCTGCAAGACGTGCTATGGCACCTATAGAAGCAGCTATACTGTATGTACCATCAACCTCATGTTATGGGTGCACAGACCTTCCCAAACTGCTTTGTTACTAGCCACGTGACTATCGTGCAGACTACAGCCACCTCACTGCTGCTGCCTCAGATTAGTGACTGTTACCTGAACTCAGCTTTAATATCTGTCGCAAACCCAACTGATCTGCCCACCTGAATGCTGTCTGGCTGGAGGTTCTCTGCCCAACTGATTTTAAAAGCCAATAGTTAGTGAAGACAGTGAAGCCAATAGTTGAGGCAGAGCTTGCAAAAAGTATTAACTAACACCTATTTTGTAAAACACCATCAAAAGCATAGTCATGGGTTGTTGTGCTGCATAGGCCAGCACCTGTGGGGGCTCTGCAGGTGAGCTCTGGGATGCAAAGTCCTCATTATCCAGTTGAATCTCTTCATACTTTCTCTTCTTTGCCTTCTTCTCTCCATCTGCCGCAGAAAAGAACACGATAACCAATGAACAGGCCACTAAGGCAGGGGCGTTTTTAGTTTGACGGGATCAGGGGCTAAGCCCAGAAACAAACCCACTGTGCTTCAAGATCAAAATACAGCTAAATGCATTACTGACCAAGGGCTTTTAAAGAACACTGTTGTGTTTCAGTAACAACTCCTGTATCTACCACTTTCTGTTGATGTACAAAATACTACCTGGTGTCTTCATATTACTTTACTACTTTCCTTCCCTTACACACAATTAGGGATAGTAATGTATAATGTACCTACTTTAACCGTTGTTATGCTGAGCACAAACCTCTAGCCGCTAACTGTCTGTTGAGTAGCAGACTACACTCTGGCAAGTGGCGTCCTCTCTCAAACTCACCAATAGCTACTGATTCAATCCTGTGCTCTGTTCTTTGTTTATTTCTAAAGAAGTGATATCGGGGCATTTACAACTTTATCTGGCAGTGTTGCCAGATTGTATTGACAGCAGAAAGCACCCGCGGACTTTAGGTCAACCCGTAAATCAAATCCTAACTAGAACAAGAGAATTAAGAGGTTGGAAGCTTTTCAAAGATAAAAACACAGTATACAGATTGATGTAATCCAAGGCTTGGATTGTTCTTTGCACTGCAAGTAAATAAACATGTTATATAATCCAGTGGACAATTAGACTGTGTCTATATGATGGTGAACATAAGTCAAGACGTCACCATTACAATTGGTCTCTCAGCATTAACAGGGTTTGCGACTCTGAAGATCTTAACGATGTGAGCTTACGTAGGACTTGTGAGAGCTGGTCCAGCAGATTGTTCTCATACACAGCTCTCTCCTGCCAGATAGACAAAACACGACCCAACTGTTTCTTACAGCCCTCCTCACCCTCCCTGCACAAGGTAAAACAAAAGTCTATTATAAGGAACAAATACATATCAAACTCCAGTTGAAAGGGGGAGGTGGGCTCAAACACACCTGGACACATGTTTGAAGGCATCAATGATGACTGGTGCAAAGTCCTGTGTAAACTCAGGTCCTTTCCTCTTGCTGTTCTGGATGACGTCATTGGCCAAATAGAGGAAGGTGAGCTTCCGTGATACCTGAGCTGTATACGTCAACATACAAATACAGCATGGGACAATACAAATAAACATTGTTAGCCTAATTAGTCAACACCGATCACCTAAACAATTAATGTGTACTGTAGCCAAATAAAAAATTAAGTGATGTTTTTGAATCAAAGAAAATACTTAAACAGAAATTAAAAACTATATAACTGAAATTTCTTTATAGAAAACAACATATTGGAACTTTTAAGTAATCACAGGTTAAGGCAATCAGTTGCAAATGGAGGACCACATGTTGAAAGGTGTTAATTTATTATTAGTTTTTAAACGTACATATTTACAAGATAATTCACAAGAAATCACCCCAAAGCCACATGCAACAAGTGAGTCAAATCTCACTGGTCACTGGGATAATTCTTTGTTATGGTTACAAAGAAATCTCTTGCCACTATTCCTATATTATATGTAACAACATAATTTTGCACAGACATTTTAGATAGTGTCCTTATATTTTTGTAAATACAAATAAGATTGTGAGTTATGTTGAAACTACAAAGAACAGACAGGCAGAATAAACCAGATAAATGAAAGGCCAAAACATGTTCTTCAGATCTTATTTTCTTCTATACAAAACTCATACTGCATTTTAGTCTACATGGAGCTACCAAAATACAACCCGCCACCTGGGGTACCAGCCTGATTGCAAATGTACCCTGGGGGAAGCAATTGAGATGAAAACACCCCCGCCTTCATGCACATCCCTAATCCTGAAGAGTCACCTAGAGATCAATCTACAATACATTTGCATAGCATCAGGTTGGGTTTTATGTTTCAGGACACATTTCAAATTAATTCCTTTGCCAAATGACAGGTCTACATACATTATTGTATGTATCACAACAGCAATCAAAATAAATAACGTAGGGAGGAGTCGAGTAGTACCATGTCATATCTAGTACTACACCCTTACAACAACTTACATACCAGATCAGTGAGAACGCAAGTATTAACCATTGTAATTGTTTAAACGCACCATTATATTACAATGCAGTTTGAAGCCTACTTTGCATATAGCGCTTTCTTAATGCTGGGCGTTAGAAGAAACATCTCAACCAGTATCCAACTTCTATGCTGTTGCAAAATTGCTGTATGAGGTATATAAGATATAATGAGTGTCCACCACGAATAGCTGAATCCCCAGAGGCCTATTCCAGACACTAAACTGCTTTTATCAAACATAGAACTGCATTAGCCAGTAGGAAAACGTTAGCATCCATTACTAACATTAGCCTGTGCTAGCTAAGACGTTGGTAGCATTATGTGTTGAGTTTTAACATGATTTAACTGTGCTATCACCTAGCTAGCTAGCTAGTTACAGTGTGAAAATATATTATCCATACCCTTTTTAAGTTCGTTGAACCAAACGGTGACAATGGTCTTCGAGTGTTTTCTATGATGTATCAGCCACAATGATAAGGTTTGCACACTTTGCTGAGAGTTGCTAAGCTCAGATAGTTTCTTCTCTAAAGCAGCCTCAGAAAAAGCTGACATTTCGACGAGATATTGTAGAAATACTGTATAGTGACAGCTGGGAGACAGCTTAATATGTTTCTCCCAGATGCTAACTAGACAACTATTGTAGAACAATTAGCTAATGCTAGCTTCCTTTGGTTAGCTTTGTAGATTAGCCACCACTGACTGCTCAGTGTTATTGAAATTGGGCTGCCTTGCAGTGTGCCTCCTCACTCAGTGAAAGTTCACAGCAACTTTCAAGAGGCGGTTCCCAGTTGTTTACAGTCTTCTGATAGGCTACGTTGGCTTCTCCATCAGCCATTTTCCATTCCCTATTTTAATTGGCGTGGAGAAAATAGACGTCAACACATTCAAATAAGACAAACATGGGTCCATTAAATTCCAAACATGTGGCATTTTATTATAAAAATAGTCAAACAAATATATCAAATATATTGTGACTTTACCATCATGGGAATTAATCAGAAAAGGCGTTATTGCGTTTGATATAGAGCCTATTGTGTGTAACCTACACAGTTCTCACTGAAAATGTAGTCCTCGTCTCAGGCTGCCAAATTTCACAAAACGTTATTATACACCGGATTTTAATGAACAAAGTTAGAAGTGTGTGTTTTAGAAGCCTGATAACGACCCATTCATTAGAATCAGGTGTGTTGGAGCAGGGAGACATCTAAAACATGCAGGGCTGCGGCTCTCCGGGACCAGGGTTCCCTACCCCTGGCCTACGGTAATCTCACCCTTAACGTTTTGTGGAATTTGGTGAGATTTGGTTTGAAATCTCCACGTTAGTCAGACATTCTCACGTCACATTAATTTTGATACATCACACTGTACGTAAAAACCATCGTACGCAACCTTTTCGTGCGTATGCAATGTTGATACATTATAGGCCCCTGGTGTTTATTTGTAATAAACGGATTAGGCAATGTTAGGTGGTTAGTGCTGGCAAAAAAAATCAAGGTACATATTTGGTGGAGGTCCCCACTTTAACCCAATATGGGATATGACTGGTTGGCTGAGGCAAATCAGGCAACGCAGCCCGGGGCCCCCAGCTGTCGGGGCCACATGAAAAACCCCATAGAAAATATTAAATTAATAAAACTAAACATAACAATAAAATACAATCGTTTGTAATTCATACTCCCCAGAAATGAATGCTGCTTTTACATTAGCCCATGTGTGACACACCTCCCGTAGGCTAGTATCTCCAGACCCACGACTGTGGATTTTGAGTTAAACAAGGCCCATTTCACTGAAAAGCATGATGGTGATATAGCAATGTGTAAAATGCCATTTTTCCATAAGATGATAATGTAAGGTACTATCTCTCCCATCAACATTACTATGAATAGGCTATAACCTCACAATCTGGCCAAAGCAACTATAAAGAGCGCTTGTTGGGGTTAAAATAGTTAATGCTAAAATATGTCTCGAGTATGTCTCCAATATAATAGGCCTACCATAATCTAACTACCCTTCCACCCGTGGAAGTTAAAGAAGTAATGAGACAAAACAGGCAGAGAAAGACAATGACCATTGCACCAACATGCAAGGACGTTGAGACTAATGAGATTTAGAGAGGAAAAGATAGAGAAGGTAGGCTATAGGCTACAGCATATTTATATCATTTTGTTATATAAATTGTGTTTGCATTAATTATCTTCTTCATTATCTTCTTTTATAATACATTTGGGACAAAATAATAATTTGGGGCAAATAAATATCCAATTGTGAATTATCTGACAAAAAAAAAAAAAAATCAAGCTTTAGTTCGATATTCAATGTGTAATAGATTTAAAACATGATGTGGAGCATTACCACATAATATACAATATACAATCACAATATGAACTGCTCTATTCTAAAGATAACTTTAAATAGAACTATTTTGAAAAATGCTGTGACTGTGTCGAGTTAAAGGTATAGTAACCGATTGTAAGCCAATACACTGCATGATGAAACAAATGACCTGGTGTTTCTACAGTCCTGGTTCTGTAAAAAGGAACACAAAGTGGTGCAGACAGCACCACAAATCAATGTCCTACCCTTCGCAATGTGTTTCCAAAATGCAGGGCAGAGCCGTTGAGAAAGCAGCCTATGGCATTGAAGGCAGAGGTGTTTCTGTTTTGATAAAGATCAGATATCAAGCTGTCTCCAGAATTACTTTAATACTATGAAAAATGTAACAATTCCAACAAAAAAATATACCCTTTTGTAAACCATCACTGACATTAAAAAAAGTAGGCTAATAAATGATGGTTTGACTGATAAATAATACCATAAACGGGGCGCACCTCACATATTATAATTCAAGTGTGCACCTTGATGGGCGCTGACTGCCGATCAACTAATCAGTCTAAATATATCTGGTTATGCCGATCGTATTTACACGAATGCAGCATACATGAACAGCAGCTGGGTGAGAATTTGTCATGTCTTTCATTGGTCAGTTATGCATTTAGCTGTATTTTGTGCCTGCGGTTCGGTGGGTTTGGGTCTGGGCTAATCCCCTAATCGCCTCAAACTCTAAAAACACCCCTGGCAGGCTACATTGACAACAGCATAGTAAGTAGAAGAGCATATTATTGATAAGACAAGTTAGCCTATAAATTGTGACACATTTAGCATTATTTGCAATTCACTACTTGATTTGTTGTGCTCATTTGGTATGTTAGTTAAACATGCCGTTCACCCCCTATGCTTAACAAAAAACCAAAACAATTAGGAAACAAAATATATATTTTGTAACAAAAACAGTAGGCACTCAAATATTACATACACAAACAAATCAATCATTCGGAGGAATGTACGTATGCCGTACACAGCAAGCAACCATCATCTTAAACCACTAGAGTAAACAAAGGTTGGATTTACATTAATACCACAACTGGATCACCCATAAAGAAAGAACAAAATGTATAATCTGGTCAGCACCGCCTCAACACAAAAGGCACTGATTTTCTACCTGCATATATAATACTTTTGGTAATTTCAGTAGGGTAGAGATAGCATATGGACTTGATTACATTAAGCATAGCAAGCACCTACTGTACAGTTGGTTTTAACAAAAATATATACATGTCTGCAAAGACAAATCAGATTATTCTTACAATTAATGGAAAAAAAAAATATATATATATATATATATATATATATATATAGATATATATATATATAGATATAGATATATATAGATATAGATATATATAGATATATATATAGAG
>JAODLL010000003.1:1793991-1809833 GCA_026546735.1 Forbesichthys agassizii | reverse complement strand
ACGTGTAACCGCTTTTATATATACTTTTCTCAAAATACATAGCAAAACACTTAATAATGTCTATAATTAATAAACATCAGGCTGCTTCACGTCCACTTTAATTCTCCCGTGTTTTGAGACTGAGTGCATTTTTGTTTTGTTCCCCAGTAACGTGGTAGAGAAGTGTGTGACGCACGCTTCAAGGGCAGAGCGTGCGCTGCTCATCGACGAGGTGTGCAGCTTGACGGAGGGCCCCCACAGTGCCTTATACACCATGATGAAGGACCAGTACGCCAACTACGTAGTGCAGAAGATGATCGACGTGGCCGAGCCCACCCAGCGCAAGATCGTCATGCACAAGGTGGGTCGTCGCTAGTCTCGCCGAGCCAGCCTTCACTTGTGATGACTGGTTGGGTAACCGCGTCAAGACCCGCCTACTCGACAGGAGAGGAATTTTGATTGACTTACAAGGCTACAAACTACAAAACTCATTGACTAAGTCCGGCGTTAAGCTTATACAGAGCAGTTTAAGTAGACTACAGCTACTGCTGAATATATATTGTAAATACAATATCTAAGGATATAAAGCACTGCCCTAGCATCGCAGCAGAATTACGAATACCTACTTGTGAGTGACTATGCTAACAGCCAATGAAAATGGACAGTACCCTTTGCCAAACGTGCTGTCTAGCTTACAGGGCTATTCGTCGTGTGAGTCGTTCAGCACAGAGCTGCACATATGACCTAGTGCTGATGGACGGTAGAGGCTGAGACTAGCTCGCCACACGTCTCTGGTTCAAAGGGTGACTAAACATCTGGGTAACGCTTTAAGTTGCACTTGGTTGGTTGGCATGGTAATGTCTGGAAATGAGTGAACCACAAGAGACATTATGAAGTCTCTACCTCACCCACGGTGGTGAAGTGGGCTCACACCAAAGTACCAGAACCTATCGACACTGGTTTCTGTTTGCTGTAGCCTGTCAAGTGCTACTGTGTGTATGAAGTAGCGTAGACAACACGTGAATGATGTACAGCATGTGACTGTGATGTTCTTGTGTCCTCGCATAGATCCGGCCTCACATTTCCACCCTGAGGAAGTATACGTACGGCAAACACATCTTGGCCAAGCTGGAGAAGTACTACATGAAAAATGGTGTTGACCTGGGCCCGCTGTGTGGCCCCCCCAACGGCATAATGTAAACCTGAAGAACCCCCCTGAGATCACGTCTGCTTACCCATAATCCCCCACCTACCTTACTCGCTCAGTTTGATTATGTAAACCAGCTCCTATCAGAGGTCATCATGGTCACCCAGCCCCCCCTTCCCATCATCCTCCTGTCCCCACAAAGGTTCCCACCATCTAGGGAGGAGCCTGTTACAGGCAGCCTTATGGCGGGGCCTGGTTTTACTGCCCCCTCCCCCCACCCACCCTGACCTCTGACCCCTGACCCCACTGACAACCTGGGGAAGGGGGCAGGGTGCTGTGGAAGGAAAAGAGGAGAGACTGTAGTCCCACTCTTAACTCCTCCCACCTCCTTTTGATAGATATATATCTCCTTTGTTTTCCCCCGTCGCCGTTTCTAACGAACTATAAAAAGCACCTCACCTCTTTTGCTACTGCCGCACCACACTTTGACACGCAATGTGAATGACGCCACCCCGGGGTCCCACCCTAGCAGTTCACCACTATCTGATTTGATTTTCAATATGTATGATCTGTCGTCACAGAAATCATAGACCAACACGCCACGGGCTGACCAGCAGAGAGATCATTTAGCATGGGAGACCGCCTTTTCTGGTCTTGCTTCTATAAATATAACGTGTATACTTGGTGTAGACCTTTGCATATATATATATATAAATATATATATATAAAACTTTGTAGTTTTTCTGGTTTTTGATGTTGATTCTGTATCTATAATGTATCCTAGTAGTGGCCACATACTTCTGACTGTATAATTGTACATTTGTAAACCCTTGTAATGTAAATGTGCTTTACCGCCCCTTTTTTGGTATGAGAAGAAAAAAGAGAAAAAATAATCACTCTGGAAAAAATTTAGAAAAAACCTGTGCATTTCAGTGTATATTCTCACCTCCTTGGTTGTGACATATAAGTTGTTGTATATTGTAAATTGTAATATCAAATTTTTGTTTTGAAAAGCCCTTTCTATACAGCATAGTACTTGTACAAAGATACGCCACGCTTGGTTTTATCCTGACATTGTCACTGCTTAAATTAAGACGCCATCTCCCACTTCTTCCCAAAAGGACATTCTGTTAGAGTTGGTGTCCTCTGCTTTGTTTGGTTTTTTTAAAATATCTTTTATAGGAATACGTTCACCCATCTGTTTAGTGCATACATGCTTATGGGGTTTGTGTGGCTGGAAGAACCCCCCCCCTTCCCCCCCCTTTCAGCTTACCCTTCATGCTACCGCTATTGTGGCACTTTACAGACGGGTACCAACCCATGGAGTGTACAGAGAATCTTGTCTTATGGGTTTTTGTTTTCTTTTTCATTTTCCATGCATTTCTCTAGTGCTGTAAGTGCTGTATCATACTGTCCATGTCCTTTTGGGTAATAGAGGCAGCCCGCCATGGCGCGGTGTACATTTGGAAGCAGCATTGTGTATATTTACTATGAGCACACCTGTAACCATATGTGTATAGTCAACAGAACCTGTGTATGCTTGTTGCCTGGGCAACTATTTTTTGTAACTCCCGTTGTAGATTGTCTCTAAACAATTGTGTGATCTTTATTTTGAAACAAAACTGAACAAAAAAAAAACTTTCAAAATTTAATCGTTGTCTCATGTGTGGTGTTTGTTTTTATGTTTAGTAGCATGATTGTATATGCAAAGTCTAAACTACTGATCTATGCCTTGTTGGTAGGGCTCAAATTATACTCAGCACTAGCCACTAACCTGACCAGGACTGACTTATGAGTCCGAGTAGAGGTTGAGTATTTCCATGGTCAATAAAAGAATAATCTTTAAGTGGGTGTTGGCCTTCTGCTAGGACCCACATTGAAGAACAGAAGCCACACAATTTAGGTCCTGAGTCATACTCAGGATTCTGGCAGATATATTATTTAGGCTGAGTGTCCTCATATTTTAATTACAAACCATTATCCAACACATGGTCTCCAAATAAGGTAAAATACTGACGAATTTCACTCACCATAGGCCTATATGGTGGCAAGATTAAGTAAGGACTGTTGGTCTAGGGATTGTCGTACTTCAAAGTCAGATTTAATCATAGTTCAACAGACCACTAGTGAAACTAGATCTCTCCATTTACCATTTGAGTCCCACCTTGAAACTAGTTGGGTGACGGGAATTCATAAGAAAGCTCATGTCTTCACATGCCCAACTTTTTGTTGGAACCATTAGAGCAGATGGGGTGTATTCTTAATAGGCCTACTGTAAGCCAAAAGATATAATACGCTACAAGTTTGTCTACTGAGTCATGTTAAGCCTTCGCCAAAGATAGATGTAATGGCTAAGCAACGTGCGGGAGTCAGCTCCTTGGTTGACTGAGCTCAGTGGTAAATAGTCTGGATTGTGGCAGTGTAAACGTGATCCCCGTCCTCTCCCGGTGTTGTAGGCTAATAGGGGTATGGAAGGGGGGGAGGGGGCTGCGGATACCTCTATGATCTGCAGGGGGCATCCTCGGCGCGCCTCTAGTGGAGATCCCATCCAATACTCACGCACAGTGGCGCCCGAGCACCCACGCACGCTCCCTACACACACACATACACACCCCTCCTTCTGCCAGACTCGGGCCAAACAGCGTCGCCATACGGAACATCCTGCCCTGAACAGAGAGGGGGTTGGAGAGAGAGAGAGAGAGAGAGAGAGAGAGAGAGAGAGAGAGAGAGAGAGAGAGAAGAGAGAGAGAGCAACTCAGGTCCAGCGTCTACCGATAGTAAATCTATCAGGTCTGGAGCACAAAGTAAGCACGGAGGGAGAATCAGCCTTGATTCAACGACCAGGAACCAGAGTAGTAGCGCCCTGTGGCTCGTTTGGGTAGCGGATTAAACCACGCCAGACGGATGGTATAGCGCGGTCGGTCGGTGCGCTGTGAAGTTGAAGAGACTACAGAATCAACGAGAGAAGCGCTTTTGTGTCCTCCTTTTCAAAAGGCAACAGCATCGGGAGGCTGTGCTCGCACTCCGAGCATGAAGCTCCCTTGTCTATTGGCGCTCACGGCGCTGGCCATCCACACCGCCTCGGTAAGCACGACGTTCCGGTTCTTTGTCTTGCATTGTCCACAGCGGCATCGTTTACCTTCCCGATGTATTTTGTGCATGCATGCGTGAGTGTGTGTGTGTGTGTGTGTGTATGGCTATAGCCTAGATGTGTTGAACCGTCTCTAACGAGGCACCTCGGCAGTCCTGAAGTCAGTGATCACTAGTAAATCCTGAAGCCGATTCACACTGGCTGGCCGTGGCTCCTGTTAAAGGGCTGTCGGCATCAGCAACCCCCTCCTGCCCAGGCTTTGTGCCTTAGAGACGGGGTTGATTTTGATACAGCCAGGCCTAGGTCCCCATGAGTTGTGTTTGTGTGAGGGGGAGGGGCGGGGTGTGTGTGTGTGTCTGAAATAATTAGTGGGTAATCTCTAATTGAGCTTGATTACAGTCTTTGTTCGATGCCCTGATATGTGGCGTTTGGCCCCATTGGCTCACATCCTGGTGAGAATGTGGAATCGAGTCATACTGCGGATTTAACGACTTTATTGCCGCGTAGATGCGCTCCAGGACGGGGACGTATTGGGGGTGTGATGGATGCCCTACCATTGTGCACGTCCCTTCAGCCCGAGGCGGCAGATAACAGGGCTGTTTTCTGGTGGGGCAGGGTTGTAGACCCCAGGGGCATTTCCCTTTGACCGGATGGCGTGTGTGTGTGTGTATGTGTGTGTGTGTGTGTGTGTGTGTGTGTGTATAGGCATACGGGGTGGGGTAGGCTATAAGGGAAGTTAAAACGCGATGCGGTGCGTGAGGGATGGGAATGATGTCATGGGGAATCGCGAGTAGGGGATCTTATTAGGAATGCGCGAGTCCCATCATCCTACCCCAGTGCCCACACCTTCCGTTACAAATTTAACCGGGACGGGGTGGGCGTTCTTGAATCATGAATAGGAAATACAGTGTAGTGTGACAGAGCTTTCTGGTTAAAACCGCTCAAATTGGATTCTAGGGGACACTATTCTCGCAACTGTCCACATTCCCTGGATTTTATTAATAGGCAGACAACTTCCTTGCGAGCACACACAGACACACGCACACATAGATTAGTCTATTACTGGGTTATTCGGGTTGACTACGCTAATCTAAAATCGTTTGAATCCTTTCATAAAGTTATGTATATATTGTTTAGTGGGGGAATGTAAAAAGTTACATTTTCATGTTACATTTGTGAAGCATCATATTTGGAAATGGTTGTATAAAGCCTGTCACATGACATTTGAACTGTGACTAGTCCTTATGTAATTAATTTCTCTGACTATCATAGCCCCATAACTTGATGAAGGTGCATGTCCTGGGGGAGCTCCCCCAGACCTTCCCCGTAATATGTCTCTCCCTAAAATACTAATAAAACCCGATACCCTTCGTTGACGTCATGTCAACTTGCCATGCCTTAGCTTTTGCTGAAACAACACCCCTGGTCCGAGATGGATGCAGGTGTTACCCATAATGGAAAATATAATGTTATCACACACCTCAGTATTCTGTTGTTGATGGTCAGAGAGAGGCAACAAACTGACAGTTGCCGTGTGTGTGTGTGTGTGGGTGCGTGTCTGTGCATGTGTGTGTTCTGGTTAGATGAGTGATAGCGTCTCCTAGCATTTCCTGTGATGAAAGTTGTGATGTCACATTCCGAGGAACACATTTACTGTGGATGGGAGACAGATTTTCCCACAGACATCTGCCATGTCCCATGGTGGGCCAATGTCAGCGTGTGTTTGCACGCATGTGCGCACATCCGCCAGCCTTGATGAGGGCATCTTGCTGTGTGTGTGGGCCTCAAAAATAGTAATTTGTTCACGAGGTCTGTTCCTCGCGTGCGTGTGTCTGTGTGTGAGAACTGGCGGGTTGTCGCCGACCATGTTTAACCCGTGAAATGAATAAGCGTTTTGTGCTACCAATAGCATACAATGCCTCCCATAGAGAGATGAGAGAGAGAGAGGGACAAACAAGGAAGAACATATACTGAGCAGGAATGTGAGAGGCAATTTGACACAGGAAGTGGTTCTTTTTCACTCTCCTGGAGGACAAAGAATCCCCTCACACACACAGCATGTGCACTCAGGTAGCACACTGAGGGCTTTGGGGTATTTTGGGGGGTGGGTTGTGTGTGTGAAGTGGTGGGGGGTTGGGTTGTTGCCCCACCCTTCATATCTAGTAGCTGAAGGGTATGAAAAGGATCTCTAGTTTATATCCGGAGCTCTGTTCACTGCAGGCCAGCGTCCAGAGGTGAGCATGGCATTAAACACACACACGCACACACACACATGCACACACACACATGCACACACACACACACACACACGCACATACACACACGCACACACACACACACACACACAGAGACACAGTGTAATAATAGCCTTCAGTGGGAAAGCTAAATTCCACTTCCCCCTGCCTCAACCTCCTCTCAGAATGGAGTGTGCATATGTGCACTGACTGCACTCACCTGTGTCTGAATGGCATTTTTCTTTTTTCCTTATTTTGCTGCACAGAAACAACCTTTAGAATTGTACACAGGTAGTTCAGTTGATGATGGAATGATTTAATTTGTGTGTCAAAGCTTTTGTAATATGTGTACAGTATGTATCTGACATAAACAAATGAGACCATCACTAATAACCATGGAACATCATTATCATGATTCCCAACCTTTAGGTCAGATTTGCTGCAAAATCCCCTCAAATCCAGTTACAGACCGAAACATCCTTCTTACATTAGCATCTCAACTGTACTTCGTGACAAGGCAATGGGGCTCATGGGAAATGTAGGCCTTACTTCTGGAAGCCCTCTATATTCGGCCAAATCTTCGCATTGCCTTTTATTTTATCGGGTATTGTATATTTATTGGCCACTGGTGACAGAGTGGTGAAAATATGGGTCCCTGTGGCTGTACCACCCACACACACGCATGGGTTGAGTGTGTGTGTGTGTGTGTGTGTGTGTGTGTGTGTGTGTGTGTGTGTGTGTACTATGTCCAACTGTGTGCTTTTGATTTGTATCCAAATTCAATGATAGTGTGACATCTGAAAGTATAATGCTGTCAGCCGAGCGATGGCGACTGAAAGCAAAACACTAATTGTGCTCAGGAGAGTATGGAGTATGCGCTACTACACATGGAAATATCCCAGCCAAAATTCTGAAAAGACGCTCACTGTAGTCTAGGACTGGGATACACAACCCCCATGGAGGGGTTTCTACTGATAGCTCTCTTGACAAATAACAATACTTTGTTATTCCCCACAGGGAAACTAATATTCAGCTAATGAAAACATATTATTGTATTTCTGTATTGTGTTATTTGCTAACTGGTATGTTTTTCACTGCCTACTTCTTCTCAGCAAAGTGGAGATTTGATTGATTTAAAAAAGGCATCCATCTTTGTACAGCTTTCTAAATCCCACATAATGTTTCAATGTCTTGATCTAACTTTAAAAAAAGGTCTTTGCAAAGGTAAAGCATTAATAATACATGTCAAGGCAAAGAGAGTACATATTTACACCATTACTTTGCTCCAGAACATTGCACAATACGAAACTGCCCTGTGGAATGTGTTTAAGTCATCCCATATATTATAAACAATGCTGTTAGGCTGTGTTCATCCAGCTGGAAAGTAAGACCCCTTTTATTCTCAGATTTGGTCTCATTACCTGTAATGTCACAGGTATGAGCAATCTTGCACACCGATGCACATATGATCATGTTTTTGGTCTACACATATAGCATCAACGAATACGCATACCTGGCTGAAAAGACTGAAAATATGGATGCCTGTGTTTCTCAATGGCTTTGCTCAATGGGAAAGATATGCAAGAACATAAGTTTATGGGCTGCACCATCTTGGAAATTGGTTCTGCTGGCTCACGTTATGACTACTATTTGTCTTTATCTATCGACAGTGGAGTGGTTAGGCCTGCGTCTGAGGCTACAGCCCAGAATGTTTCATGAATAGTCCTGGATCTCAAGTAAAAATAAATTAGTATAATCAATACTGATCATGTATTCAAGCTCTCAAAAATAATATTAGAGTTGTTTTAATCCAGCTCCTAACTAAATGGTATGGGGATGATAATGTAATTGGTTAATATTAGAAAAGCCCAAAGACTTTTGTGACCTTCAATGGTTTCTTTATAATCATAGGATTTTGTGATAGCTTGGTTGAATCCTGCTTAAAGCTAACATTAGCTTTTTAAAACATATTTTTAATTGATATTCATTCTTATCATATTTGTGAAAATAATGAGGTGATACTTGAAAACTTAAATTTTACTGAAATACTTTGAAAATGATCTGGTGAAAATGGAAAGATTCCTGAGCTGGGCTAAACCCCCAATTTTACAAAAGTGCAATTGTGCTAAGTGTTGTGCCTGAAAGCGATTTGCATAGTCGTAAAATGCAGAAACATTTCTTCAATAGGGTTCTAGGTGCAGTACCACAAACAACCACAACACAGTGCAAATAGTTTTCAGCTTCAAGTCTAAGCCTGGCTCTCGATAGCAATGTGCTGCTAACGTGTGGTTGAACTGGCTGGTTTGTTGGTTTAGTGAGTCAGAGATGTAAAATGCTGGAGGTTCTCTAGATAAGTCAAAACAGGCTAGTACTACTGCTGATTATATACACAGTAGGCTACACACACATCTTATTTGCAGTAATTGGGCAATAAGGCACACACACACTCAACCCTATTCTCTGGAGATAGGTGTGTGTGTGTGTGTGTTGGGGTGGGGGAGTTGGTTGCATATAGTCCAAGAGGAGAGGGAGAGGAGAGGGGGTGGGGAGGTGTGTGTGTGTGTGTGTGTGTGGGGGGGGGGGTTAGTGTATGGAATGGAAAAACAGAGAGATGTATACGAGAGTGAAGGAGCTGAGGAAATGGAGGGATGGAAACAACGCAAGAAAGTAATGACTGAACCGATGGGTTAGCTATATGAACAGGGGGCACTAACCGGGCGGAAGGGGGGAAGAGACACTAACCGGGCGGAGAGGGGGGGGAGAGAGGGGGGGAGAGGGGGAGAGCGGTGTTGTCGGCAGCGGAGGAGAGAGGTGGGATTCAGACGGCTGAGAGTGCGGCCAGCGGGATGGGCGGCTGTAGTTAAGATACGAGATGGAGGGGAAGTGGAGGGATTGTGGGATGGTTCGGTACGATGGGGGGGGGGTGGCCTGAAAAAAGAGGCAGAGGAGTAGGTGGAGGAGAGGAGGATTGTGGGTAGCGGTGCACAAGCCACATAGTAAGGGGGGGTGAATAGATAGCTGGCTGGATAGAGCGGGGGGGAGGACGTATGGGGGGTGGGCGGGGGGAACGAGCGCTGCTCAATCCCAGGAGACCGCACTCTACCTGCTCTCTGTGGCCGTCGCTATGACAACCAGCATGGCTGCCGCTGTCACAGCTTTATCCCCCTCTCTCCTTTTTCTATCTCTCTATCTCTCTCTCCCTCCGTAGCATTCTCCTTCACTGCTCTCTTTCGTTTGGTTCTCTGGTTAAAACCGAGTGTTTTTTTCTCTCTCCAGGATCTCGATCTGCCCCACGTTGTTCTTCCATTCACGGCGTCTTCGTTTCTCATTCTACATTTTGTGGCTGCTCACATTTGCCTTTTTTCTCAAAATTCTGCCCTCCTGTGTTTCTCTGCAGTTTTCTTTTTTGTTTTCTTGACGGCCTGTCTTACTATGTACAGTCCATCCATCTGCCCCCTCCCATCATATTTTTCATTAAAGATATTAGATCCCCTGTACATTAGCGTGTGTGTGTGTGTGTGTGTGTGTGTGTGTACATGTTTTTCTAAATTAGAGAGCAGCAGCACTGCTGTCTTTAAAACCACAAAGCATTCTGGGATCTCTGTGAGTTGGAGCCTTGCTATAAATATAAACCCCAGAAACAGGGCGCTTCCTTCCAACTTACAAGTGTGTGTGTGTGTGTTTGTATGTGCACAAGCCTGCTAAACGGGAGGAGACATTAAGAATCAGAGATTCTCTCTCGCGGCATTTTGATGCTGAGATGTTGATTTGAACGTTATCCGTTTTCACCCCATTATCCATCATGTGAGCGTGCGATCTACGCTCAGCACGTGAGACAGAGAAAATGCTGTGTAGGTGTCCTTCTCTCTCTCTCTCTCTCTCTTTCTCTCTCTCTCTTTCTCTCCACATCTATACACCTCACCCTGATGCGTTTCCCTTAACGACCGGGTAATTAGGTTAACGAAGGGGCCGGCCGGATGGGCGGGGACAAAGCAGCCCTGATGGGAATGTTGGAATGCTTTTGGTTCCTGGCAGCGTGTTGATAAGAGCGGGCCAATGCTGCGATAACAGCAGCCTTGACACACAGCACACTGGACCCCCACATATCAACACCCCCATGACGCATGGCCCCAATGTGACCCCTACACAGTCCTTATCTCGGTATCTGTCCTCTCTTCCTGTGAGCGAGAGAGATAGGTAAACAGGCAGTGAGAGAGAGAATTGTATACCTTGAAGGGTATTGTTGTATGTGTGTGTGGGTGGGTGCCTGTATGTTTATTTGGTCATGGGACTATGGGGTGATCTCAGGATGTGCGTATTTATAGACACAGCCTCTGAGCATTAAGAGTGGATGCTTCCTGTTTAATGCACAGAGGGGATGCTTTGTGTGTCCATTCAGCGTGTACGTGTGTGTGTGTGTGTGTGTGTGTGTGTGTGCGCGCATGTGCGCGTGTGTGTGACTAAGCATACATAGAGTAATCGAGAAAGCCAGGTGGGGCACATTACATTTGAGAGGCCTGTAGTGAAAAATGTATTAAGTGTTGTTCATTTTCCAACGATTTAAATCAAAACATTTCTATAGAATTTTACAATCTGAATTCTGAGCACTTTGCTGTTTTGGCTTCAGTTTACTAAATGAACCTTGGATTGTGTGTGTGTGTGTGTGTGTGCATGTGCGCACGTGTGCGTGCGCCTGTGTGTTTGAATAATTTAGCCAGTGTCCCAACAGAGGAGTGAACGAGGTCACCAGCTCATGCTAAAGCGTTTCCCTCTCTCACTGTCCATCTGTCCATCCTTCCACGCCACCTCCGCTTCACGTCTCATCCGTTGGGCCTGCTGTAAGCAGGAGCTGGTTAGCAAGACTTCCCATGTCATCAGGGCACGTCCCTGTCCACAAAGAACAGAGGAAGACGCATGCAAAAAAAAGCCACTGAAGTGTGTGTGTGTGTGTGTGTGTGCGAGAGCGCGTACACGCATACGCCCTCTCAGAACCTTTGAACCCCAGCGTTTAAAGGGCTGTTTCAAATGCTGTTGCAGCTCGAACAATCTGCTGACGTTAATGAGCTGTGTCTGTTTGTGTGAATGTTGTGTGTGTGTGTGTGCACGTGTGTAATAAACCTTTTTCTTATGTACACACAAGCACACACACACACATGCACGCACGCACTCACACACACGCACACTCACATGAACACATGCATGCGCACACACACACACACACACACACAGTATTGCTGGTGGCAGATTAGCCCTAATCGAACACAGCAGGGCCCCGAGCCTCAAACGATGACTGACACCAGATATCAGATTGTCGCCGTGCAAGTGTGTGCATGTGTTTGCGTGTTTGCGTGTACATAAGAAAAAGGTTTATTGTGTCAGATGTAATCTTGTGATTCCAGATGGCCAGACACTGACGGCAGTGTTTGGCTTCATGACGGTATATGCTGTTATGTTTATTCATATACAATGAATCAGTAACTAGAATAGTTTAACACAATGTGGGCAGTCGTGTTGAGTGGCAACGAGGAAGAGATGGAGCCGCATGGTTAGTACATTTACTGAATTAGGCCAAAAATAGGCACGGTTATAAAATGTGTATATATATGCCTTGTTTGATCATGGTATTGCTACTTGCTACTTAAAGAAAACGACCTGTTCTTTTTACAACTACTATAACGTGCAAAATGAGCATTCATCTCTCTGGTCTGCCGTGCTGTAGCGTAGACCGTTTAAAAGAAAGACGTAAAAAGGGTGATATTGGGGGCAGATGTTGGTGAAAGAGATTGGAAATTGGGGAGATGTGGGAACAGGAGATTTGGAGGCAGTGAAAGGCAAAGAGGGTCAGAAGCAATCGCAGATGAGAGCAATACGAAAGCAGGGACGGTGGCCGGAGAGCACATCGGAGGGAAATGGATTGGCTGTGATGATCTGGGTGGTTTGAAGGAAGGGAGGGAAGCTGGGAGAAGAGGGGTGCAGAATCTGTAAATATCTCCAGGCCTGGAAAACGATATGAGCATCTCATCGCAAACGAACGAGAAGATGAGCCTGGCGAGCACTGGCGAGAAATGGAGACAGGGCAGAGCGGATGGATGGAGGAGGAGGAGGAGAGAAAATAAGCAGGCCTGAACGGGCGGAGAGCAGCGGGTAAACAGGCCGGGGGTAAACGCCTCTAGAGAGTTTACGGCCGCTGAGGCCGGATTGGGATTACCCAGACAGAGGAGGGGTGTAGAGGTATCAGCTTTTATCAGGCACCGCGCACGTGCACGCACGCACCTGCGTGCACACACGTCTGTTACTATAAATCGGCTTTCAGTGAACGGCGAGAGGTTAACAATCATTTATTCGCTGTTGTCTACAATGAAAAGCAAACAGCACTTAACGGTGGTTCAAATGATAAGCACCTTGTGGGGAACGTGTCATTACCGATGATTACAACTCACACCGTAGCACAGAGGTAATCAACTTTATATTTGAGCAAATTGTTTTCTTAAACACAATCATTCTGCCACTTCTAATGGTCACTACAGAGAGTGCGTGTCCATCATTGCACAAATGGGAAAAACTGACCTATTTATTCAGTCTGAAAGACCCACTGGTACGCTATTAAAATGCAGCCAAATCTGCTGTCAATGAACAACATCTCTATATCTAGGTCGTATCTTGATATAGTATGAATTTGTTATTTGAATAACATCAGAGTATGGCTACGAGGTCCAGCATGTTGTTGACATTGTTGATAACATCTCTAAGAACATCCCATTTCATTACATTTCCTAATAAGCCTGGAGAAAAACGGCATTCAGCCCTATCAGTGTGCCTTATTAGTTTGCAGGTTGTTAAGAGTCCTGACCCATGGCTCTTTAAGCAGGCTTTTATTTACTTTGGCCACTGTCTAATGATAAATTCCTCATTAGTTGCTAATTGCATCTTGAGTTGTGGTCCATTAAGGAACAGTCCATATGTCAAGCTAGCCTGCTGCTTAGCCTAGCTCAGGCAGAGCTATCCTCCAGCACTGTCTACAGTATACACGGCAGAGATCACTGCCAGATCCCAGTAGCTGTGGCATTAGAACAGGTCAGGGAGACTACATTACGTAATGTATCAATCAACCGTACGGTGGTGTGGACAGTGACTTGGCCGGCTACCACTGGCTGACAGTGTGACCTGGAAACTGTTCAAGATATGGGATTGGCTATCGTGCCAAAGTCAATCAAGCAAACGGACGGAGCCAATAGACCATACCGAGGTCAGCTGCTAGTGCAAATTGTGTGTGTGTGTGTTCCCCAACCTTTTGACCCATGACCTGCCCAAAAATAATTACGACCCAAGTATTGAAACACGTATCTTAATGCATTCTTTTATTATTATATTACATTTATATCAGCAGTACATAAAAAGCATAAAAATATACAGTAGAGGTCAAATAAACAGCACAAAATATCAAAGATAATCAAACATTAGAAAAAACCAATACAAATAGAATTGCTATAAAAGACCCGTCTCCCCCATTTAAACCAACAACAACCAAACAAGCATCATCTTGTGACTCTATGGGGGTTTCCACCCCACAGTTTGAAAAACAACGCATTAGACACACACACACACACACACACACATACACAACAACACACACCCGAAGGCGCATCTTTCCTTCCCAGATTGAATTACAGAGAGGCTGATTGGATTTTTCTCCCCCGCAAAAGTGAGAAAAACACTCTCGTTCTGTGCGTGCCCCCTCTTTCACTCTGCAAGTAGCCACCCGTTTACATGTGTCTCAAGCCTCCCTCCATTCCTTGCCCACTCATTCCCGGGTGATGTCTGTTTATATTCATCTTCTCCAAATATTTCCCTTTCACACTTAATCATTCATTTTCTTTCGCCTCTTCCCTTGTTCATGGGGTCTGTCTGTGTACGCTATGTCATGTGACCTGTGCCGTTCGTTATGAGCCTCTCGGCATTGTGAGCCGTGTTGCTGTGGCAAACCCGATTCTCCTCAGCTTCTGTGTGCGTGTGTGTGTGTGTGTCTCTCTCTGTCTGGCCCGTCAATTCTGGGCTTAGAAGAGGCCATTGATTAGTGTTCTGGAGTGCCTCTCTCTGTCTCTCAGCTTCTCTTATTGCCTGCCCCTGCCTCTCTCTCTCTCTCTCTCTCTCTCTCTCTCTCTTTTTCTCTCTCTCGTTAGACAAAGGCAGTTTGCTGCGTGGGTCTCTCTCTCTCTCTCTCTCTCTCTCTCTCTCCGCCACATTTCTGAGCCTTTCTGAAAAGTTCCTTAGGAACACAAGAAAAGTTCGAGCTAGAGGCACACCCTCCCACTGGTCTCAGTGAAATGGGCCCATTCAGCCGGGCTATAATCACACATGCACGTGCAACTGAAACATGTGCGCAAAATGTGCATTCGCTGGCCTTCATTTTGGACCAGCCTATAATCAGAGCCACACAACGGCATCATCATTGACCCAGCCGAGTCTGCTGAGTGAACCGTTTGTTCCAGCAAACATCATACCCCTCCCAAATCATGCGCACGCACGCACGCTCACACTCACACGATACTGTCCGTCGTTTAGTGTGTGCACCCACTTCCCCTCTACACTCTTGCCGATAGGCTGGAGCGCCCTGTGTGCCTGTAAGTGGGTGTGACGTGGCCTTTAATCCTGTCGTATCCTGTCAGATTAGTGTAACAGCTGGGTCCTACATACAGATATACATCTCTCCATCTCTACCGCCCCCCCCCCCCATACCTCCTCTCATCCCTGGAACAATCACCCATTCTCTCTGTCCACTGTCCTGCGCCAGGAAGCTATAGCCAGCTGTACTTTATACTGGGCCAGGAGCTGAGTGGATATTCTACGCATTAGCGTGTGCGCGCATGTGTGTGTGTGTGTGTGTGCGTATGTGTGCGTGCGCGTGTGGGAACCATTTCACTGCTTGGAAGACGTTTGTGTGGCTGCAGAGTCATGTGATCACCATGGGAGACCACAGCTTGTGCCAGTTGTTCCTCTGGATGAGAAGCCGATATGGTCAAAGACAGGCGACCTGAACGTTTTTATTATTATCAGTTGTATTATCTCTGGGTCTGTATGAATGTTTCCTCGTGATTCCTTAATAGCAGAAAACCATGAACAATGAATACAAGGCTGTCATAGCCATCTGTTATGTAATTATTGAGAATAAATTACCCATTGTTGAAACATATCGCACCAAAGAGTGAATTGGCTTGAGTCTGGAACAGTCTGACAGTCAGATTGTCTTTGGTTTCTTCGCTGAATTGTCTGTGGGCTCTCTGATCTGGTTATTATATGAAACGGACACACCTATATAGCGTGTGTGTGTGTGTGTGTGTGTGTGTGTGTGTGTGTGTGTGTGTGTGTGTGTGTGTGTGTGTGTGTGTGTGTG
>JAODLL010000003.1:1782891-1792891 GCA_026546735.1 Forbesichthys agassizii | reverse complement strand
TTCAGAAGCCACCGAGGTAGATGGACAAGACGTTGAGTTGTCTGTCACTCAAGAATGCCGCTTATACTATTAAATATGCAGTAAAATAAGGCTTGATAGGGGAAATGCATCGTGGTAAAAGCTGACGTGTTAAAACTGTATTAATGTACCACAGAGAAAGGGGACTTCAGTGGAAGAGGCCAAGAGGGCAGACAGTTAACTGATAAACCTAGAAGACAGCTCGCTTGTGAATAGGGAAGTGCAGTTACAGCAAGTCTGGCCCCTAGGTGTACAAATATATCAGTTTGTGTTTCTTTCTATTTTTCATATTCAAGTGAGTTATATGTGATTTTATGCTTTATAACCGTATAAAGTAAAAATATGTCTTTAGTTATGCCTTATGCTTTGTCATATTAAACAAAAGGGAGGAAACATAGCTTGTTATTCGCCAGTCAACCCCAGGTCCAAAAGGTCTAAATATGTATTACACCAATATACATGAGACGCTTCCAACCAATGTTATATACGCTTTTTGAATACTTCTTCAATAATTATAAATAAAAACATTGAAAGAGAGTAGTCCCTTCTTCCCTTTTCCTCTTTGACGGGGACCGCTCTTCCCTATTATAAGTAAAAAAATTACTACTAAGTAAAGGTGAGCGGTAATCTGGCGTGAGCTCGAGATGGGCTTGAGATGGGGAACATACTGGCAGAGACACACATAGAACAAAGCCTAATACGTTATTAAGTGCACAGCTCAACTCTGTTGCTCTATTTGCTGCATGGTTTGCAAGGTGGCACGATATAAATATTTAAAGTAGGCGGACCGTAAAAATAAAAAAGAAAGGTATCTAATGGGATAAGGTGGACGGATATCCCAGCTCCAGGCCAGTCCTGTTGCAAGGCAGAAAGTCCTGCCTCCCATCTCAGTGCCTAGGGTTTGAACTCTTCTTGGCCTTTTGTAGCCCGTCCCGAAGGGGCTGGGACCCGTCACCTTAGTCCAGGGGGTTTGCTGAATCTACGTGGACTAGAACAGAGATTTCTCAGTCGAAGCTATAGATATAGTATATTCATATCTAGAGGGATAGAAGGTTCTATTTAATAGCCAGTACGTCTGAGGGGGAAGCAAGGTGAATACAACACACACACACACACACACACATACACACACACACACACACACACACACACACACACACACACACACACATAGTATTAGAATGGATGTGTGGGCATATATACACCACAAACAAACCCTGTCATTATGCCCCACTGTGAGACACACACACACACACACACACACACTGCAATTACGATATACTGTACTGACACACTGCATTCCATACAATGAATTCACAATTATATCACTTATTTAAATGTACTGTGCTGTAAAAGACTGACAAGAAGATTGATTACTGTTCCAGAATGAGGCACACCGTCTCACACACACACACACACACACACACACACACACACACGCACACACACACACACACACACACAGACACAGCGACAGCAGTCTAAGCATGTAGTCTATAATGCATAACCTACTTCTAGACCTTCTAAAACTGAAAATAGACAAACAGCAGACCTAGCGTCTACATCTTGCCGTCCTGGAGGGTGATTTATTTGAGTGTGAAAGTACGTACACACATAAATATTGCCATGGAACTATTAAAGACGCTCGGTGGATGGCATTGCTTTTGTTGCCTTTGGATGGGCTGTTTACATAAGTGTGTTGTGTATGTTGGTGGTGGGGAGCGGCGTTTCTTGTGGAAAGCAGTATTTTGGGAAGCTATCTCTGAGATAAGAAGTAGCTGCAACGTTGAGCGCTGGCAAGGGACTTGTTGGAGTTAAAAGGAACCCAAGTGGAGCCGTAGATCCAAGCCTGACAGGCAAGTGAGAAAAGGTTGGAACTGAAGTAGGCGAGACGGGAAAACCGACCATGGAAACGAGAAAGACGAGCCGAAGGAGAAGCCGACTGTTTTGATGTTTCTAAAAAGTATCTATGTTACATAGTTAATATAGCGTTGTGTAAAATCTCTGCTTAAAGTGTTACAGTCTGTGCGTATGCACTTGTGCGCATTTATGTGTTTGCTTGTGTGAATACGGTAGTCTCTCTCTGGGAGATGGGAATTTCTCTGAAAGGCAAAGGTTGCCCATAGCAACTGGCTTCATTGTAAAACCGATCCTTGGAATACACACAACGCACGCATGCGCGCGCGCACACACACACACACACACACACACATACAGACACACGCACACGCATGCACACACACACAGATTTGTCCTTTCAGCACTTTGGGAGTGTTAAGAAATCCCTTGGCTCTTACACATGTGAATACGCACGAACACACACACAGAAATGAGACTGTATGAAGCACCCCCTTAGTTAGTGCTCTACTTTGGGAAGTATGCATTCTTTCTTTGTAGCTAATACTTGTATCATGGAACAACTCTGGGTTAATCTCATTCGAAGATACAAACTGTATACTATTTCAGCTCCACCTCATATAGAAATGGGATGGGGGCGTGATGGTCCGTTTCTAGATGCCATTATGCTTTTATTGGCTTTTAAAGGCATCAGGTTTCTTCTGTCTGGAGCCAGGGAGGAGTTAGCTTGAGTCATAATTAGCATCACAGAAGCTAGCAGAGGCTGCTTTGTTGGCCCTTAGGACAAGCTTAAGATTGAAGAACAAGACAACAATGTTTTTTGGAACATTTCTGTTCCTCTTTACCCAAAGCCAGTCTTGTTTTGTATTGCATCAAAGGCTTTGCTAACACATTGTGGTATATATAGTGTGACTCTTTGACGTTTTTGGATTATAGTCCCCGTAATATCTCTTAGGTGAATGCAATTGGTGGCAGATTGGGAGTTAACAAACGGTGAGCAAAATTCCCAAATGGCTAAAGCGTTCAAAGTTCAAACATGTGAAATTGAGGTCAATAAAGTCATGAATGGAAAAGGGGCCTCAAAGCTTCTAAGAGTCGAGAGGGTCATTTATCTGAAGAAGTTCAACCCTTCTTGACTTTTCACCCATATGTTACAGAGAGAAATCACTAGGTTACAGCCGTCCATTGTAAGCTAGTCACGGACTTTCAGAAAAGCTGTAACAGTGTCTGAGAGAAGCAGTCACATTTTAGAAGCAAATTGACAGCTGGAGCTGTGTAAATCAGAATACAAATGTGGTCATGGAGATTGTATTCAAAACACTGAGCCAAGTGAGTGACATTAGTCTTAGACACAGTGAATTACTGATGTCTGAAGCTTGCCATTCACAGAAATCTCAAAATGGCAGTTGTTTTAAGAATTTGAACATCATTTTACACATATTTAAATGTGTGTAAAGTAGGCGAGCAGAACTAGCCTCCTGTAAAGGCTTTGAAGTTCTTCTGCCGAACAGGCCGCTTTAGATGAGACACATATTAATGATGGCTTTCCAGACGAGTGAGGCTGGAAAAGGGCAGATGCCTCTCTTATCATATGTAATGTGCCCCTCTGCCTGCTCCCACAGACACATTGTGTGTGTGTGTGTATGTGTGTGCGTGCGTGCGTGTGTGTCTGAGTGTTTGCGTGTATTTAATCTGACAAAGTGGTCTCTCTTTCAAATCAAATAACAAATGGCTAAGTCATTCATGATCAAATCTCTCTCTCTCTCTCTCTCCCTCTCTCTCCCTCTCTCTCTCGCTAGGGGCAGACTAGGTCTCCCTCTATAGATGACGAGAGCTCCACACCAGATGAGTACTTTGATGATGACGAGGACAGCATCTCTGGATCTGGCTCTGGCTGTAAGTGTGTCGGCGATCCACCCTCTGAGAATTCATTCTTTAAGACAGCATAAGCATCCTCTTAAATGACTAAAACATACTTTAATTGATTTGTACAGGTTCATAGTTGACAACCACCAGTATTATCCAATGGGAATCTGTCCCTTTAGACAAAAACCTGCATGTTTGCAACACATGTATAGATTTTCACTAATCTGAAATCACCATACATTTTTCTCCAGCCCAGAAGTCCTTATTTTGGTAGGGATACCTTCCTAAAATAACATATGACTTATATGTTATGATGTCTGGAATGTATGGGGTCATGGCCCATACAAACACAGATCTTCATAAACCTCGGATGTGTCATAATAAGTAGTAACAACATACAGTATTTAATTCACCAAAGCATTCATCCAAGACAAACATAATAGTTTCTCTGAAATATATTGAGTGAAAACCAAAGTAAGTGACTTTTTTAGTGAAACAGAGGTGTATACATCAAATAAATGCTCCTTCTACTGCCAAATGGGCACAAGTGAGTTCTTAATCAATTTGGAGTTATTCATTAAAAACCAAAACACTTAAATACTGAACACAGTAAGTAATTTGGTAGCAAAAGGGTGTAACTGCACTTACACCCTTTTTGCAATGAGAAATATATATTAGGAAAGCATGTGGTAAGGATATTTTACACTATATTTGTATTTTATCAGAATAGTTATGTATTTTAAACTGCATGTGATGCTTTGTTCATATTGTCATCAGATGGGCCCATGCATTTAAATGACGTGGATTAAACGTTCCACTGGTTCTCACCCCTCGATATGTTCAGATAAATAGTCTGTGACTTTTAATAAAGTCATTGACTTCACCGTCCATGCACTGCACACATGAGCAAACTAGTAGGGCCATCCCCCAGATTAAGTGATCGTATTTGTCCTAATGAGATTATTCAGAGCAGATCAGGTGATCACATGCTCAACAGAAACCAAATGAGCCTATCTGGAATTGCATGTCCTGTGTGTGCCTGTTGTGGTCTGTCTGCATATGCAACAATTACCTGTTTAACTTAAATCACATTTCCTTCATTTGGCTCAAATGTTTGATCTGGGAGTCTCGAGGCTAGAGCTGGGTTCTCTTTATCAAGCGTGACTCATTTAGGGCTGCCCTGGGTTCATGCTGCACGCTATATGGCGGCCCTGAATGAATTATTATTCAGAGCGGGCTAGCATGGCAGAAGCGCACCCCCTGCGGTTGGAACAGCAGCCTAGCAAATTGGTTTATCTCAAACTGTGATCCCAAGGCTTCCAAATCCAAAGGCAAGACTTCCTTCGGACATATTAAAGTCAGTTTGTGTGACGCCGCTTCTGAATTTAGTATTTGTCTGGTATGTGATGT
This sequence comes from Forbesichthys agassizii, assembly GCA_026546735.1. NCBI lineage: Eukaryota > Metazoa > Chordata > Actinopteri > Percopsiformes > Amblyopsidae > Forbesichthys > Forbesichthys agassizii. The sequence continues at coordinate 1,787,740 of JAODLL010000003.1, read as the reverse complement.
GTTGAATAGGGAAATGGTTCCATATGGGTTTCCTGTACCAGCCTCTGTTTCTTATGTATGTGTTCCCAGAAATGAAATCCCCTTCTCTTTGAATCCCACAAAGAGCCTTCCATGTAACAGAAAGACAGTTCGTATAACACGAATTGAAAAATAACCACCCTCTCTATCTCTGTGTCCAGTTCCAGAGGGTATAATCCGGCCAACCTCACTGGGCGTGTCCTACACCACCGAGGATCCCCTTCCCCTCTCCACCACCCAGGCCACTGGGCCAGCCCCCTCCGCCTTGCCTGCAGCCGAGCCTAGCTCCAGCCCTGGCTCCAGCCCTAGCTCCAGCCCTGGCTCCAGCCTTGGCTCCAGCCCTAGCTCCAGCCCGCTGCCCGCGGAGTACGACGAGGAGAGCGGCCACGGCTTGGAGCAGGGTAGAGATATAGAGAAGACGGAGGAGAAGGAGGAGAAGGAGAAGAATGAGAAGGAGGAGAAGGAGAGGAAGGAGAAGGAGCGCGAGAGGGAGAGAGAGAGGGAGCGCGAGAGGGTCCGCGAGCTGGAGAGAGAGCGGGAACGTGAGAGAGAGCGGGACCGCGAGAGGGAGCACGAGAGGGAGCGCGAGAGGCAGAGGGAACGGGAGCAGGAGCGAATCAAAGCTGCCGCTGCCGCTCGGACCACCTCTGGTCCGCAGTCTCCTTCTGTGGCCGTTACTGTGGCAACCACCCTGTCAGCGGCCGTCACCACAGAGGACGCGCCGCCCTCTGCTAGCGTGGAGGACGACACCACAGAGGAAGACGAGGACATGTACCTGCACACTGAATACACCCCCTCCTACCCAGGCACCACAGAAGAAGACACGTCCACCACAGCAAAGACCACGGCCGAGCCGACGACAGTGCCACCTCCCACCACCAAGACAGCTGCTACGACGACTACTACTACTGCTACTACTGCAAAGACCAGGGTACCCTTCAGGCCCCGGGTTCCCATGACGATGCCCACTCAGACGCCGCCAACAGGGAGCAGCACCCGCCCACAGGAGCCCACGACCACACAGGTGGGATTAATTAGTGTTGATTCATCCTGATTATTTCTAGGCGGCCGCCTGCCTGATTATTCATATGCCCTCGATTATTTGGAACAGCGTTGGAGAACATTTCGTCTTGCGTGTGTTTTTACAAATTCTAAGCACCATGGCAGTGTGTTTTTTTGTTTCCGTGACAACCTGCAGGTTGGACATTTTCCAACGTTCCAAACCCTAGAAAAACAGTCGTTCATTGTTGATTTGGCAAGTGTGTCCTGTGGAAACTTCCCTGTTTGTGTTGACTAGGACAACTGTCAGAGCAGGGAACTTGTGGAGGGCACATTAAACCAAAGCTAACTTTCATATAAACCCCCCTTCCCCCTTTCACAGGTACATCCAGAGGAAGGAAATAATGAGGTGGGCGCCACAGGACCCAGTGGAGACTTTGAGATCCGCGAGGAAGGCCGCAATGATCTCGGCCGTGGCAGGGGCATTGACGTGGGGTCAGAGCCTGATCTTACTGGCAACACGGTGGACACAGGAAGCTCTGCGGCCCAGCTTCCCCAGAAAAACATCCTGGAGAGAAAGGAGGTCTTGATAGGTAGGTTAGACTGTCATTATGTTTACACAGATATGTAGTCACATTCAGGCGTTGTTTGTAAAAACATACGAAGTCTATCTTAACACTTTTTGTGTGGTTTTAGTTATACTATTCTGTGTGAAAATACTTTTTTTTCTGGTTGTCAGACAATGTTTGGATATCTTGTAATCTAACTGTATGTTCGTCTGTCCTATATTCTGCATCTCCATCAACAAACCCACTAGGTAATAACTGTTTAGGTTGAGACATTACATTTCCTGTCATTGCCTATAGCCTCTCCAAACATTCTGGACAAGTGTTGTGATAAACGGACATTACCTAGAATTTAATTACCACAGTCTTAACACCATAAGTGAATCTGGTAGTCGGCTTCAATTGGCCCTTTGAGAACAAGCAAGCGAGTCTTTTTCTCTGGTTGTTCTCTCATAATTTCCCCCTCCAGTTAAATCCAATTTCCTATGAGGACCCTCTTATTCCTTATCCCAGAGCTTTGGTAGAAAATTAGGGAGTAGCCAAATTGTCTGATCTGATTGGCTCTTTATCTCTCCTATAGCTCTTCTGATTGGTGGGCTGCTGGCACTGGTTTTCTCTGATTTTCTACTGATCGGTAAAGAGCAGGAGGCAGCTTACTATAGAATAGACTGTGTGTGGCAGTGCATTTAAACAAATGCTTTGAGCTGCTGTATTCATATAGTGAAGCTACTGCTTGCTCTTATTTTGTGTGCGTGTAGCATACAAGTAGCACAATATTGCTTTGCACAGGGCTTATTATTACAAGTGAGAGGAGTGTTCGTACTTTTGACTCCCTCGGCCTGTACTCTGTGTTACTGGCAATGGAGGAAAACACAATGTAAACGCTTCCTCACAATCAAGCGTGCAAGGAAAACCAAGCACGCTTGCAACACTTGGAAGACAACAGACACTTTATTGTCGGATCTGACTTTTATTGGTGTGGTGGTCATAACTTTTACAAGCAACACACACATACTTTTGCTCCTGTTTGTGTATATTCATAATAAGCTAATTAGTCATATAAAGAGGAAAGAAACAAACAGCTGTTCCGTGTTAGTTGTACGAACCCCATAGGGATAAGATATGTAGCACTGCAGGGTTACAACTTAGCACAAACTTGTTGGCAGTACAGAACCTATGTTGGCACATTCTGCCTCGTCAGTCTCTACTTAGCGGCTAAGTGCTAGTGATGTGGCGCTATAGCTTTGATTTGCTTTTACACTAAAAGTGTTTGAGAAAGCTTGTGTTTGTGTGTCCGTGTCAGTGTGTGTTTGTATATATTTCCCGTAGCAGGCTAAATGTTGTTTTTGAACAAATCTGGATATATCTGTTGACACTACCGTAATTGATTTGTAGTGGATGTCAATTTTTGTTTTCCCGAATATATAGGCAATCCAGAGAAGGTGTCTTGCCAATTTGACATCTTGTGATTGTTTTTTGACAATCCCACTTCTCTCTCTCTCCTTCCTTTCTGTGCGCTTAGCGGTGATCGTGGGAGGCGTTGTGGGGGCACTGTTTGCGGCCTTCTTAGTGATGCTGCTGGTTTACCGGATGAAGAAGAAGGACGAAGGCAGCTACACCCTGGAGGAACCCAAACAGGCCACAGTCACCTACCAGAAGCCAGACAAGCAAGAGGAGTTTTACGCGTAACACACATGCATGGCGTGCACCAGAGAGACCCGCACAGAGGGCGGGCGAGCGAGAGACAGAGAGAGAGAGAGAGAGAGAGAGAGAGAGAGAGAGAGAGAGAGACACACACTTTGAGCCCCGACCTTCTCCTGTCTGTCTTTTGTCATTGCCCCATCTCGTCCCTCTCTCCTCCCCTAAACAGCCAAGAGCGCCGCTCTCTCTGTGGATGTGAAACTTTCTTTTCAACAAAAAACAAATAAAAAGGGGAAAATTAAAAAATGGAAAAACTTAAATATATTCACACAAAAAAAAAACCAACAAACAACAAAATCTGAAACACATACACACAATGTTTTTAAAGTAAATGTTGTTATTAATATTCTACGGATTCCCTTGTTCTGATGTGATTATATGATTATTTAGTAAAAAAAAATAAATCAACGAACAAACTAAATAACATGAGCCACTGCGTTCCAGCACAGATGCTCCTCCTCTGTTTCACGGAGCGAATGAGCTAGGACGCTTAAGCGCATGAAAGATGGGAGGGCTGGAGAGAAGGGGGGGAAGGGGGAGGAGAAGACATAATAGCCCCCCCACTCCAGATACGCTGGGAATCTGATTGGCCGCACAGAGACTGAGGTCAAAGTTGAGAGGATAGGTCATTACTGGGCCTTCCATTCTGTTGGTGTTTAAAACAACACACACACACACACACACACACACACACACACACACACACGCACACGCACAACAAACATGTATCGCTGGATGGTGGCATTGACTTCTCTCTCTGTGCTTGGCCAATCAGAACATGGCACTCAACCCGCGTTGCGTTCTTACATCGTCGGGGGATCGCTATGGCAACATTGGCTGGTTGCTACCACGCGATGCTCATGCAAACACAGAGGCACCTGCGGCCTCTCCGCTCCTTTAAGCTGTACAAAGATTAGATACGGATAGTAATAATAATCAATAATATATCAATGTTTTTTGGGGGGGCTGGCTGGTGAATAATAATGATGATAATAATACTTTTAATTGGAGGATGTATTTAGCAGCTTAAAAGAAGTTTATATGTAAATACGAGCGTATACTTTCCTCTCATTACGCTAACCATCTGCATGAATGTCAAAATATTTGAATCCATCATATTCATCTTCACCTAGATGAGCTGTGCTCTCGTCAACTGGACATGTATGCAGCCCATACTAACACGCACATACACACACACACACGCACACACGCACACACACACACCACAGATTATGCTTAATATCCTGTAAATCATCGTAAGTCATCACCACTAGTATATGAGTGAGATCAGGTTGTTTCAGTACATTGTCCATCAGTTATCGGTTGCTGGTTGGCTCAAGTTTGGTCTGTTTGTGAAAGCACAACCGTGTACCTGACTAATGGATCTGTCCAATCCGCATGCCTCATTTTGATTTTCCTCCAAGCGGTCGGGTCGACGTCAGACGGCCAGCCTCGTCCTGTCTGGAGTCCTGTCCTTTCTCATTAAACAACTGACTGTAGGAGCCTGTCCCAGGCTCCGAGGGAGGGGGGGAGGAGGGGAGGGGGGGGGGGGGGGGGGTGGAGGA
>JAODLL010000003.1:1744078-1765919 GCA_026546735.1 Forbesichthys agassizii | reverse complement strand
GGATCTATTCATCATATATTCCAGTCATCTAACACACTATTTAATAAACATAAGACTATCTAACACACTATTTATTAGGGATCTATTCATCATATATTCCAGTCATCTAACACACTATTTAATAAACATAAGACTATCTAACACACTATTTATTATGGATCTATATATATTCCAGTCATCTAACACACTATTTAATAAACATAAGACTATCTAACACACTATTTATTATTGATCTATTCATCATATATTCCTGTTCTGTCTTAGTATACTGTTATATACTGTTGTACCCAATAGTAAACAGTAAATTGTGACGCATTACATTTCCTGAGTAACTTTCCCACCACAATGGGTGTTGTGGTGCAATAGAGGGCATTAGTCAAAACCAGGTTGTGCAGTGTCAAATTTGGAGTTAAATAAAACCAAACTTTGCATCTGGTCAGACCTAGGACTGGTGTTGTGTGGTAGTTTACAAGTTTACAAGTCGCACCATTCAGCACAGACTTCTGTAAAATCAGACACCTCACTTTTGTGTGGATATGTTTGTCTTCATGAGTAACTAACTATACTTGGTGGTCTATTAGACATGCCATATACTACACACACAGTATATGCACACTTGGCAACTCTAGTCTGTAATTCCAAACAAGGACATCAGATACGTCCTTCCAGAAGCTGTTCTATCAAGCCAGTCAAAACGTTTGCAGTTTGGTATTAAATTGGCAGTTTGCCTTAAGAGAGTGTGTATCTTTAAAGGTAATGAGAGGCGCTGATTTGATTGGTCTAATTGAAGACAGGCCCCACTACTCCTACAGATAATGTCTTCATTCTAATCCAACACAAAAAGTGGCCACACTTATGCTGTGAACGTGCACTGTATGCATCAGCTTGCACTTTAATCAGGAAGCTAGTCTTAAAAAGCTGTGAAAGACTAAATAAAATAAGTCATGTGTCAGGACATACTGTACAGTACACAACTTTACTAGGAAAGTGGCTGTTATGATACTGTGGCTGCATGTGGCTTCTACCACACAGATACAGGTACACCAGGGATACACCTTGCATTACAAAAGATGAACACATTCACCATTAAGAGGCATATAACAAACAAATGGCCTGGCAAGGCTGTAGTTGCATGATATGGTTGCATCAAATTGCAGTGCTGAGCTGTGGCAAGCAAAGTATTGCCCAATCACTATACAGTAGAAACCTTTGGGGGTTCCAATAGGGGTTTCTATATCCCTGTTTACTCCAAAACTGTTTTTTGTTTTATGTGGACGTTTAAAATGAGACTGGTGGTCTCAGTTGGTATTTATTTATGGTGATTGGTATTTACAGATGCAGCCTTCGAAGGATAAAAAGGTACTGTACTTGTCGGTGGTACATCCTGTACTGTAGGAACCTTTTGTTTTTCCACCAGCTAGGACCCTGCTATAGAGATTGTACTAAATTTGAGTGTAATTGCACGGTGACAGCATCACTGATAGTGTAGGTCAAACCTAATAATATGGAAACGTTCCACAGGTGCTGCCGTTTGAGAAAATGCATTTAAAGACCCTGCTGTTGAACAAAACAATCATTAGCCGCTAGAGAGCAGCTAGGAGTGTTTATACTGACTGTGTTGGCATTTCACCAACAGCACTTGATTATACATGTGAAAACAGTTTGGAGGTTCAGCATCGTTGCAGCCATTCACATGCAAAGAGTGGCCACATTTTCACATGTTGCAGCTCAGTGTTGTCTCATTCACATTTCTATGTGCTGTCATTCACATTTTACACAACAGTTGCGTGAAGGGAATGTGTCATTATAACAATACCGATGAGAAATTACTCAACATAACATGATATGTTGAGTCATCAAGACATCCCAAATAAATAAATTACCCTGCAACAGGGTAAGGTGAGTACTCCTCAACTGGGTTATTACTAGGAATGGCACCATACGATACTGAGATCAGAAATCGGTCCGATACTGACTTAAATAGCTGGATCGGTATCGGTGACAATTGGACCATATTAGTTATAACTAATCAATGGGGCTAATCCAATTAAATTAATTTACACGCGTAGGTCTACTGTCAATCAGCCATGTGTAACCTACCCAGGCCACACTATCAGCAGCAGGTTAATAAAATTCATCTAGGTCCTAAAATAGAGTGACATTTACTTTGCAACTTACACCGACCACTCAAACTAATGCATATATCAATGACAACATTGTAATATTTAATTATATTCATATTATAGCCCATGTTACAGTAAATTATGTTTTACAGAGTTAGGAAAGCAATGATTAAGCCTGATGGTTCCTTACACAAAATATGATTCCAGTTTCTTCCTCAGTCACAGTGAGGAATACAACTTAATTTAACACTGGAATGGGATTGGTACTCTGTATTCCCACCAGCTCAGGTTTTGTGTTTGGAAACCCTGAGAGCTAAGAGTTGGGTTCAGCTAAGAGTTAAGTAATGCAAACATGGAACAACGCCGCTTTGGTAAAGCCATGAAACAAGCAGCCTGCTGTCCTTCACCTTATATATTTATATTTATATATATTTTATATATATTTATATTTATAAATAAAAGTATTAAGCAGGGTCATAAGCTTTGGGGCTTTTGGGAACCGTACAACACAACAGAGGACTAGCCCTTTAGAAGTGACCTAAACTACTGTGCCATCTGTGCAAAATCCATCTAGTCATGACTCCTATCGTGAAGTCCGATGGAAAACTAACATTAAAGAGATACAGGAACAGTTGAGTTCGTTTTAGGGAAGTCATTCAATAATTTAGTCCCTAAACCTCAGTGTAAATGTTGCTTTTGAGTCAAAAGTATTGCTTGTTTGATCTTCAGTTTTATTCTTAACAGTAAATGACAAAAACACACTGTAAGTTTACAGAAACTAAGTTTAAGAGATGCATTTTCAACAGGATGTACAGTGTTATATTTTAAGAAGTGATTACAGTCATTTAACCCCTCTTTATACAACTTAGAAGTCAAACGATATTTGCAGAAGTAGTGCTAACCAATTCTCTCAAAATGCTGGTATATTATGAGTTATTATTGAACATTTAGCTAATGATACTGTTAGACTAATTGCATTAAACACTGTTCTCATTACAGACATAATCTAATGGTCGTTTTACATGTAATCAAAGCCATTTTGATTCAGATGTTTGCATAATTTATTGCATAATGTTTCCATAATTAATTGAATGAATCATTGTTTTGTTTTTTTCTCATTCCTTTTTTTTTGTTAACCTGATTATTATGAATGAGGAAAATACCATTACACACCACATACATATACACCGCTCACGCCTGCTTACTTGCACAGTGAATCATTTGAAGTGATTGGTAAAAAAATGTATAATTATCCTTAATATTGCACGCTCCACTTCAAGGAGAAGCAGAAATAAGGTGCACAAGTCATTGCTTAAAAGCATTAGGGGGTGGTATGAGCAGTGGTGCGCTGGGGGAGGCATTGCTCCACTTGCTTCCAAACTGAAAATCTCATTAAGTGTGACACTAAAGATTAGCTAAGAAGAGACCAAAGTGGAAAGAGAATGAACTCACAAAGGGCTGTGAGCAGGCTTCAGCTTTGTTTGCCGTCATTAATTCATCGCTGAAACAGCTCGGAGTGGGGGTGGGGGGGTGGGAGTCGCTGATCAGAAGAGCTGTGGAGATGACAGGCGAACAGGTGCCCTTTTTTCTCTCCAAACACGTTTCTGTTTCAGGGCCCCTCCTCGGGTCTTAATTGAGGTGAGCTGTGTATTTGAGCCATCTGCCTTCTGACAAAATAAAGCCTGCTTTGATTTATGGTGCCTCGGGACATATTAGCTTCCAGAATTCATCAACAAACCTCCCAAGTCTGGGCGCGAGTTAACTCTCACATTGCTACTGTAGATGTCAGGCAGAAATGATGCAATTCACTGTACTTGTAGATGAAGTAGATGAAGATACGGTTCTCATTTACTATACAGTATATGCTTATCATTGCTGTTACTTTTGTTGTGCAGCATTACAATTACATTTGGCAAATGCTTTAATCCAATGTGACTAACCTGTACATGTAGTGTATTTGTGATACACCAGCAATTGTCATGTCAACATATTATTAAATTATCAAGTTCCTAATGAACTAAATACTAAAGTACTTGATACATAATAGCATAACATTTATTGAAGTGTATTTTCTTTTTCTTATTTTATTAATAAATAAATAAAACATTATAGTCACATTATATATGGGTCTCATTATGAGATATATTGTCAAATGTAACATTGTTCCATTGTTCCAATTATAGATTGTTTTAAAGGCTCCCTATAGTAAAATTTGAAATCTTAGTTGTTAGTGTGAAACCTCATATTTTGAAATAAATTGTTACGTCATTCATCCAACATTCATATTTGTGGTAAAGAAGCCAGTCAGATATGGCCATGGGTGTCAGACACCATGAGACCAATAGCTGAAACATGCAGTTGTCTACAGTATCTGGAAATAAAGCTGGAAATTAAACCAAATACAATATTATTAATTACAAATAATACAAATAGTGAAATTATCCTCAAATTTACTACCTTAAATTTTCCCAAATTTACGTGTCAGGTACTTTATATATCTTCGTTCACTACCTATCTTTAAATAAAATATATGTATCTACTTATCTATCAGACAATACCTGAAAACAGACAGTCGTGTTGGTAAGTTTCTCAACAAATTCCTTTAACGTCTGACTTTGTCATTGAGTTACGTAGTTGTTTGTTCAATCAAAATACATCGACTGCAGTCAAGTAGGCGGACCTTCCAGCGCTGCGTCCCAGACATTGTGTAGTAAAGGCTGGCTCTGCTAGGCCTAATTCTAACCTGGCACGCCAAGTTTTTTTTTTGTTACACTAAGTATTGTTTAACTTACACACAACCTCTGGGGAGCCGTCTATTGTAACGGTTTGAAAAGTGGAAGTACTTTCAAAAAATACTTTTATCAGTGGAGCCAGTTGGTATATATTCTGTTGCTGAAACCATTCGGGAGAAGATTGACAACATGTTTTCCCTTGAGAAAAGCATTTAGTCTTGTTTCCTCTTATAATACATTTGAATAAAACTTTTAGGAACAGTCACTGTTGTTTTCAAGTTGCTTTCGCTTTCAGCACACCTAAACCACGGCTGTAGTTATCAGTATGCTGATGGTCAGGACAATTGTTATCCTGTAAAACTCAACGATGTCAAGTTCGCCAGACTGATTCTGGAACCCACAAATCAAAACGCTTTGTCATTAACGTCATAAAGGCAGTACTTATACATTTCAGTCACACTTCCTTACATACAATGTATCTCCTATCTACCATCTACCTTTATTTCGCCCAATTAGTATGGCTAAAATCAGTCAGAGCGCCAATAAAATCTGAAAGGCATGATGTACCCTGATGTCATCATCTTGGTAAACACTTCATCTAAACACTGATTGGCCCAGTTACTATATAAAAGGGTGACAATTTATTTTGCATTGAGGGGTTCCAGACTGATACTGATAATGTAAAATTAAATTGAAGCATACGAGATCAAGGTGGTCTCACGAGGCTATGGTTATGGCAGGTTAAAAGGCAAAGCCGAGGTACATTTTTGAAGATTATAAAATTGCATGTTATAGTGACCTCAATATCATCAAAAACCACATAAATATGTATAAAATGTTGATCATTAATATGTTTTATACATCTAAAACAGCCTGGGGTCAAATTGACCCAAAGGAACACTCATGCGCTCAAAATATGTACAGGACATTGACAGCATATAGTCATTAATTTTATGTTTCCCCAGCTTTCCACATTCAATTAGGAAAAGTTATAAAATTTTAAGCAAAAATAATGTGGTCAATCATATATTTAGAGATGTCAAAAATGAAATTGGGTCATATTGACCCAAATTATAGTTAGCATGTCAATATTTCATATGGGTTTATTAGAGGACTGAATTCCTGCTTACTCTCTGTGAGGAACACAGTTAAGCTTAAAATGTCTACCAATAATAAATGCTCTGTCAACATTAATAACATTAGGTTTAAATACTGTATCCTGAAAGAAAGCTGCAAATAATGCGATGGACACATTCAAACAAAGCACACAAGATAGAAATACAAAAAAGAGTAGGTCTGTGAGCTACACACATACACATGCACACACACATGCACACACTGCACTGGGGAAGAAAGGCTGCTTTAATGATGCGTCTAACAGGCTGCTTACAAGACCATTAGGCAGTTATAGTACATGGGCAGAACGTGATATCCCAGCATCTCTTAACTGCTGTCTTGCTCCAAGCACTAGTAGTTTAGTGTCTGTGTCCTGTGGCCTGGTGTCTTTCAGAACAGTACTCTACTGTACAACGTGGACACTCAAAACTAAACTACTGTAAGATTAAAGGTGGAGTCAGCGACTGTAACCAAATACACTTTACAGTATTTTATCTTCAGCTAGTATCTCCTCATGCTCTGCTAGCTACTTGCTCTATGTGAGCACATGTGAAGATATAACCCAGGGCTCCTAAGCCCTGGCTTTTGACGCATTGCCAAGGCTAGGATGTTGTTTTTATGTGCGGTCTGCACCACGCTTTGGTGTTCCTATTTACAGAGGCAGTGGATATTCGCAGAAATGGAAAAAAATGTTATTAGCTTATCATTGCTAACCATATATGAAGGTGTACAGTCTATGCCTGAATTACATTGTAAGTTATAACTCCAGTCCCAGTGTGGGTGGTTGCAGGAGGAGGGGTAGAGAGGAATGTGAACCACTCAGCACCCAGGTGTAGGAGGGGTGTTTGAAAACACAGACAGCAGGAGTGGTTTTGTGCCGCTGGTTTTGAGCGCATGGGTAATTCCAGACGGTTTCGCTTTAAAAACATGACCCTGTGATCACAGGCCCGCATATTAACGTATTAACGTTGCAAAACAAACCACCTCTATAGCCGTTCTATGGCATGTGCAACGGGCCGGCTCAAGAGACTCTCTGCTGAATAGGAGGTTAAATGTCTGTGTGCTCAGGGTCAGTCCTCCTCAGTCGTCCTCTTCTAATATTGTAACACTAACCGCCCCCCTCCCCCCATTTCTTTCTCTCTCCGTCTCCATTTTCTGCTGGAGGTTACGTAATTCTTCTTTCAATCGGCACAATAATCCCTAGCCCTAATTTGACTGCTGACATTTTTCATTGAAATCTGCCCGCCGCTTTCTTTGGCTAGACTGTGATTGCAATACTCTGCTAAAAGCAGCAGAAGTCTGAAGCTCATCTCATCTAGTCCCCTTTTGTTTTCTGTCTCTGCTTTTACTGTAAAACATCGAATGAGCTCAGTTGGTATAGAAACCCAAGCGGGGGACAGCGCAATTTGTTCGTCTGCGCTGTATGCACAATGTAATACCTTTGTATATACGTGTTAAACCAGAGTTAACAATCTGGGGCGACTTGTTCAGTATGTTGATGCGGTTATTTGTCTGCACTCAAGCATGCCACATCACTCATCTCAATAGATGGGGAGAGTCAAGAGTAATCCAATGTCACTGTGCTTTTTTAGACACAATGTGCTGTAATCTCTTGGAGCTTTGAAGCGCAGTTGATTGTGTTGTGATTCGATTTAATATTTTAGCATTACAGCAGTGGATTGTGTTGTGATTGAATTTAATATTCTAGCATTACTCACGGAATGTAGAAATCAATAATTCCTTTGATTTAAAAAAAAGTAATTGAAATCATCTACCTTATTAAAAGTATTGTGTCAATGGCTCACATTATAGTTCAGGGCATGCTTGATAGACCATTCAGGCAGTTGTTTTCCTAAAAAAAATACCTTTCTAATGTACTGCGTTTTCTGTCTTCTAAAAGACACATCTTCATACATAACCATGAATTGTATCTGTGACATAAGAGCGTATTCTGACTGTACACAGCGTGGCGTCTGAACTTTGCATAGTAACATAGTAATGATATGAGAGAGACTATGTACATCTCCCCTACCCCAGCATTCTATAGCCCTGGGGGGGGAGAGAGAGACCAGCTGTCTGCATCTGGTCTCTAGTCAGGAGTGTGGAAGGCCTATTCGCCGACCAGAACGGTGGGCATGTTTACCAGATGCACCATTCCCTCAGGTGAGCACACTGCAGCTGGCAGCAGTGAGTTTGTGAAAACGCAGTGGCCTCCAGCGCAAAGCATGCGGTGTGATGGAGCCAGAGAGCTGCAGAGATAAACGTGCTTGTATGCACGGCGCACAGCCAACACACCCGCTGGACACAAGGCAAACGACCAGTACTGATAAACAGCAGCCAGCGTGGCGTGTGCACACTACAGAACATCTGACCTGGCGTGGTTAGCGGCACTGTTACGTCAAACGTAACGTTTTACATTTAGAGATGAGGTTTGTTTTACGTTACAAATAGGACAATTAAAATATTCTGCTCTGCTCTCTACTTCATCTCATCCCTTCCAACGATATTATGTAGGTCCTTTTAATAATAGGTAGGTAATTTTGGTTGGCTGCCCTCTAAATGTGTAGCTTTGTCTGACTTGATAATTCCTTTAAAGGTTCCCCATCATTTTGAGTTCTGTCTAACATGTCATTTAGACAAATGTCCTTGTGTAAAGCACGCCGGTCAGAGATGCCCCAATCATTTTTGAAATGTATCCACTTGTCTGACCTATCCTGCTGCTCGCATTCACATAGCTAATTAAGTTAGGCCGTGTTAAAAAAATGGGTAAAAAATAGCTGTTTGGGTTTAAAAGTTGAATTTAACAAGTTCCAGATTAGTTTATTATGTACAGTACATATTGTTTCAGAATACATTATAATTCCACATGAAGAAAGACGTCTTTTTCTACACATCCTCTTAGGATGGAACATTATAACAAAGACTTGCCAATGAAGCCCCTATACACTCCACTATACTGTGATATTCTGTGGTATGATAAGGCCTTGTGACCTGCTGAAGTGGGAGATAATTGCTCATGCCTAAAGATAGATTTCCAAAGACCCTCTCCAGCGTCCAGTGAGTGGGCCGAGACTCATTTTCTGCACGTCGCTTATCTCTTGACATTTCTCATGCCTAATGGGAGACAGACTCTCAAAGGACGACTGATTTGTGGTTAGAGTGTGTGTACATAGCCTACAATTTGTTCTAAGTGAAATGAATTTATTTTTCAATTTTTAGTTATCCTGTAATTATTCATCATAAGAAATACATCTATGCAATGTAAGCATACCATATGTATTAAAGGTATAGTCAGTCATTCTGGAGAAAACTGGTTGATATTTGACATAATCATAACAACAACACCTCTACCTTCAATGCCATAGGCCATAGGGTGTTCCCTAGAAGCTCTGCCCCATACATTGGAAATGCATTGCAAAGGCTGTGATTGTGTTGTATAGTGCAATCTGCAGCACATTGTATTCCCATTTACAGAGCCAAGGCTGTATAGATATACCAGATTATTTTTTCAGCATGCACCGAGGGCAGCTAGCAGACTGTGAATAGATATTCTCTGAATTTGAAAAAAAACAAAAAAAACAGCATTATCTTTAAATAGCTGACTTTACCTTTAATAAAATGATGGGTTTCTTCTGTAATTGACCCATCTATAATTCATTGACATCATGTATTTGTGTGTACACTAGCACATTCAGAATTTTGAAATTGATTTTTTTCATTTAAAGACAAAAACAACGGTCATATCATTAAAATCCAAATGATCTTTACTTTAACTATAATTAACTTTAATCTTGGCTTTGAGCTACAATTCAAAACACCCTCAATGCCATTTATTGATTGTTTATTTGTAATTAGGCCTACAGGTATATTTCCCCACAAGAGCGTATTTTGAAACCTGGCAGGAAGCCCTTTGTGCTGGAGACAGACGCTGTGTGGCGATTCAGTTCGAAGGGCTGACTGATTGGTAGCGAAACCCTATTTTCCAAGTATCGATTCCGAGGGCAACCCCCAAAATGCAAAAACCTCAGCAAGACGGATCTGCTGTCACGTCTTACAGTAAAAATCAGGCAATCAATGTCACATTCCTCCACGGGGCACTACATGAACCTAATTCCACTCATCGACACTAAATAGAGAAAACCTCAGGATTCATCAATCATCAATTCAAAGAGTACTCTTTAGTTAATAGGCTGGTCTTTACACACAAATAGTCACCACCCTGATCTTTGTGAGACCCTTATATCTGGTGGGAGAATGAGATGGAACCAATATGTTTTTACTTTGATTGGCGCATTCTTTAACTCACTCAGCTTGTGTCACGATAATTCCCAAATGGAAGCTGTCTGTTCTCATGATATGAAATTGACGCTTGCAGCAGGATTGATTATCTCTGTGCCGGGGGCCACATACTGTATGATTGATCTATTTTGCACAAAAATAAAAAACGGTCTGCTGGACTATCAAGTCAATATATCCTCAATGTGAAAAAGATTAAACATTTCACTTGAAACATTGCCTCAGCTAATACAAAAGTGTACTTGATAATTTCCCGATATGGCTACTGTAATGGGACTGGACCGCTAAAGTAAATCCTTTCCAATATCTAATGCATTGTATTCCTCTGCCCTCTTCCAGGTTACAAGTGTCCATGCCTCCAAGTCTGGAAGCCCCAAATCCACACTAAAGCACATTTGGACAGAAAGCAGCAAGGATCTGTCCATCAGCAGGTTACTGTCACAGACCCTGCCTGGCAAGGAGAACAGTACGGCTCTGGACCTCCGCTACGACACTCCAGAGCCATACTCTGAGCAGGACCTGTGGGACTGGCTGAGGAACTCCACAGACCTGCAGGACTCTCGGCCTCGGGCCAAGCGACGGCCCATGGTCAAGACGGGGAAGTTCAAGAAGATGTTTGGCTGGGGGGATTTCCACTCCAACATCAAGACCATGAAGCTGAACCTCCTGATCACCGGGAAGATCGTGGACCACGGTAACGGTACGTTCAGCGTTTACTTCCGTCACAACTCCACGGGCCAGGGGAACGTCTCCGTCAGCCTGGTGCCTCCCACCAAGGTCGTGGAGTTCGACGTGGCTGCGCAGCAGTCCGTCATCGACGCCAAGGACTCCAAGTCCTTCAACTGTCGCATCGAGTTCGAGAAGGTGGAGAAGGGCGCCAGGAACACGCTGTGCAACTTCGACCCTTCCAAGACCTGCTACCAGGAGCAGACCCAGAGCCACGTCTCTTGGCTCTGCTCCAAGCCCTTTAAAGTCATTTGTATTTTCATTTCCTTCTACAGCACCGACTACAAACTGGTGCAGAAGGTTTGCCCAGACTACAATTACCACAGTGACACTCCCTATTTCCCATCCGGCTGATCGTTTTACAATCCAAGGGAATAGACACACACACAGAGCACAAAAGTGGTGCCTCGATCCACCCCAGATAAGTGTGTATACTGTTCTTACACATGTTCATGCCAGAGTGTCTGACATCTCCAATGAATTGATTGCCCTGTTGTCAAATCCTGGATTTTCGTGAAAAAGACTGTCAAAACAGAGTTCATATGTCATAATATGGTGTTGTTTTTGTAAAGAGTGCATAGAGATAATTTATCATAGGTTTATTATAATAAATACTGGTATGGGTTTTGTTTTAAATCCCATTTATGTTTAGTTCTGTATTTCTTCATTAAATACTGGTATGTCTTCTCAATTCATTTCATAGATCCTCCTGAAGATTTAAAAAACAATGTTGTTAGTTTTTTATATATACTACACATTCCTTCTCCATGCATATTACCAAGTTTATTGTTTCTTGATTTGTATGATTTTATGTCCATATACTGGGCAGAAACGGACAACGAATTAGAAATGATTCACCTCTACTGTGTACTTTCTCAGTGCAGAATAAGTGAATAAACCCCAAACAGATTATCCCACAATGGCTGCATAACAGCTGAAGAAACGGCTGCAATATTTACATGTAATATCTATACCGTACGCTCCCTCCGAAACATCGGATGGGCTCACCTTCCATGGCACCAGCTGGGACTGAGCGGGCTTTTCCCTAAGGCATGTTGAGCTCAAAGGCAGCAAAATGTGTCAATATATTCAGATACCAGGATTAACGCAAACTTGGATTACTAGAAGACTGCAGCCTGTTGAATGAATTTGTCTGTTGAATGATTGACAGACTGTTTCAATGACACGTGGACAGACGGACTGACTGACTGACTGACTAAGTATTATGTTTATTGGAAGAGGGGCTTGCTCATTGTCACTTATATAAAATGTAATGTAATGAATTCTATATATTAGAGCCTAATTTGTATGAAGGGTTTGTATTGTACATAGTTCCCAATTGCGCTGCTTCTGTACATGGCCCTCATCAAGTGTGTTTTTTGCCCTCCTCTTGTTCGTTCCATTCATGCTCGTTCTTGGTTCTTTGAACAAACACAATATGATGTTGATGACGTAGATGTGAATTTCATGAAAACAACAATCCTGTACAGAAAATGTCAAATTGACTAAATATATTCAAGTATTCATCAACTGTATCACATACTTTTCTTTATGGGGAAAGGTGAGGGTGCAAATGTATATATGAATAAAAAAAACTACAGTACGTTTTACCAGTTGAATGCTCATACTGTATGTGTCACTTCTTCATGTGTCAACTGTATTAGCTGCGGAGAAAGAAACATACATGTAGTTCTACAATCATTTTGCCCAGTTTGTTTATTCTAATATGTTTATTTTAAATAACACAGAGACATACAGGTACATCTACTGTATTTGACTAATAATTGTACTAACCTACTAATAAGTGCACTATACAGAGACAAAGGTTAAAGCAACCATGAACATAGCTACTTTCAAGAAATGCTTAGAGGCAGCGGACAGAGAAAGTAGTTTAAGAAAATACTTTTCAGGGAATGCAGTCTCATGCTTAAATATCAGGCACTTAGTGTAATGTAAACAATATGTGAAAAGAGCTGCATTGTCTTTGCATTTACTGTGAGAAAAAACACAACACGCAGGCTCTATGCCTGACTATATAATTACATCTTGGAGCTTTACTGATCTCACCATGTGTGACAGAACACATTTCCTAATAACCAAGCGTGCCAGAAAGTTGGATGCAAAGCGGCAAAGTAGTGTCCCAGTCCCTTGGAGATGGGAAGATTGAGAGCGGGCCCGATAGCGTCTGTTGTGGGACTTTGCTGCGGCACCTGCCACGGAATCCTCCGACTCGGCAGTTAGGATCAGCAGCCGGCTTTAAACAGATTAGCGCCTCCGGGGGGGAAAATCCTCTGCCTTTAGCTGGCTCACAACTTATCAGTAATTAAAGTGGCTGCCAGGTTTGTGTGTTCATCGCCCGTCCATGGGGGGCATTTATATCTGTCCTCATTAAGGTACCATTTCCAAAGTTTGGCCTTAATGCTCACATCTAACAAGACTATAAGGTGTGCTTGATGCCCTGTACAGCACACTGGCACTGCTGTAGCAAACACCCGACACAAACGTGTCTCCAACCCTGAATTAACTGCAGGGTGAAGTAGCACCACACCTGACGCCTCGCAGAAGACGCAAAGAAAACATACATTCAGTGTTCCACCTATACAGCCACATACAGTACTACAGTTAAGCCAGTTTCCCTGACATGGATTAAGCATAGTCCAAGACCAAAAGAACATTTAATTGAAAATTATTAGCCTTAATCTATGTCTGCATATAGCCAGTGCAACAAGACACCATTTCTCCTTTCTTGTGGGTGAGAAATATTCATTGACCTGAACTGAAGCATGCTGTAATTATTATTTGATAGGATAATTCAGGGGAACAATCTTTCATTTGGATATGGCTAATGCGTGCATTCAAAGGCACGTCCTAATTAACATTCGAAAACAGGTTATTCACACACTGATTTGAGGAATATATTTTAGGAACACCATATCAGCATTATTTGTACCAATGAGATCTTCCCAAGAGAAGAGACATCCCGGAAATCATTTCATCCATATTAAAACATCCTAACCATCTCTTCCTGACCTAAACCACGTCTTCTCCTCAACATAATTTCTGCCTTAATCAAAAGTGGAATAGAAAAAAAACTGTACATGCCTCTGGGATATTTTTCCATTAACCATTTTGACACATGACTGACTGTGGGGGATTATTGGTTTTTGAAGAACTATTAACAGCTGTACATTTGCATTTTAATATAGTTCTCGTCAACTACTAATGCAATTTTGCTTCTCAGCTTTGTTGCCACCTTGATCCTCAAGCAATTCAACAGCAAATGCCCCTCTGGCGTTCATCATTGTAATTGCCATGAAAGATTTGTTTTCATTAATCACATCTGAATTTGGTCTTTACCGCATTCCTCCAAAGGAGAGCCCCAAACATATTGTTGATATTAAAAGGGAATTCCAGTCAATTTTGATCTGGATCTCATTTAACTATTTCTCTCAAATGTGGGGATTTTTTGTGACCAAATTCTAGTTAAACAATTTAGAGTTCTGACTATCTCTGTAGTCGATATTGCATTTATTATAATAGACATAAATGAGGCCATTGAAAAAAACACCCTCTAACTCATTGAAAACATGTCAGCTGATCTGTTGTTTTCCATTACAGGACACAGTGTACTGTACTGCAATTATTGCTCACTGCATACAGTACACCGCAATGTAATGAATGGGGACAATGCCTGGCTTAAGATGTCATCAGGAAGAAAACATCTGTGAATTAGCTGCGTCTCCTACTGTAACTCAATTGCTTGATTCAACACTGACTCGACACTTTGTTGAATCAGTAGTAAGAATTTCAAGAACTGAAAGTTCACTTATTTCTACACCATATTTTATTACTTTTGATTTTCATCATTATGTGAGGTATTATAATGAGGTAATAGCAACCAAGGCAACTGATGAATCTTGAGCATTTCTAAACCTGATGGCTGCCCACACTGCCCAGATTCCATTAGAACTACATCACCAGCTCTAAAATGACAGCAGGATAAAGGTTAGCCTCAAATGTAATGACGCACACGGCCCAGGTGGTGCAAGAGAGCTTTCTCAGAAAATAAGTGATTCTTAGCAGGGTGTTTATTATCCGTATAAAAAGTTCAATAACACTAATGAAATCGTTTTAATTAACACTGATTGTGATGGAAAAAAGAGCACTGCCAAGGGACTTCTAAAAGAAGTCATGTGAAACCCATATAGCCGTTTAATATTATTTAGACGAATTTATTAGGTGCACATCCCTTAAGAACACACCCCTTTCCTTTTCTAATTTTCAATGGCCTTTTGCCATAATATGTCCCCTTAAGATGACATCACAGCTATTTGCAGATACTTTACAACAGTCAACTTTTTTTTAACACTGTGGAAGTCAGCAACAGTGCAGCGGTATCGCACTTGCTGACCGAGGGTTAATGGATTCGAACAAAGCTGTGGACTATCCTCCTTTCTGTGATTTAATAGGAGCTCAAATGTCAGGTTCAGGGGTTCGTAGTTCATGTTATAGCATTATATCCATTGAAGAAAGAAGGCCGTTTATTTTCTGTAACGTTTTAACTGTTAAGTTGAAACCATTCTGTTTAGTCCATAAAAGGATATTACTCTAAATTTTAAGTGATGATCGAATGCCAGAAAATGACGGGAGGGAAGGGAATATTATTAACTTTCTGTAGAATTTTAATGAGCTATTTTTTAAATGTTATCAGTCAAAAATGGTAATGAAAAGGTTGACTAAAGATTCATTTTATTGACTATATTTTCTGATGGCACCATTCAGCTCCAGCGTATCATTCTGTCAATCCTGTGACATTTTCTGTATTTCAATTGTGAACTGAATAGTTAGTTAAAGTGCAGGCAGAGGTGACCTCAATCGTGACCTCTGATGTGGCTGACATACCTGAATGTGCTTGTTGGCACCGGCATAGAGACCGCAACAAAGCCGGTCAAAGAAGGGGAAAGATTGGTCACTAGATATATGGAACTGGAGTTGGGTTACCTTTCTGTAGAGGCTGAGAAAAAGAACTGATGTGTATGTATTGTTTCATGTTGACAGGGTTATCCATTATAGACAATAATAAGAGGCCCATTGGGTGGGGAGTGTTGGTGACAAGGCTAAAAGAGGTATTTGGATTTCTAGAGGCACACTCCGGGCTTTCAATAACAGGATTAATGTAGCCCCGGGTGCTACTGTTCCGGTTGGAGAGGGATCAAGGCAAAAGCGTATTAAAAGGATTATAGATTAGTAATTAGATGTCTTCTGATTTGGGGTTAGAAACCAATCTCACACAGTATATGGAGTCTGTAGGTAAGTTGTCCTCAGGCATGTATATCCTTCACAGTTCGAGTCCCTATATGTTTGCATGTCTTAATCTACATGTTGTCTGGAATCTTAAGTGAAAATGTTGTCCGTCTGAAATCTTCCTTTTATTTAATGTCTGGCACATTTATATTTAACCATCCATTATCTGCTGCCAGCCTCTGTGAAAGCATTTACCTGTCCAGTCCATTGCAGGCACTGCTTTCAATTGTGACAAAACTAAATGGATCATTTATAGAGACACATAGTAATATGAACACTTAAAAGAGAGGATTTTTCATCAGCGCTGCATTAAATAAATGATGTTCCAAATAATATTAAGCAGAAACCTTATTAGGTTTAAAAGGAAGGCTTGTTTTTTATCTTTTGTTGTCATTATTGTGTTTTAGAATAAAATGTGTGAATATGTGACTCTATTATCTGTTACTCACTGGCTTTCATAAAACATGTTCAAATTACCCTTAAATGGAAGGTAATATAAATTAATCTCATTTGTTTAAAATAAGATAGAGCCTAATGCTTTGTTTGACCAACTGAAAACACACATTGTATAGTTTAAGATTAAGATATAATTATTACATATCATAAGATAAAATATACTATACTACATCTATAAAATAAAACATTTTCCATAATTAATAATTAATAATTAATCTTAATATATATTTTATGTTTCTTTGTGTTTTCCGATACCGATAAAGTACCAAAGTATAATTAACTTTGCTCAGACAAAAGAAAACAAATAACATACTACTGCAGATTCATGTTGTATAAATACATATTTTTAAAATATAGTATTATTTTCATTATTTGAAGGTGTTGTTTTGAGATTTCTTCTTCAGAAAAGAGCCAGGGCTTGCATCATCACAGTCCACCATTATCAGGCACTTTATTTGGTATGTCATAAAGAAGCGTGATCATATAGACTTTAAGGGACGATTAGCAAGAAAAGCATCACTACCTGCTCCAGCTAATTGTCGTCATCTGGATGCTAATTACATTAGCATGTACTGTACATGACCCTTAAATGCTTCACAATTATTGTATGGCTCAGGTGTCTATTTATTCCAATAGAGTATTGCTTTCAAACAAATGACAATAAAATTAACACACAGTGAATGCCGCTTGTGTCATTGGTGCTCTATAGTCCACCTCTGCACAGGCATGTAATTACAAATCCAATCGCAAGCTTTATTTGAAGAGTAAATACCATTAATTATAGCCTGAGCAGTATACTGTAGCCTCGTGGCTGGGAGTCAAAGAGCTCTCTGCATATGGCAGTCCCTAAATTGCATTTCTGTTGGCAGGCTTATGTGGAGGGTGGGGAAATAGACACTGCCTGGGACTTGATGCCTTGTGTGTGTGGCAGTGCATTTACTCTGAATTACTGGCATTTGTTACATTTAGTTTTGTTTATCACAATAGGTATGAAATAAGTTGTATTTATTTGTTAATTGTTTGACTGAAAAAACATTATACGTATAACAATTTAGAAGTGCACATTGTTTTGTTTTTTTTAATACAGAGACAATGAAGAACAGACAATATGCAGCTAACAGTCCACAGTACTGCAGTAGTTTACACATACTCACTGCTAATATAACTCTACTGTAGTTTCCTAATTGCTAATTCAAAATAATAATGAACAATAATAAGTCATTAATAATTTAAGTTGAGACTATTATTCAAGGGAAGTCTAGCGGTGAGATGAGGACTAAGCAGCTTGTGACAATGTGGTCCTGGCTTGTGTATATGCATTGGCCGTTTTGAGTATACAGCCCTTTTTGGCATTGAACTTATGCTGTATATTATTTTTATGTTAAAGCATATTCACTTTTCGTCACAAAAAGCATCAACTATAATGGAATTTCTGCTGACGCTTTTCTCACCATAACCATAAGGATTAATGTGGAAATTGTGTTGTGAACTTTGTTTTTTAATGAGTTCAATGTCCGCTAATTAAAACGATCAGCTTCTGCTTTTCTACAGAACTAGCTTCTCACAAACAGCCTTCCTAAGTAGAAAGTGAATGGAGGCAGGAACTGGACTGTGTCCAATGTATATTGATTTGTGGGCCACCGTGCCCCATGTCCTGGTTCTGTGTAAATGCGCAGTGTGAGAATGTCCACAAACAAATGGACTTCTTCATTGGTTGTGACAGATCCATTGAATTTGATGGACAGGAACTAATTTTTCCATCATACATACATAAAAACAAAACAATGGGTTGATAAAGTGGCTTATTAAAGCCAGGTGTTCTGCAAACCATATAAATGCAAATCTTTGTGTGCTGCTAGTGTAAACTTTTTCATTTCTACTGAAACAATAAAGAAAATATATGAACTCACTCGTTGGTTGGTCATTGCGTGCAATTATGATCTCCAAATATATACAGTACATTTCAATAGTATCACTGATAATTCAATAGAATCACTGACAATGTGTGTATGGTGCAAATATTGGTTGTATACGTGTACAAGTACTATTATCCTAACCTGACATGCTAGAAGTTGCTACTCAGACACATTCAAAATTACTCCTAGGCTTTCCAGACTAATTCTCACGGCGAAATGAAACTGAAGCTTGCGAGATCAGGACAGTCTGGCAAGGCTACTATCTTTCTACTATCTACTATCTTTGTATACAATTTGTGGATGGGACCCTATATCTTTGAGGGCATGTGTTGAGTAGGCTGTGTGTTTTGTAATGTTGATTTGTTTACATTATCCATCATTTGTAAAAGTCCAATTATGGTTTAACATCTAAACAGGTTTTTACTAAATATTTCCTTTTTGATAACTAGTGTTCGCCTCGACCTCTATCACAGCTCAGTGATACCTTAGCAAAATACACAGTCCCAGGATTATCCAAAATGGAGTCATTGAGAGACATTGTACACAGAAGTGTGACAACCGCCCAGCAGAATATCTGTCTGTATGAACACAGGCTTATGAGGAACCACTGTGTACCAGGCTCCGACATGGGGAACAATCTGAAATAAGATCTTCATCAATCAGAGAGCACCCGTTGGCCAGCCAAGGGTTTCAGTGACACTACGTGAGAACAGTGAGATATTTATCAAAGGGAGAATTCATATCCCCTCCCAGTGACAGAGATATCACAAGGAACAAGAACAAATGCCTTGTGTGCCTGGCGTGTTTATAACCATGGCTATAGCTTCTGCATGTAGCTCTGCTGACAGTTAGTGACCTTGTTTAAATGAAAGGCAAGCCACACTGCAGGGTGTCTCACTTAAACCCTTGGAGAAAAGAAACACAAGCTTCACACGAGGTTGGGGGTTTCATCCGTTACTGTAAGACTATTTTTGTGTGTTTACTGTGTGTGTGTTAGTGCGCGTGCATTAAAGGTCCTCTCTCGTAAAAGTTTGTTTTCTATTTGTGCCGTCTGAAGACACCTGAAAGGGTTGGACTAATCTGGAAATCTGTCTAATGTGTCATTGGGCCAAAATTCCTATCCTAAAAAATAATTGAGTACAACAAGCCAGTCAGACTTGGCCCCTGGTGTGTCATCATTTCTGGATTGTACTGTAACCAATCATCTCTGACCAATGCTGCCACCCCGAGCTAATCAAGTTAGGCATGTTAAATAAAGGGCAACAGCAACTGAATTGTTCAGCTCCAATGAAAGAAAGCCTGCCCAAATTGACAGTTTGAACATGGCATGAAACGGCCATACAAGCAACACTTTTAGTTTTAGTATCACCAACAAAAGATCACAGAAGTCAAAGGTAATTATTTAACCACACTTAAAGACACTGTACCGTGCTTAACTAAGAATAAAATCAACGGAGATCCAACCAGAATGTTCCCAAATTTACACGACGACTTCCCAATTCACAAATGCATCCGTCTGTGATTTGCTCTCTAGTCAGCCAAACCCAGTCAGTGGAGGTCCACGTCTCGACAAGCTCCTCGTCCTCATAATCACTCCTGTCACAGCCAATGAGCTGGCACCATGAGACATTCCCCCCAGTCATCATTGTCATGTGCAAAGCCTTGTACTTAGCCCTGTCACCTGTAATTAGTGTCAGGAGCCAACGGCAGCCAGGCTGACTCTGAGTTAAGCTATATGACAACCTGTCACGTTCTCTGATTTGCCTTTTCACTGTGCCTCCCTCTGTTGGTCACAAAGGGCAGTCCAGGAAGACATCAAATGCTGGGATTGTATCATTGGATGTTAAAGGCATAGATTCAGCCAATAATGGAACGCATTTATTGTGTTAAATAAATTAGGTCAAATTGGTAATTGGAGCTAAAGATGGGAAGATATATGTTCCTCTAGTATTCTATATATTCCTGGAATTATCAGATTAATTATGCCCCTATCACTGTGAAAGAATTTATATTCAGTAAGAAATTCATTTCTGGAGGATGTTTGAGGACTATTCAAACTGACAAAATAATAAGATGCATGATTTATTTCTGCACCAATGTAGAAGTACAACCTCTGCTAATTTATCTGTCTGAGTTCATCTTCTCATCCTAAGCAGTCATTTCTGACAAGTTTTCACTTCCATTTAATAAGAAAATAACTTCGCTGGAAGGGAAGAAGCCAAGTCACATTTGAAATAAAGTTCAGAATATTGGTATGTAGCCTAATAGGCTATACCACCATTTACGCTACTGTCTTCCATTCAGACCTCATTGTGTTTCATCTTTTAGGCGTTAATCGTGGTGCCATTCTCATTTGTCATTAGTGTCTCACATTCAATTCAGCAATTATGACGTGTTTGCAATCCTTGTATTATTAGCAACTTAAATGACAAGCTGTTGATTTGGCTCATGGCTGATTTCATTAAGGCAGCTAGCTGTGGACATCTAACATCTAATGACTAACGTGAGAACACAGGCTATTACAATGCTGCATTCTGTGGGTTTAATGATATTGCGGTCTGGTTTTTCAGAGGCTAACGATGCATTGTGTTCCTACCTATTTGTGCTCAGGGGCAATGTCTCTACATTATGAGAATTTGTATTTATTTATTTATTTATTTTTTAATCGGCTCTGGTACCCTGTGTCTGCTTGCTACAACAAGAAGACTGAATGCAATATCATCCGGACCAGGTATTGCTGTTGCTATAGCAATTGTAATTACAAAAGGTTCATTAACTCGCAACAGTTTTACCAGTCAAAGGGGGGTTCGCATTAACAGAATTTACATATTGAGGAAATTAACACTACTGGCACAAAACCAATGTCATTAAATTCAGACCATCCCTGACAAAAATTAAGTAATGCTGGTAAGAACAGTAGCAGATAGGGGGGAACTTACTGGTTAATTACATTTGCCCCATACTGTGGTTTACTGAATATGGCACAGTTAAAACATATTCACCTCAAGTCAATGCTGAGCCTCTTTGCCATAATGAGTCAAGAGGGACAGTATAGGTCTCAATGTATCACTAATAGCATCCAATGCTTTGGGAAGGAATTTAACATCTTTTATAGAAATAAAGTGCTTTATTTAGATATTCACTTATATTGCAATGTGGAATATACATCAAT
>JAODLL010000003.1:1730714-1743978 GCA_026546735.1 Forbesichthys agassizii | reverse complement strand
ATATGTGTGTGTGTGTGTGTGTGTGTGTGTGTGTGTGTATACTCTATAATGGGTTATTTCATTTTGAGCAGCATTATATTCTTCTGTTGTTTCATCCGCACACAGTAGGACACCTACTACTCCCACCCTACACACAAACATATAAGTCATTTAGATCAAATAAATACCCTCGGACATTCATGAAAGGAAGCTTACCTTTTTCCTACCACTCCCTCCCTCTCCACGTAAGTGTGCTGTACTCAATTTCCGGCTTCAGTGAGAATGAAGAAAGATAGGGGGAGAAAATTGGAAGTTTGGTTTAGAATGCAGACAGGCCTTTCTGCTCGACGGCCTGTGACATCTCTCTGCGCCACACTTTGCATGGCGAAATAGGAGCTTGTAATAGAATTTCCCCCCACCAAGAAGGTTAATTACATTTCTCTTTCTCCTCCCTCAACCCCAACCCCCCCCACACCTTTCTCCGCCACCCCTGGAAGATGAAATAAAATAAAACAGAATACAAAAATGAATACAAAAATGCATAAACGCATCACTTTGTAAGCCTTTGTGACAGCCGTGACTTTGTGACGACGTCTAACCTTTCGCATTCAATTTTAGGTTAATTTCTGGCGTCGTGTCGCATTACGAAGACCCTCTGGGGAATGTCGATGGGTCCCAGTCAAAATGAGTGACATGACAGCAGAGAGGAAAGAGGGGGATATCGTAGGGGAAATGGGTTTTCTGTCACTGTTCCATGAAAAGAGGTCATCATCTCACTATAGTGCGAGAGGGATTTTATGTTTGTGAAGCTGAAATATATCACTCATACTACAGCAGCAGCATTGCCATGCAATACGTTTGATCTGAGCTGGTAGGGGTGCTGTTTGACAGCCAAGGACCCTGTTTTTGCAGCTGGCCATTTAACTTTGTAGTTGTCCAGTGACGTAAAGTGTTCTCTCTCTCCAATGTTAATTGGTTGGCTATTGGTTGCTGTACATGCTCCACTAATGTCATGTGCTCTGAATCAGACCACAGTTACGGTACCATTTACGACATACTGTATGAGTAGAACTACAGTATCAGAGCCTCTACTCATACATACAGTATAGTCGTATTGTAGGATTTATATCACCCTTGATATTACCCTAAGATTGGATACATCGCTTTGTGTGTCTTATCAACAGAATTTACAGTTTCATTTATATGTTCTACATTTTGTTCTCTGTAAAAGTCAATACAAATTACACTTACAGAAACCAATGAAATACTCATATTAAATTTATAAAATATAAAATCCTAGTTGTGACCTTCTACTATTTTTTTTTAATTCTTTGATGGGATGTGAGTTAAGCCAGAGTAGCCTACTATGTCCAATTTGTCAACTCCTAAAAGACAATGAGATCATATTGTTATAATATCAAATGTCTATACTCTCTTCCCAGGGTGCTTAATTTGATCCTAGGGGACTATTAATTATTTTATTTCTTCATTTGGAGGAGTGGGGGTGGCGTCATCTTAAATAACAATGGTGGGTTTATTGTGTTGTATTCTGTGCCAGGAGGCCGCAGAAATATTTATTATTTTGTTAATGCAGGTTCATTTTAGATAAAGCGTTCAAAGAAAAAAAAACTGCAAATAGGAAAAATTCTCGCTTTATTTACTCTAAGCTTAATTATATTTCTCAATGCTTCATCGCAGTTTTCAGGAGCAGCTATCTGTAATGTGTAATATTTCATATTTATGAAGCATCTGCATAATAAAGATAAGGTATTCAATTAAGCAAGCCATTAAAAGTCCATGTTATTGAATATTTATCATCCCTCATAGTGCTTTGATTTCCAAATGGCGCATTAGAACACACTGATCTAACGCCGGCCGCTCCCTCCTTTAGCCTGTGAAATGTTTACCTAAGCACTTATACTATACACTTACACTTACACTTACCTAAGCGCTAGCAGGGTGCCAGCACACAATGCAGACCCCCTCATTTGAGTGAACCCATAGAAGTTATGGGTTGGAGGTGTTGGACATTAGCTCGCTCTTTATCATGGCCTGATGGAAAGGAAGGCCCTTCAGGGATTTATCTTACTGTTTAAGAGCGAAGGTACACAATGTAAATAAAACATAGTGTAATGCTTATTCTAGTGATATACTGCACAGTGGCATGGATAGCGTTATTGATGGAAGGTACACAAGAGCATGTCTATTTGGGCTTCTGTGGTAAAGCATCCAAACATCAACAACACAAACCTCCTGTATACAAAACAAAATGCACAATGTGTATTAGAAAAGAGCAGATATACTGTACTGGAGTGTGTCCACTTGCATACTGTACACGTGTGTGTGGGCGTGTATGTGTGTGTGTGTGTGTGTGTGTGTGTGTGTGTGTGTGTGTAAAGCCACACTATACAAGAAAAGGTCAGGCAGATCTGAGGACGTTATGACAACCCCCTAGCCTAACCCCCATTCCTCTCAGCATGCAGCATGAAATCCCAGGCTGCAGAATGGAGGATTTGGGCTCTTGGTTCAAAGCCAGGCAGGGGGAATTGCATGGCTGCCCATCACATGGCAGCTACACCCTAACCAGCGAATTCTTCCTCCTTCTTATCTGGCCGTCAGCATCGTGCCGCCGCAGCACTCGGATCCTGGTGCATAAGCAATATTTCCACCAGCGTCCTCCCCGAACCCTCCTTAGAGATTTATCTGGCTGCTGAAGTAGAAAATGAATATTTTACAGTTCACTTGCCTGATCAATTACCTACAAGCTGTTGCTGTATTTTGCGGCTGGTGGGAAAGTGTCGGTAAGGTGCTGATAGAAAGCGCCCCCGTCTTCCGATACAACACACACACACACACACACACACACACACACACAGCAAAGCAAAGGAGTTGTGAATGAGTCGGTCTCTAGTGAACCACTCGAGTTTGTACACACACAGTCTGGGAATTGTTGCAAAACAAATTAAAGCTTTAGATGATAATTAGCCCGACTAATTTCTGGAGGATACAGACACACTGGGCTGATTAAAGTGCTCCTTGATTCGAGGCCAATTTGAATATTTACAAAATAAGTACGTAGCATCATCGGTGATGACTGATTAAGATCTATCTAGAGTTTTATTTTCCAGTGCTATGTTTGCAGCATTGCTCTAATGCTTGAAGAATCACACTGTTCCACATAGGCAGTCCATCTTACAATGTGCAGTATGCGTGATATCTCTGTTGCCCGAAAAAAAACCATTTACTGTATATGCTTTCACACAACTTCAGCAATCTTACTGAATCTCCATGATTTATTGGAGACTTAGGAGACGGAAATCATTGTTTCATTTCATTATTTGTAAATGTATAACTAATATTACCATGTTCAAAATCCAATATCACAATATAACTCAGTCTAGAAGATTGGAGAATTGCTGGATTAAAGACTACATTATTCCTCTGGGAGTGAGAAAACAGTGCATTTAATGGAAGTGGTACATTCACGCTTGTTGTCAAAGGATTTTGAAATATTAATTAATGTTTTTATTTAATGTGCTTAGTGAATCTTGCCTAAATAGGTGAACAGATGCATTTGATCAATTCATATTAGAATGGTGAATTTGTTTCATGGAAGCTGCTGTCATTGTTCAGGTATGTCAATATCAAGGCATTTCAGACACATTTGAATGTAATATATAATTGATAAGAATCTGTAAATGAATAATTATGCACAGAAATCCTCCCCCTCCTAAATTTGTTTAAACAATCTGTTTTGGCAGATCTTATCTCTTCTCAAACAATTTCGACAGTTGAAATGTTGAAAACAAATTCACACAAATTAATTTTAGCTTCCTGCTGTGTCAGTAACATTTAACTTTCAGCAATTGGACTGTTACCATAGTGATGGATGGATGTACTTTTATTCAATGATTCCAATATATCGGATGTATTTACCTTGTACCTATTCAAACCTATGAGGTGTTGTAGCACATTGTTCTTGATTAAGTTAGGCACTTAGCAGTTGGACATCAAGAGAAGTTCATTGTTCTTGTATGACTCCCACTGCTTAGAGCCCAATCCAGAGCCACGTGGGATTCACCTCTGCTTTAGTGTCACTTGTGGCAAAATCAATGGATTTCATTTGTCCTGGCTTTGAAATGTTATGGGCCTTGTTTTAGTGAAGACCTCCCCACTTTCCTTCACTGTGGAGAAAAGACATACAGCAGCCCTTTCATCTAAGAATACTTACTGGAGACTGATACCAGATCATACACTATAGCTAACTACTGTAGATTAATGTTGTAGGCCAAGGATGGATGGACAAACTGACTGATCGATCAATCAATCGATCAATTTATGGATTGATGGATTGATGGATGTATTGTTTATGCAGTTAGTTTGCATACAGTAGTGTATTCTTTAGGATGCATTGCATTCTTGTTGGTGTTCATGGGTTTATCTCTACAGAATAGAATGACCTATATGATAACCATGTTTGCTTTACAGACCAAGAGCTTACAGTAATGCTCTTACGGGAACATTTTATTTACAAAAGTTTCAAATCACATTAGCCTCAAATGGTTTTGAAAAATCAAAAGGGATTTCACAAGCAGAACTAATTTATCTGTGCCTCACACTTTGAATAGAATTAGCATTCTTTCAAAATCATCTAATTAGGTTTTGGTTATTAAATTAAGATTCATGTTTGTCAGGAAGATAAATAGCTCTGTGCTTTTATCTGGCAAGGAACCCACGGAGATCACAAATAGTGTGATTTTCCACCTCATTTTATGGAATCTCAGGAGGAGGTAGCATCTCAAATCACAGAGGTATGACTCAACATTAAAACAAACCTCAGAGGAATTTGCACCACACTCTCAATTTAACTTTCTAACTAACTTTTTAACATATTGATTCCATATATTAAATCACAGCAGCAGAAAGCATAACAGCACTTTAATCTCACCTTGGAAATATCTAACACAGTCCATTAAGTGACAAACTGCCCTGGCAAATTTAAACATTACTGTAAGAGCTTACTGTATACAAAAATATCACAGTAGATGATACTGCAAATGATTGGTACAATCAGAGACACAACACATGTTTATGCTTTGTCCAGATTACTTGTTATTTTAATGTATGCATTTTGTAATATTGAAAGTCTAATGGTACGGAACACAAGGACCCTATACAGGTCAATACACTACTATAAACTATACATTAGTGTAAATGTAATACATTGTAAAACATTAGCCACCTACAGGCACAAGACACACATACACAGAAAGGAGAGAAAATGTTGTTGCACCCTCAATGTCATCTTTTTAATTGTTTTCTTTACAATACTGTACAGTAATAGGTGCCTGCAACTCAAAACATGGTGATGTTAAAGGTGGGTAGGGCAGAGAGGAGATCTGAACATAGAAAGAGAGAGTGTGTGTATGTGTGTAGTGTGGGCAGTGGGGTCTTACGCTATAAGGAGTCTTCCTTTTGGGTGTGAGGGGGTGTGGGGTGCAGGGTAGCAAAGGATTGATATCCACAACAGCCCAGGGCCTGGTGGAAGTACAGCTTTGTAGGAGCTACTCCTGTCCTGAAGTGGAGCTTATAGCATATTTGCATTGCTGCTGACAAACGCTTTGAAGACCTCTGCTCTCCCAGACATACTGTACTTTAGAGAAACAAGGCATTCTGGTTCTGTACATGCCGGAGAAGCTACTGTATATTGTTCACCTGCTTTACATAAACATGCTACGCAATGCATAATGTATCGCTAACAAACCCAGTATGCCAGTGATTCATACAGTATATGATAATAATGACACATCTCTCTGTATATTCTGTCTATAGAGCATTGGAAATGCATATTTGGCTATTAAGCAATTAAAATGATTACGTGTTGAATGAGTTGTCTTGTGCCTTTACAATGACACATCTGTAAACTTAGGAAAAAGCACAAATTTAAAGTACATTCAAGAATGGGGCAAAAAAAAAATCAAAGCAGTAAAATTAGGAATGTTACCACCATGCAGAAAATGTGCACATTTTATGTGCGCAAGTTAATTATGCCACTTCAGAGGAGCTTGTGAAAGGATAAGGAAAGCTGCATAAATTTAGCTGTAATCCAGGCAGGCAGAACTCATTTGCAGGGATGGTCTTATCTGGGCACTGCAGCTTTCTCACAAAATTAACCTTGGATATTTGGGCCCAATTCAGCAAGCGTTTGATTCTCTCTCTCTCTCTCTCTCTCTCTCTCTCTCTCTCTCTCTCTCTCTCTCTCTCTCTCTCTCACACACACACACAAATGCGCACACGCACCCTCTACAGTACATACAATATTTCCCCCATGCCACTCTTACCCCCTGTCTCTGTGTGTCTGTCTCTCCGCACCCCCCACCCATCTTGCTGTGTACTACAGTGTTTGACTGAATAAATAAACAAGGGGAAACCAGGAGTGCTTTCCTTCATAAGAGAGGCCCCGCGTCCTGCAGGTCTCAAAAGCCAGGCTTTACGTAATGCAGTTGACAGCCACCTGGATGACAGACAGACAGCCACCTGGATGACAGACAGACATACACCTGGATCACAGACAGAGAAGACAGGAACACAGATAGATAGATAGATAGATAGATAGATAGATAGATAGATAGATAGATAGATAGATAGATAGATAGATCACCAATTGATAGATAGATGGATGGATAGATAGATAGATAGATAGATAGATAGATAGATAGATAGATAGATAGATAGATAGATAGATAGATAGATAGTACTTCCACCAGCACTGGGGAAATGCTAGCCCAATTGACAAATGGTGGCTGGGGAGGAGGACGAGAGAGGCTTCCATCCTGGTGGGTTGGGGGAGGGAGGGGGGCGAGAGAGGCTTCCATCCTAGCAAGACACTTGACCTACAGCACCCCAATCAAATAGTAATTTCCCCCACTGTAAGCTTCATTGCGTTTTGTTTATTATCTGTGTTTATGGTCAGTGTATTACTACTCCCTTGTGACCTATGCTGTATGAATGTGCACAATGTTGTTTTAGGTCAAATCATTTCATTACACATTTAGGTGTACGTTCTGCACACTGAAGCCATGTTTTTATGTCACAGTTTGGAAATGTTAAACAGAAACACTTTATTTCTTTATTTTTTGTACCTTCCAATTACCTTGGGAATTCATCAGCTGCTCTTTTTATAGACCGGGGTGTGACAATAGCAGTTACCTTTGGAGTACATCAGCGCTAAGTCTTTACTGCGCTGCACGGTGTCAACTGTATTTAGTGCCAAAAGTGATAGTGATAATAAAGTATAATAGGTAATGAATAACCCATAAGCTCACATGATGCAGTAAATCTCGACGGCATCTTGGCACACACCCAAAACAAAACTCGCCGCGGGTACTTTTTATCAGTAGGATTTCCAACCCATTCCCAAAATGATTGAATTGCCATTTCTCATGTTGTAAGAGTGTTTCCCTCTCTATGCAGACAAGGTAATCTCACACTAGTTGACATGAGAGACTTGTTTCTACCCTGACACCGCATAATCCCCTCACCTGGAGACGGATGGCACTGACAGTGTCTCCTGTCCCCATCTGTAACGGTAATGTCCCTGTCAGGCGGAGCCAAGGAAGGACATTAATCAGCCCTTCAGCCTGCCTGCTAATGGGACAACTTCTAATGTATGTATATTCCCCTCGGATTCATCCAGTATGCCAGTAACATATGCTAATAATGTCTTCGTGTCCGTGAGGCATGAGTCTTCAAAGTCGGGCTCAAATCTAAAATTTAGATGTACTCTTTTTTTCCTTATGCATTTTTTTTTAAGTGGTTTTAGACCACTAAAGCTGCTTGCGCACTCAACATTATGTCTGGAGCTTCTGATGCCTTGCTGGAGAGGAGAGGAGAGGAGGGCTACTGTATTAACAAAACATTATATAATATATAAATATATTATTATAAAACATATTTTAATTATTCTAACATTATCTACAGGTCACAGGATATAAATACATGTCTTTAATGTATAGAAATCCCTATCATTTGCTTACAACGGACCTGTGTGCAGGTGTAACGCTTTCCCTTCTGGCTGGCCTCTCACAAGTTGTCACAGAGCTTTAAGTGGTCTGACATTTAGATCTGCCTCCTATTTCTAAGGGCCCTTCAACCAAACGGTCTGTTTCTGAACATCTAAAACATCTACTGTTCTCAGAGTAATGCATGAAGACCCTCTCCTCATCTACCGCATAGCCCTTTTATCCATGGACAAGTTATTAGTCATCAAATGAGCTGCGGCTCATTCTTACTTTGAACTCAGATTGGGAAAGAATTAAGGGGAAAAAAGAACAGAATGTAGAAATATTATTTACAATCTCTATGCACTGGTCTATTTACTAAACTAAACAGTCCATATGTAGCCTATTTCGGCATACCGGTGGCACTGTTTGTTCAAGAGATGCAAATGCACTATATTTGTTCTTAATGTTCTTTGAGCTGAAATGAAGGAACTAAAGTTTGGTTCCACCTGATTATTTGATTAATGAATTAGAATTTTATCTGAGCAATGTCAAAAGAAACATGCAGTGAAAGCAAGGGTTCAAAATACTGCGTGATCGTCCTTCATTGTCCTTCATTCAAGTGCCACGGTTTTCAACTCAAACTCAGCTCATGGTGATACTTTAATGCAGCAATCGTTTTTTGTGGGGGCTTTAATTTATATTCTACAGCAAACAGCAAACAACACACATGAAACGGATGGAACTAAGTGAATAGATGCACAACACTGAATGGTAGTTCATTTATGTCAAACTCAGTCGCCTAGTAAGCTAGTCAAGTTTAGCATTTAACAAATGTTAAACTTTATTTAGCAGCACTTCCAGTGACAGCATACTTTATATACTGGTAGTACACTGGTGAATCAGCAGTTTCGTCAACAAAACGAGATTATGCTGTTGTCTTCACTGAGAAGTGCTACGACAACTTCAGCTAACACTAATGGCAATTAAAAATAATTTCATTAAGAATTTACCATTAACAAGTGATCCTACCTATCCTCTTAGACATGTTCTGCTACGTATACTTCCATAGAAGCTACTGTAGGTCTGTCTGGAACAGTGTCCATGGGAATAGGTGTGGAGTGGATGTGACAACAACAAAAAGCTTGTCTGTAAGGTGGTACAGTATGTGCGGAATGATGACAGAGGAAGACAGTTTTCCTGATGTTTTTTTCTTTAATTGGACTGAAATTAAGTGGAAAGAATTGCAAAGACAATTAACTGGGCTTTTTTTTTTTTATCAGGGGCGCACATTCTGAAAGAGTTTCAGTGGCAGTTCTGCCGGGCTGCCTTCCGCTGCCAGGCACAATCTATTTCTTTGCGTTTCTCAGCCTTTGTTTATCTCATTTTTCAATTAACCTCCACGCTTTTACCGCTTCCGTAAAACCAAGCCCATGTTTTGCTCCGAAGAACAAAAAAAATGGCCTCTTTCTTTCTCTCTTTCTTTCCCTGTATCTCTCTTTGATTTCTCTGTTTGCGTTTCCCTGTCCATCCCTCCGCCTGTCTCCATCCTCTTTGGCTGCCGTGATGTTTCCGTCCGGAGTGCTGAGCTTTGCGGTGCCGAGCAGAGCTTGGCGGGCGCGAGGATGCTGTATGTGTCAGATTAAAGAGGCTAAATCTGTGGCGTGCAGGGAGAGCTTTGTAGATACGGCAATTTGGTGTTAACCTCCTCTTCCACCCCCCTCCCATGCTTTCTCATTGGATGAGACCGCAGGGGGGCAGAGAGGGGAAAGGGGTGTGTGTGTGTGTGTGTGTGTTTTTGGGTGGTTAGTGCAGGACGGGGTGGCGGTGCATGGAGGGGAGGGGGGGTTTAGAATTTTGGTCTGCCCCACTAGTAATCACATTGACCGCATGTTTCAACAGTATTACATGTTTATAACGCCGGTGCCTGTTTTTTGATTTTCAGATCTTATCTGATCTTACACACTGGATTATAATTACATTTAAACAGACAAGTCTTTGACAAGGTCTGTTTTCACGCGTGAGAAATGTCTCTTTAATCTAGTCTAGTGATATATGTTTTTAAATGAGCAACGCACTGACAACAAAATGTGCCACATGACCTGTCACATATAAAGGACTCTACTGTATCTCACATGATTATAATGCCGCTGTAGTTTAAAAACGACATTGAAATTACAAGACACTAGCAGACTAGTCACTAATGAATCATTGCTAATGAGGTAGGAGGCCTTGGAAATTCACAGCAAATCAAAATAAATGAACTGCGCGAACAGAAAGGAACGCTGAAGGGTTTTCACTGTCACAGGGGTGCCCGTTCCTTTTGCAATCAAAGGCTAGTTTTGAAAATCAAATACGATGCCGTCTTGGGCTGTGTGGTTTCTGCCAAGGTTGATTGAATGAATCTATTACCTGCCGCAGAATGAGGCACATTGTTTGTCCAAATTACCTATCTCCTTTCCTTTTGCCTTTTCCACCAATGTGGAAGGGAATGTTTATCAGACTTGTGCCTCCATGGTTATGGATGATTGTGACGCGATGCAGCGAAGGTTGTCCCACCCCACGGAGCCTGTGAGTGAGGTGCTTATTTCAGCAGAAAGTCTCGCCAGAGAGCAGGCGTTTAGCAGCATAAGCACAGGACATGGTGGATGCGATGTCAACAGAAGGCCTCTAATAGATCAATCTGACCCTCCCAGATAAATCTGGAGCTTTAGGAATTTTAGCAGTGCAGTGGCCCAGCTACTACTCAGCAAGTCTTGGGTTCCTGGAGAAAATCCATGAAATCAGAGGTGACCGGTATAGGGCCTTAGAAGACTCATAGTATGAGCTATATAGGTCTGAAGGGTTTGTATTATTCACTCTAAATACTTTCATTAGATTGTATTGCTTAATATAAAATGACAAATAAATACCCCTACTTTGTTGTAGAGGACGATTCTGCAAAATGTGATTTCGATCCATAGCTAAGAAATACACGATATCAATACCACTTTTTATAATGAAAGTGGCTTATGTACTTTTACATAGGGGAGAGCAATGTGTCATGATAGTAGTATATATAGGGTAAAGTATAGTAGCATAGGGTGCGCGCCGCAGTGCGCTGCCTGTATGTTCGTTGTTAAGTGCGCATGACATGACGTCAGCAATGTTGACAGGAGAAACAAAAAGCACATGCACTCTCGTGATCAACAATGGACATTAGCTGTAACAGACGGTTCTACTCATGAATGGACTTGGTACAATGTAGAAGAGAGAATCTGAAACTGGTATCGATCCTATTTACACTAGAATCGATCTTCATAAACAAGACATAGTATCTGTAGCATCGATAACTTTAGGCCTATCTGTCAGCATGTACATTAACAACATATCTATAACATTTGAATGTTAAAGGTCCTATAATGTATACAATATTTTGAATATTAAAAATCTAAATATGTAGTGGAGTATATCACACGCCCTCTGTGTGTTTTAATCCCAGCTCTTTGGTCAGCTGCCAGTCCTAATTATTGCTTGTGTGTCTTGTTGTTTTAGTCTGACAGCCTGGTGTTTAACAAAATCATGTATACATACTTCAAGGTTAAATGTCAGATATGTAAGATGTAAGATGTAAATGTCAGTTTTGTGACATTGAGCTGAGGACACCCCTGCCTACAATACGTGTCAAGCAGAACAAATACATCTCTTCTACTGGCAGATGTATTGTCTCCATTTTGTATGTGACACCCTGGCCTCTCCTATAGACATAAATACTGAATCCATGATCCATAGCTATGATCCACATTCCATGATCCACATTCCATGATCCACATTACATGATCCATAGCCATGATCCACATTCCATGATCCATAGCCATGATCCATATCCATGATCCATGATCTATGAATCGATTTGTTTTTGGTGCACTTTTTATAGATACCATTAGCATTATAGTTTAACGTGATAGTGTAGTTAGCATAATGTAAGGGTGCTACGAAGCATAGTTAGCTAGCAGCCTAGTTACCTAGCCAGTATAGACCTGGCCAGACGTAATTTTCAGAGGTGCCTTGATATTCCCTATGAGAAAAATCTATGGCGTTTTCGATGTTCTTCCCTACAACAGTCTGCAATTACCTCATACAGTATGTTGCAAACTTAGCCTACTGGTTTTGTCAAAGAGATGTATTAGCTTTGTAAGTGATTTTGTAATTGACAAACACACTGGTTTTGTCAATTACGAAATCACGTGATCTACGAAATAGATTAACAACTAGGTAAAGTAAGCATTTTTCTACATCTTAGCGATTTTCTGTTCTGCTGGCGCATGGTGTTCAAAAGTTCCCTCCAGCTCCCGGGGGGGGGGGGGGGGGCCCTTTACAGATGACATTGGAGTGGCCACATGAAGGGGGGGTCCGGGGTCCTCCCTCAGTAAATGTTTAGGGTCTAACACTTTTGACTGCATTTTTGCTGAATTTCTATGTAACAAATACAATTGAACATTGTCTTGTCTAACCGCTGTTAGACAAGACAGTCTAATCTTTGTTGCTATATGCAATGCACAAAAACAGCGTGACTGACTGTATAAGGAGTGGAACAATGAAGGTGAAAGTCACATTATGAAGTTATAATGGATTTTATTAAAGACTATTGTAAATCGGCAAAGGTAAGCTGAATAATGAATAACACATAAACCTAATAAATACGAATCAGGGCTTGAGCAGAAGCCACACCCGACTATGAAAGAAAAAAATGTGAGGATTGCCCTGGCCAAGTCTAAGGGGGCCAGGCTATCCCGGGCCTCAGCGTAATTCAAAACCCTGCTAGCACATGCAGTAAAAAAACAGAATACCAGGTTACTTTAGTCAGAGTACAGGTATAAATAAATAAATAAATAAATAAATAAATAAATATTCAATATTAGTTTTACAACATTGATAACGAAAAGAGTTTGGCCAGGGCATAATGCGTGCTGGCATTGGACTTTTAATGTTATGCAGTTAGCAAACATAACTTGCAAACAAAGACCAACATATCTGGATTGCATGTCAAAATGTCCATTTATTTGCATTGAAATTCCCCTAATCATGGCATAACCCAAAACTAAACAATATGAATTATACCATTCTGTGTTCCTCTTCACTGCCGACTAGTAGTGACGAC
This sequence comes from Forbesichthys agassizii, assembly GCA_026546735.1. Lineage (NCBI taxonomy): Eukaryota > Metazoa > Chordata > Actinopteri > Percopsiformes > Amblyopsidae > Forbesichthys > Forbesichthys agassizii. The sequence goes on along the minus strand of JAODLL010000003.1, from coordinate 1,730,859 downwards.
ACGACTGACCACAGGTCTATAGTGTCGCCTGTTGACCTTGGCATCACAACCTACAGCAGCCATGCAGGCCTCTGCTCACATTCTATTCACGCACGACCGTCGCCGCCGGTGAGAAGAAAAACAGCCTCCGGAGACTGTGATTACC
>JAODLL010000003.1:1718595-1730614 GCA_026546735.1 Forbesichthys agassizii | reverse complement strand
ACGTCAACACAGCTACGTGGAAGTCGGGGCGGGGTGGGCAGTGGCTTGTTAAATTTAAAGCAACAGTCACTGAAATCTGACTGTTTTTCGAGAGTTGTGGTTGTGATCGTGCTATTCCACATAATTAATGTGGTATTTTCACCTACATTGTATTGAGAAGTCAATGATCTGTGTCAACAAGTGAAAACATGCATGAAATGATTGCATTTCTATGTGTGTCTGTACTGAGCGGTATTGGCACTCGCTGACGAGGAGCACATACTAAATACTGGTGGCGTCTCCCAGGGTCAGACGGCACAGGCAACGGCAGCGACGAGGAGGGCTCTAAAGAGAGCGCCGCCGCCTCCGACAGCGACTCAGACAACGCGGCCTCCGTAGACGATGGCATAGACGAGGAGGAGGCCAAACAGCTGGCGGCCGAGGACACGGCGACCGAGGACGAGGAGAGGGGCAAGCGGCAGCCGTCCTCCGACAGCTCCCCCAGGGAGTCCTCCACAGGGACCCCCAAGGGCCGCCGCAAGACCAAGAAGCCCTCGCACGCGGAGGCCGCCGCCACCGCCCCTGCAGGCAGCAGAGGGGAAGGCTCCGCCTCCGGGATGGGGACAGGGGCCGGCACTGATACTGGCGCCGAGACCGGGGCGGGGGCGGAGACCGAGGCCGGGGCCGGCGCCGGCAGCAGCGAAGACGGTCCGACGGAGCCAAAGAAGTGGAACTTCCGCAGGAACCGGCCCCTGCTGGACTTCACCACCATGGAGGAGCTGAACGAGATGGACGACTACGACAGCGAAGACGACAACGACTGGAGGCCCGCGGCTGGGAAGAAGAAAAGCAAAGCCGCCTCCGCCGCCGTCGCCCACAAAGGCAGAGGGGAGGACGAGGCGGGCGCCAGCGCCAGCGACGAGGAGGACGAGAACGATGAGGACGAGGAGGACGAGGAGGAGGACGACGACGACGAAGGCGAGGAGGACCAGGGAGGCGACGACAACGACCAGAACAGCAGCAGCGACAGCGACAAGGAGGTGAAGAAGCCCAAGAGGAAGGCGAAGAGCTGCAGCGCCTTTGACGAGGAGCTGACCAATGACAGCATGTCGCTGGGGAAGAGCAACGAGGTCTGTACTTCACCTAGCCCCCTCAACCTGCCACACGGCCTCGTGTGAATAATTGGTGCTAAAACACCTCTTCTGTTTGCTGTGTGACGTCTTTATACGCAGTATAAAGGAGCAGGTAGGGTTAGGCTAACTAACACAGCTAGGCTCAAACCCAGGATCTTTGGGCTGGGAGCCGACCACCTTAACCACTAGCTTATTCTGCCCCCTGCTGCATAAATGTAGTCATGCTTAATATATTATGAGAAGACAACACACAAGAAAACCAGACAATGCAAAAGGTAATAATTACCAAGCACAACTATTTTGTTGATGATAATAATAAAAGTGGAGAAGCTCCCGACCCCCACATTGAGCGGACACGAGTTTTCCCGCCAGGACGCAGGCACATTTTCATAAGCCACTACAGTTAAATAAGTTGAGAGGTTCAGATGGAGAGGGGCCCAGAGTGGCTTTAGAGCTTTGTCTAATTGATTTGGCCTGGCCGACAATGCTAAATGCCAGCGGCTGAGTCCGTGCGCTCCCTTTATTCCCCAGGACACGTTGCAGGAGCGCGTCCAGAGCTGGAGCGCCCAGCGGATGGAGCACATCCTGATCTGCTGCGTGTGTCTGGGAGACAACAGTGAGGATGCTGATGAGATCATCCAGTGTGACAACTGTGGCGTGACGGTACACGAAGGTAAAAAAGCCCACGCCCCGCCCTACAGAACACGCTGCTGCAGGACCCGCTCTCCTGCCAAACACATTCAATTAGATTGGATTACTCAGCCGTCAGGGATACACACACAAAGGTCTTCAGATTGGTAGAAGATGGGAAATAGATAATCTGTTTATGTAGCTAGATGTAGCGTGTGCACATAACTACCTAAATGATTCTGTCTCGGATATTATATCCCAAGTATAAACACATTGCATTTGTAGTCCTGTAGAATTTCTTGTGTATGCCATTACCCTCCTGGTGATCAGGAAGTAGCACTAAAGTCCAAGGAAGCAGTTAAGCTCATCTCCTGGTTTATCAGCTCACCATCTCTCTGACATGTTGGAAACAGAATCAATTACATTTTAAATTCGGCCTTCGCTCCAGGACAGCCTTACTTAAGTCTGACCATGCAGAGTGGATCAATTTAAGGCGGCTAATTTTCAATCACTGCATTTAATTATTTATTTGCCCTTGTTTTACTAATTTGAAGACACCTTGAAAATCCAGATTTACAGACTTTACTAGAAATAGTTTTCTAGGACTCTGACAAGAGGATAGAGGCTTTTAACATTCTTAATCATGCCTATCGGTTGTGCCATGGCACAAATCAATGGGCTATACATTCTTTACATTCTTTACCTTTTCAAGATAACAGTTTTGACGTCCTTACAGCTGTGGTTATGCTCTACCTGAGCATTCATTTGTTGAAAACATATCGGAGAGGAGTTTATACAGGACACTGACACACATTCACCAGAGGAACATAATTTGTTATTGTTGTTTAGTGGTTTCAATAAATGAACTGCTCACGGCTCATTTTACAGCATTGATGCAACTGGCACAGCTTCAGATTGAGCAGATTTAAATGTTTCCGGCTCCATTAGGTCACTATTAATATGTTTCTCTTTGCATGGTTGAAATATTATGCTGCTGCGGTATTTTGTGGCCATGTAGACTTGCAACTGTCATAGAATATAAAGTGACTCACCACTTTATTGATACGCATTAATGCAACATATGAACATTCACTTACTTATTAACCCGGGCACACTCGTACATGGAGAAGGTGCTGGTTTATCTGCTTCTGGTTGGTTGGTAGTATGTTCCTCTGAGACACACTCCATCTCCCAGTGACCAAGCAGAGGGAGGGAGGGAGAGGGGGGGGGGGGGGGGGGCAGGGGCTAGTTCTTATCTTTCACCTCTGACGATTTCAACGACTCCTTTTTATTTCCTCTTAAATATGTAACCAAACCGTGTCAAGTTATTTTATTTCCCTGTGTTCTAGGACTCTAAAGGTCAGGCTATATTGCTGGTGTATGGCCCACATCGATGCTCTTATTTAACGGCTTTCAGCAGGATATCATCTATTACGTCCTGAGATATATGTCAAAGTAGATATTCTCCAATAACTGGAGTTTTGGAACACTTGTGTTTCCCCATAAATATATATTTGTGTTCAGAAAGTAAAGCACAGCCATTCACGGGCTGGCAGAGTGACTGGTTGGAAATGTTCTGAGATGCCACCAGGCAGTGTTCTATTGCAGGTGTACCAGTCACTGTCACTGGGGAAGGGTGATGGGTTTAGGTGAGGAAGTGCAAAGAGTCAAATAGTAAACTTGCTAAAACCAGGAAGAGGAGGAGACAGAGAAAGTTCTGCATGTTGCCACACTGTTGCCGTGGGAGACACGCAGGGCTGCTGTCCCCGACTGGCTGGCCAGCTGTTCCTTCTAAAACAGGGCCCCGCCCCTGCCAGACTCCTGCCTGGCTAAAGCTGCCAGTTTGGCACCACAGTGCCAGCTGCCCTAAGGGAAGGGGGGGGGGCTCAGAGATGAGCTGGAGGGAGGATGCATGCGTGTCGCATGGGCCGAGGCGATCGCCTGGAAAGGTCGGCCAGGAATCATAATTGAAAACGTCTCCTTTTGATCTCGACCGTTGATGCTCTTTGGCATTATAAGTCTTTGCAGTGCACTTAGCTTCAGACGAAGGAACCATCAAAGCACTACCGTAATCTAATGAAAGACAACTTAGAACAAAATAAAGCCGTCGTCGTATAATTAGATGTATATTTCCATAGACGGATACGGTTGCCTTAATGCCGGTGCGGTAACCGCTGCAGTGAGAGCTGAATTCTCGACGCCAGCACGGGGTTCACGTGAAGTGTGCTCATGTCTCGCGGTGCCAGCGTCCTTCATCGGGCCTGTCCATCTGCGTCGCTACCAGCAACATGTCATCTTGATCCTGCACCTGCTACACACACACAGGCAGGTGACATTACCACAGGGCTAGTGGCACCGGGAAGGGAACCATGTAAAGCAGGTCCGTTTGCACAGGGATTGCGGCTAATCGTTCCACATGTAGAAAACTGCTTGGCTGTCGTCATTCTGTGTTCGGGTTCACCTACACTGTCACATTGGGCAGGTTCACATTTTGTAGATGTTTAAATGCGTTGTGTTGTTTGGGATATGGAGTATTGTTGGACCACGCAACCCAGTGAGAGAGAGAGGGAGAGAGAGAGAGGGAGAGGGAGAGAGAGAGAGGGAGAGAGAGAGAGAGGGAGAGAGGGGTAGACCGGTGAGGCAGAGATGAGAGATGAGCTGTCGTAAGTGCAGAGCTCGCGCTCGTCCGTCTCGCTGCTCTGGACTCTGGCACTCCTCTGTGTTCGCCTGGTGCAGACAGCACCTTAGCCCCGGTCCAGAGGAGAGGCGCAGATGAAAGGTCCGTGGCACAGGAGCTGCGTGAGAGATGAAGAGCCACGGTGATGCAGAGTGTTTCAGTTTGCCGAGCAACAGCCAACTCTGGCCGGAGTGGACATCACTCGCCATGTCACTCACTCTCTCGCTCCCTTTGTTGTTTAAGAACTCTAAAACGTTATAAATGCTGTTTTTGTTGATCTCTGCTCTCCATGCCTTTTCGGTAACTCGGGGGTCATTGGCCTTAATGGTTTCTGTTTTCTTTTTTTCTGTTACTACTACAAATTAAATAAGAGCGGTATTGATTTTAGCACGACCCAGTGAGTTCTGGACTGTAAACTTAATTATTTTCCTAAATGTGAATTTATGTTACCTCAGCTTTGTTTAAATACATAAGGAGAGAGGTTTCAGACAGTTTTATATCCTAAGTGCATAAATTAATTACAAAAGTGTGACTTTATTTGTTAAAACTGCAAAACAAAATTCTGTGGAGCTGCACAATATGATAAATTGTATACCGTGTATTGAGTGGCTCCTTCTAGTCAGTTAGGCCTGTTATTATCTATATTTTTAATTATAAACTATTTGACCTGAATTGAAGCAGATGTGCCATCCATTTAATTACAAAATATGCACATGGACGCTTTTGATTGTAGAATAAGTCAACACACATTTAAACTAGACTAAAGCTAATGTGAAATGCCTCTTGCAGGTTTGTAAATATTCATTAAAGTACCTAAAGGAGCAATCTGATTATTTTGCAGATGAGAATGCGACCAACCCCTCCTTCACCTAAAAGCTCAGTGTGTGCCATAGACGACCCAGAGCACGTGTATAATAATACTATTAATTATAATAATAATAATTATAATACTACATGACATTTCCAATAACCTTTAAAGAAACCCAATGACACTACAACAAAATGTCAAACAAAAAACAGCAATCACAGAAACAAACACATAAGACCAGAGCTAAATTAAAACCAGGCTAAGCCGTGGGAGAAGCTAGCCTGAACAATTCAGTCTTGAGTCTGTTTTGAAAATTGATTAGAGAGTCCGTGTTGCGTGTGTCAGTAGGGAGAGTGTTCACCATTTTGGCTTGTAGCCCCCCACTCCTTAAAAATACCCCAACTCCGCCCACCAATATTTACACAGTGCAACAAAATGTTGGATTGTCTCTTTAACATAGTGTAATCAGTAATTAATCAGAAACAATAGTACAATTGTAATAGCTAAGAATATAGCATAGAGCACAACTACTGTACCACTGGCGCCAAGAAAAGACACTTTCGATCGTGTCACTTCACCTCAGTGATGAAGAGACGTGGACATATCACCAGTCCTGTTGATAGCCACACATAGATTATTAGCATGAGACTTCTGCCGAGATGGAAATGAACAGCATCAACGCGCTGTCAGAATAACAGATGGCTCTGTCGCCTTTATGAGGTACTCGTCACTTATCTCCTCGACCCCCTCCGTCATTATCTTCATACCGTCGCACACGCCGACACCACTTCATATTCTCCCACTTAATGCGTGTTAACTTTGTTTTGTTGTCTTGGCAGACCCGTCAGACTAGGCTATCTTGTTACAGCTAGAAGTAGCACTCTTTAGCCGACCCTACTATGACTTTTCTTTTTTTTTTATGGTCAAGCTGGCCTTTTCTAACAAGACTAAGCTTTACTTGGGGGGGATTATGAAGCTATCATGTAGTCATCACTTTTTGTCAGCTTAGCTCATATTAGCCAGCGACCCCTAGCTTAGCGCTCTCAGCTATGTATCTCGGTTCACAGAACATTGAAGCCGTACAGTTCTACCGTAAGTCGGTTAAACCAGCCCGCTGATCGTTGGGGACGCCAGCCTGCGTCCTCTAGCAGCCCAACTGTCACCAGTGGTGTTTCACTAATGCTGTTCTTTAAGATAATACACTACGACTTGCGCTGGAGTGAGCAGGGCTCCATCTCCTATCCTGGCCACATACTGCGTTGGGAAATGGAGGGGAAAATATGTGCTACTGTAGAGTCACATGTCGGGCAGTTAGATTCTCAGCAGCCATCCTCATTTGAAGGTCAAGATGGAGCTCCAGCTGTGACATAATTGCCCCATTCCAGCAATCAGCGGCTTGATTGATGGGATCCTGGCTTTGGCTTGCCCTCAAACAGAAGAAACCAGAGGCCTGTAAAATGTAGGTCCTAGCCTGTGATGAGCTCCCCGTTGAAATTAGCAATTCACTGTGACACTCGGCGAGCAGTCTCTCAATCAAAAAGGGACATGCACACACCAAACAAAGTATAGAGCAGAATAAACAGCTCCCTCTGCCCCAGTGTTTGCCTATGACGGGCTGCCTGAGTCCCTGGTGTGGTCGTCGACGGAGCGCATGCACAACACTAAGCTTTTGATTTGTGAGTCTTTCCTATTGCTCAGAAAGCCTGCAGGCTGGTTTACTGAATTAGGAGTTAGTACGTTATCTCCCCAGTGGAGGCAGAGCACTGATTGCTGCCCTCATTGGTAGTGAAGAGCACGTTTGCCTGGTGTAATAGCCGCCATAGAAACTGCATCAGCCTAGTAATTGTTTAGGCAACCTCTGAAAATTAAGAGGACAGCATTAAAATGCTTTTTTGTGGTTTTTCTGTGTTTGTCTGACGGCACATTTTGGATTGAATGTTCAATTCGGTAGTATTGCTGCTTCCCAGTATATTGATGTAGTACAATATTGTTGCAGATAGATTTCTCTACTGTACCCCTGCAAACAATAAATAAGTCCACCCTGCATACGCTTGGTATTGACTGATATTTAACAACAGAGCAGAAACAGAATTAAAACATAATATAGAGCCGCTTGAAATAGAATACTAAGAGAACTAAGTGATTGCTTTAATACACGCTTTAGCCATGATCGATTTCCTGTGTGCTTCAGGTTGCTACGGCGTTGACGGGGAGAGTGACTCGATCATGAGCTCTGCATCCGAGAACTCAACAGAGCCGTGGTTCTGCGACGCCTGCAAGAACGGCGTGACTCCCAGCTGTGAGCTGTGCCCCAATCAGGACGGCATCTTCAAAGAGACGGACGCTGGGAGGTTGGTTACGCATCCACACGCTCTCTCTCTCTCTACGACCGCCTATCTCCATTCAAGCCACGCTAGCCATTAGGCTGGCCTGGCACTTCTTTAATTCGCTGCCACCTTGTGTGCAGGATTGTTCTTTAGTGCAGTATATATGAAGTGTGGGTCCTCCTGCTTCTAAACCCTTGTTTATTGCTGCTGTTGGAAAATGATTGTTTGTCATTGGAAACAGTTGGGGGCTGTCATATCTTGTGTTATATGCCAGCAGATGTGCTGGAACATATCAACACGCATATCACTATTAACAATATTTAATTGCTTTTATTTGGGGGTTTCTCGAGCAGAGAGATGGCTTCGACCATAAATGGCAAATGTTCCCATTGACCCGGTGGTCAACTGGCATTTCTGACTAAATAAGCGATTGACCTTGGATGGTCAGAGTGCTAGCGTTTGGCCGCAAAAGCCAAACAAACATAAATTGTAGCACAGGTTCAGTATTGGGTGAGGGTAGCAGTCGGATTATGAGCAAGGGAGCGATGGAGAATGAGAGCAAATGAATGGGAGAACAGAGGAGGAGGGGAAAGAAGAGGGGGATGGAGGAAGAGAAGGGAGAGAAGGGGGGGGAGTGAGCTATGTGAAGCGTGGAGACTTCAGCCACCTTATCTCTGATAGGGCTCCTCAGCCAGGCTGCAGCTGCATTTGCTCCTTCACTAGAGCATGAAAAACACAGCAAATGAAAGTGTGAAGCGCTTGCTTGCTGCAGATGGATATCTTTATATTGGACTACGGATTCTCTTCCCTAAAGTCCGCATTTGAAATTGTGTCATGTCGAACTGTAGCTAGAGTCTGGGGCTACATAAATCTAGGGATCTTTTATTTTCCCTCCCCCTTCTGAAATATGTGAACAGCTCGTTGCAGCCAATTTTGAGACGTCAACCTTTTTTTATTGTCTAGAGTAATTGACTATAGGTAGAGCTTAAGTGCACAATAATGACAATAATACATTTAAATGAAATGTATAGTCATTCTAGCAGGCTAACCCATATTTGAATACAGTAGTAACCTTTTTAACATATTTATATTTCTAAGCATTTTTTTGTTGTTGTTGTGCAGTATTATTTTTCCTTATGTTATATATTCTTTTTTTCTTTTTGTTGCTAGATGGGTGCATGTGGTTTGTGCCCTTTATGTGCCCGGGGTGGCGTTCGGCGACATCGATAAGCTGCGACCAGTGACTCTCACAGAGATGAACTACTCAAAGTACGGCGCCAAGGCAAGTGCTTACACATTATTCTGAGCTCGTTGTGAACATGACATACATGTTGCCATTCTAGTCTCCAGAAATCCCTGCGTGAGTCATGTCTTTAAAGACTGCCATCTTTGATCCACTTAACTGAGTCTGTACTGCGAAGGTAGCTGAAGAGACGCGTATGTGTCACAACATTGAATTCATATTCTACTTTGAAGAAAAGTTCAATGGAAATGCTGTCCCATTTTATTGGAAGCCGTATAATGACCACAAAGGCTCAAGTCATTACTTATCTTTTACTGACTTTTATTTCTCTCCAGGAGTGCAGCTTTTGCGAGGACGCCCGCTTTGCGCGGACCGGCGTGTGCATCAGCTGTGATGCAGGCATGTGCCGGTCCTACTTTCATGTCACATGTGCCCAGAGAGAGGGTCTGCTCTCTGAAGCTGCAGCAGAGGAGGTAGGCCAACCAGCCCCAGTTGACCTTTCTCACACAGTGTTTGATGGACAGGCAATCTGACCAATCACTCCTAAGATTCTCTTATCAACAGGCATTACAGTATTTCTGTCAACTCAGTTCACTATAAATTAAATTCATAGGTAAAAAGGTCTTCCTGTCTACAAGGTCTTTCTGTCTGCTATGGTAAGTCAAGGCATGTAGCTTGGCGCATCATAGGCTTTTGATCTTGCGCTATTTAATATGTTTTTAATTAATTGGTCATATTTTCCAGCTGACATTTTGATCAAATTTGCCGAACGTGATTTCATACCTACAGTCAGAACACCAGTGCACTAAACAAAAATATGGGGAAAATACAGCATATGTAAATCACTGCATGGAAAATGTTTTAACCGACAGCCCTACTTGTTTCAGCTATTGTCATGATTGGTTAAACCAGGTTAATTGTTTGGATAAGTAGGCTATTAAACAAACCTTGACAAACAAATTCTGTATTTTTTCGCATTTATTCTTCTATGATCAGGTAACTAGTTCTGTTTGAACTAATGTGGCCGGAGATGTTGCGTATAGCATTAGTTGCTGTCATTGGTTAGCTAGTAGCAGCGCTTTATTCATAACACTAAAGTTCGGGTAACTATAGAAACAACACTGCTCTTGAATACATTATCCCAGATTGCATGTCATTACCTTAACATGGTAGGTATTGAAACTATTGAATAGTATAATATTAAGCAAAATAATGATATTTGTCATAATTACACGCAGAGATCCTTAAGACTATTTTGGTAAAACCATGAGTGGGATCATGTTTCATATTAGTTGGCTGCGATGAAGCTGTGTTTAATTATCGGGAGACTCATTGTTCTTGAGAGCAGCGGTGGCATGCGTTACACATATCCGGCCTGCGATCACCGGGCACCCAAGCCCCACGGGCCCTAGTGCGGCTGCACCGGCGATAGCTACGCCACTGACACTGACCAGTAATATGCTACTTCTCCCTTCCATGATTGGTTGTTTACAGTAGTTACCGTTTACAAAGAAGCAAGTTTGACACGTTTGACAGTAACAATGGCATAGCAATAGTTACTCAGGTGGGCATACTTTCGTGAAAGGTCAATTAGGACATGACATACATCCTACATTTCATCCATGGATGAGAAATATTTAACAATTTGAAAAAATGTATTTTTATTTTGTTACCCTTATGTGGATTATTGTTTATATATGTATTCGTATTTTAAATATTATGTGTGCTGAATTATTCTAAACCTTTTCATATTCTCCAACTATTTGTCTGGTGCACTGCTTTGTGTATTCATGATCAACGTGCTGTCACATCATGCATGCGTCTGGCATCACGCACCCCGAGATAGAAGCACTCAGAAAAGAGCCTTCCAGCTGCCACTTAATCCAGTCAGCTGTGCGAGGAGGTTGCTATCAACAGGTGAAAGGGCTGATAGCATCCAGCGAGAGACACCTTAAGGCTAAACGATTCCAGGAAGCCAGCCACCGGAAAAATATCCTGCACGCTGTTTTGTGTTTTGCTTTCTCTAACAGAGTGAGCGATGGAACATGAAGGCGGGGTGGGGTAAAAGAGCATGCGGACTAAAGAGTGTCACCTGTTGTCTTTTTTTTTTTTGCCCCTGTTAACCGCGCCTAACATGTTTCCCTTGCGTTTTCTCCAGGACATTGCGGACCCATTCTTCGCCTACTGCAAGCAGCACGCAGACCGCTTTGACAGGAAGTGGAAGAGGAAGAACTATTTAGCCTTGCAGTCGTACTGTAAGGTTTCCCTGCAGGAGAGGGAGAAACAGCTGGCTCCAGAAGCACAGGTAATCCAATACCGGGACTGATGAGGGAGAAAAAGCTGTTCCGTCATGTCGGCTTTAGCAACATAACGATCTTGGGGTGGAGAAATTGGAAAATGTAAGAAAGTATCAATTTGAGGTGTGTGTGTGTGTGTGTGTGTGTGTGCACGTGCACGCACAGGCTCGCATCACGGCGCGGCTGCAGCAGTACCGGGCCAAGGCGGAGCTGGCGCGGAACACGCGGCCGCAGGCCTGGGTTCCCCGCGAGAAGCTGCCGCGACCTCTAACCTCCAGCGCGTCGGCCATCAGGAAGCTGATGCGGAAGGCGGAGTTGATGGGGATCAGCACGGACATCTTTCCCGTGGACACGTCTGACACCAACGCCAGCCTAGACGGCCGCAGGAAGCACAAGCAGCCAGCACTCACCGCAGACTTTGTCAACTACTACCTGGGTGAGGACTAGCCTGGCCCTGCCCACACTATTACACTCAGTTAGCTTTAGCGTTTGCACAGGCACCCTGCCAGCGGTCCAATCAGGGTGGGTTAGTGAGATGCTGTTGAAGTCAAGAGTTTCAAAATGGTGGTAGAGTTAGATGAGGCGATCAAAACAATTGCAGCAACCTGATTGGTTCGGCAATAGTTTCCGAAATGGACCAAAAGTAAAATTTCTATATTGTTTTTTGGGCAGAATGACGATACACGATATATCTCAATATTTTGTTTGTGGGATAAATGCTCAGTTGTAAGAAACACGTGAGATCACAAATGCCTTACAAGCCTTTGTTAATAATAAAGTGCAAACACATGGTTCCTCTACCCATTAACTATTCGTAAACTGGTATTAATATTTTAATGTAAAATATCTAATGTTAAAACAATTTTTTAGATATGTATATAAAGTCTTTAATTGATATTAAATCTGCAAGAGCTTGTTAAAAAAG
>JAODLL010000003.1:1701659-1718495 GCA_026546735.1 Forbesichthys agassizii | reverse complement strand
GAGAGAGAGAGAGAGAGAGAGAGAGAGAGAGAGAGAGAGAGAGAGAGAGAGAGAGAGAGAGAGAGAGAGAGACATAATATATTGTACATACTGGGCAGGGACAATACAGGGTATGAAGGTAAATAACATGCTTGTAGACACTTGTCTTAATTCATTTCATGTTTCACACACATTATCTGAACATGTGAGAGCTTGTACGTTGACATTTTTACGCATACAGATTCACACACGTTATGAAATATCAAAATGTAAAGAAAATGTAATTATTTATTGATATATGCATTTACTTCAGTCCATTTTCCAGTAAAACCACAACTCGTGATTGCAACCTCTCGAAACGGTTACTGCAACTCCACAAATGTGCTGTCTCACATCACAAAGTGATGATTCCGCAATATTTGACTTTTTCCAGTACTTTGTGCACAAATGCTGATTACTTCAATGGCTCAGTCCAAGCTGCCTTCAAAACAGGTTTATTCAGAGCGCTGCTCAAGAAACCAGCCCTCGACGCATCAGCAGCCCACAAGTACTACTAAAGACCTGTATCTCTTATTTCCTTCCTGTAAAAACCCCTTGAGTACGTCCCCATACACATCACATCACACCACAACACATCACAACAGCCATGACCTTCACCGGTGTAGCTTTAAGGCTGCTCACCATTGAGACTGCTCTTCTCATGGCTCCTCACACTGTTAGAACCTCCTCCCCCCTCTCCTCAGGCCTCGTCCTCTTGAGCCTGTCTGCTGCATTTGACACGGTAAGCCGCCAGTTCAAGTTCTGTCGACGCTGACTGAGCTGTTTGTCTTCTTAAGTCTTATAATGTAGGCTACATGTGTATTCATCTGCTGTTACAATCGACTCTAATCCATTTATTTTATTAACTTAAAGTGTATTTTCGCTTCTGGAGTAGGATGAGTTAAATATTTAGACAACAACAACACAACCACAATATGGAGGTTTATACCATATTGAAAAACTGCAGTAAATCAATTACATTAAATTACCAGTTTGAAAATAAAATAAGTAAAAAAGATATACCTCCAGGGGTTGTAATTGTCTGTATGTCACCTGTCTCAATGTGTAAATTACATTGTATTTAGTCTCCACGACTCATGCCACCACAAGTTGTTCTTACCACTCTGGCAGCACATAAATGTTTATCAGAGGAATTGAAAATCTTCGCTAGCTATCTTCATGGGTCTAAATCCAGCAAACACTGTGGTTCCTCAGTGATCTGTGTTGGGACCCCTAGTGTCCTTGTGTACCAGATCTCTTATCCCTGTAACTCATCTCATGCAAAATCCTATAACTGCTAATTGGCACACAGATCTCAATTAGGATCTCTGAATGTCTCAACGACATCTTGGATGACAACTTGGATGTCTATCACCTCGAATTCATCCTTGACAATACCAAACTATACTCTACCTCCTGGTGAAAGACTGCCCTCAAGTGTAACTGCCAGATGGTTTGTTGTCACACACAACAATCTGGAAATCCCATTGAAACAGATTAGAAAAGGGAAATCACTAAAAATTATTTGTCAGGTTGAACAGGGTAATTGTATGTCACAATTGCCTTGAACAACTTACAGTAGTTTATGTCTTGTCCTCCTTGATACAAAACATCTTAGCCAGTTACTGGTAGTGGGGTGTCCTCTTGTTTATATGAGATTCAAACTATATGTACACCTATAGTTAGATAACCTCTTGCTTGGACAAAGACAACAAAGGACCTCTTATAGGCTACATGTATTATGCACACCACTCATATTTGGCCTCTGGAGTGTATAACACATATCATGAAGGGTGCCTTTTGTATTATCTTATGGATTGCAGGGGAATGTGGAGGGTGGACCGTCTCAGCAAATTAAATGAATCTGGTGACATCTGAAATTCTCTGGGGATTATCTAATTACGATCATAAATTATAATAAAACATTACAAAACACAAACGTTTAATCATCTGCATGTGGCTAAACTAAGCCACCTTAATCACTGCTGGAAACAATTTTCAAAATCAAAATCCACACTCACCCACGTCTCTCTGTTACAGTGTATCACCAAAAGAAACGGAAACGATTTCTGCAAATTTGTCAATTAAAATAAGGACCGTACGTTTTCGATAAGAACAGATATCTATGTTGAAGAATTTATACAACATGATATACCAAGCCACTTCTGGTATAGGAGGAGCTATTGTGCGTGCGTAAAGACGTATAGCCTACTGCACACACCTTACCTTAAATTTAGAACTATTTTAAAGTCAAACCACACAAACACTTTTAACTAGATGTTTTGGTTTGGTATGCATATCGTTTAATTGAAACACTTAAATTAATCTAAAACATGTGCATTTATCATGTTATAATAATATAAAATAAAACAAAAGAACAATTGAAATAATGATTAATGATTCATTACATACGTTATTATAGCATCACTATATCGTATATAAGTAATGTCAGTATAATAATAATGTTATTCATAAATGGAACGCTGAAGTGAAACATTGATTTATTTCAACCACAGGGTGGCGCAAAAGCATAAAAAACGACACAGCTTCTGAAACACTCGAGGGGAATGTAAACTCGTCTGAATTTCCATTATTCAGTCATATACGTTTCAGAAAGTAGGAATGTGTCAAACGCTTCTTTGCAATGCTGGATTATTCGCAATCGTTTTTTTAAAATTTGGTTTATATTATATAATCCCAAAATCATGCTCAATGTGAAATAGAAATATTAATAATCCAAGTAATAATATGAATACATGTATTTTCAACAAAAACATAAAATATTACCGGTACAAATAATACTTGTTTTTAAGACAAAATTATTTCCAGTGCGTGATTCGGTGCGTCCAACAAACCAGTTGCGTGTAACCTCTGCCCAGATGTGTGTGCGTGTGCGTGTGTAGGCCTATTACGGTGCGACGAAAGTGGCTTTGAGAGAAACCACCTTAGCCAATCACAAACGCCGGGGGGCGGGCTATGTGTTAAATGTTGTGGATATTGAAAATGGACAATTTAACGCGCACACCGATCTCAGCAAGAAACCTGCATATGCACGCTGGATTGACTAGCAAATGCCCGGCCGAGGCGTGAAAAGAAATCTGACAGAGAGGAAGTGTGTTGTTCGCCACTCGGTAAGGGAGACCATCCTATAGTAGTTTATGTGTGTCTGTCTGTCTGGGGGACATCGGGCGAGCGCAAGGGTGATAGTAGCAGTCGTAGGTTATGAATAGAGGCTAGATTCTTATTGTGGGTGCATGTGGGGGAGCTAGTATTTAGCGCGCCTGTACCAATGACATATCGAGGATCCCCAGATAGCCCACTCGTTTGCCCGGCAGCATCGATCGTATAGTCCGTTTTACATAGTAAGTATTGTCATACAGGTGCACGAAGACGAGTGTGGTCCTTCTTCCGCAATTTAACAACCCTATAGTCTGCGTTTAGATTGCTTCCCGGTAGTACCAGATCTCCGAGTGAATTGTTTGCATGGCGCACCTTTGTCACTCAAATGATGGAATAATTTGTCTCTAAAGGTGTGGAATATACGCAGATTGGTTGAATTTTAAGAATAATGTCGTAGCTGTTGTGCGATTGTTATAACACGTGTGGCAGCAGATGTAGAACGCGCCTTTTAATTTACGACGAGTGGAGAGAGTAAAATTGCCGTGAAATTGGGAAGGCGAAGGGCGGGGAGGGGAGTCTCTTCGCTGTTGTGAAATCATTGATAATGCCTTTGTGAAGTCGTACAGCACATCGGGCGTCTTCATTCTAGCTCTACAAACAGCCCCAACAAGTCTGACAGGAGCACATGTCTATCGGTCTCAACAGTTCGTTGCGCGACCAGGGATAAATGTGCTATGCGACGGAGGGACTGACTCTGCTGCTCCATGTGGAGATGCTGTAGTTGACCCACTCAACACACTTGTAATTGAAAGAAAACTCGGACCACTTGAAAGGAGACTTTCAATATCATTATGCGACAGGAGGTTGAAAACAGTTGTGACCGTGAATGCAATGGATATGTGAAACTAAAACACTATTGTGATTTCAGTTGTTCAGCCTAATCTCTTGTTACCCGGACTTGTTTTGCTTGATATAGAATATTAGCCTAATACATCAACATCATGAACATTGTCTGAAGCAGGAATGCTGCAATAACTCAAGTCTCGAGTCAAGACACGGATATTAGTTCTAGTTCTTTCTCAATCACAATTATTAACTCCTGGTGGATATTGTGAATGTGTATGACATTGGATTTATAGCATTTGAATCCCAATCTTTCTGAATCACACAGCTGAACTTACCCACGAGAAGAAGTTACAACATGTAGTTAATGTAATAATACCACGTTATTACCTGACTGTACTGTAAACTGTCTCAGTCACATATTCCAAAGTAACACATTCAGAAATAGAAACAATGACCACAGCATTTTATATACACAATTATTGGTATTGATTAACATATGTTTCCCAAACAGGCACTGTGCGAACATTTCTGTAATATGCAGTAAAGGCACAAAAGGCAAAAAAATAAACATGCAGGAATTTAATCAAGTTACTTAAATGTGTCTCTATTGTATAGGCTATATGCATGTGTTGTTAGTGTTTAATGGTCATTGAGGGGAAAGTGTGAAGTCTAATTCTGTTTCATGTACTTTGTATTACTGGGGTTCTTGAAGAGTGACCACTATGCTGCCAGTGAGTTTAAGGGTGGTCCCCAGAAAACAGAGAAACGACTATTTGATTTCATCACATTCAATTTACATTGTAAAGTGCAATACAAAATGACAAATTATACTTGAAATATGCACATTTCTGTAACTCTGGATTATAGGAATTTATATGAAATAGCTATAAAATATGTAAGGTTGTCTGCAGGGGATATACTGTATTATATTATCTGCACCCTATTAGCTAAACTGAAACAATACGATTTTAGTATTATGTATTATATATATATATATAATAATACTATATATATATATATATATATATATATATATATATATAGTATTATAACACCCAGTAGGCTATTATATGGTACAATGTAATGTCAACAAACATCTCACATTATTCCTTAGTTTTGAAGTTTCCTTACATTTGAACTAATGTTGTGTTTTGTGGATCCATGAATCAGTTTGTGAACTCCTGTCTTGAATATATAATTGCATTATAACATTTCTTGGTGAGACTCTATATTGCTGAAAGAAAGCAATTGCTGTTACAGATATACCATTATAGTAGGGCTGGTGGTTTTATGATTGGGGCGTCTTTAAAGAAATTGAAAATATCAGTGATCAGATCCTGAAAGCTATCATCCCTCCTGGGCCTGTGCAGTGCTCAAACACTGTAATGCACCATGCACTGAATAATGTGAATCTTTATCCTAACCTATAAAATAGCTAAATGGATGGTGATATTAGCTACATAATAAAGGTATACTACATTCCTGGTATTAATAATGTAAAAATGAAAACAGCCTTTTACTCATAAGCCTTTTACAATACGTGTTTATGTTTATAACATTTGACATTGTATTAGAATCTTCAAGGAGAGTGTACAAACCGAACTCATTAAGAATGTAGGCTACCATCTTGTCCTCAACAGTCAGATCATATACGGCTCCATTGTGCTGTGTAAGTCAGAATAGTTAGAGTAAGATCTAATCTGATGATCTACAGTCTGTGGAAAGTTTTTGCCAGAGCCTGAGAGATGGCAAGATAAGATCGACTGCCTTGTGAGTGCTACGAGTTAATAAGCCAGATGGATTGACCTAAATGCTGTTTTATTCGCTGTACCTGCAGTAAAGACACAAAGCAGTTACTCATAGTGCAATTATGATGGGTGGGCTTTTGTTTGAGTTGTGTGGTCAGCGCTATGGCAACATTTTATCAGCAGCACAGTTTACAAACCTGTTGTATTCACAGGAATGTGAATAATATGTTAATGTAGTTATGTCAAAATACTCTATCACATAGATACAATTTTACCTTGAGCATTTTACATCCAGAATATTTCAAAACTACAATTCAAGACATAATGGTCCTTAGTAATTTGTACATGTGCACACAAATTCATATCATAAAGGAACACTCCTTCATTACATTATATAAACCATATAACCCAATATTTTTTTTATAGCTCATTGTTTATGTTTTTACACTGATGTTGTTAGAGAGGAGTACAAGCCAGTAAGCACTCATGTATGGGAAGGGCGTGCATCTATGTTTCACACCAAAACAACAATGATCAGCTATTGAAGTTTAACATGTGTTTCAAGATTGCAAATGTATTGTCATATATTAGAAATTAGGTTATTCCTCCAGACTGCGAGATATGGTGAAATATATGTTATATATTTATTACATTCTTTACATTACATCGCCCTAATATATTCCCAATGGAAGCTATCGCCTTGGTTTGGGTCATTGTGACTCTGTGATTCTAAACGGCTCTGCCAAGACCTTGCTAGAAGCCCTTAATAATTGTTACTACCCATCTTGTTCATTCTGTTAATTAGCCCTCGTGGCGTTGGAGTGCAGCATATTGTTGAGACATAATTAATCAACCCAGCTTGTAATTACGCTGGGTCTGAAAATGGAAGCGTGGTTGCGGAGAATGGTTGCATTGTGGGGCATTCAGCCAGATGTAAACATCTTATTAACTGTGTCAGAGCCCCCTCTGCCCACACGGGGCAACCACAGCTTGTATTGTTGTGTGGGGGGGTTGTTATCTACATTATGAAAATGGCCTCGTAAAAATACCAACACTTGGTTGAGTTGAAGATCGTTCTACCAAAGTGGTTGACTTAATGGAAAAGTTTCAGCAGTAGCTTGCTGTAGGCAGAGCTACTGTGGAGGTTATTTTGTGTGCTGTGGAAAGCTATTGTTCACCATGGAAAAAGTGTGTATTGTGTGTGTGTACGTGCGTGTATGCGCGGGTGCATGCATGCGTGTGTGTGTGTGTGTGTGTGTGTCAGTGTGTGTTTATCCAACGCCTCAATTATACAGGGCAACTAGCGGGTGATGACAGAAAATAGAACAAATCGCAGCAGTGCGAATGGGCGCCCAGGCCGTAAGCCTTTACAGTAGAGATGCAGCTTAAACCCCGACCATAGAACGTCAGAACAGGGCCCACAGACTAACTTTGACTGAAAACCATGTTGCATTTTTCTGCTCATGTGTTGCATACACAAATAAGGCACGGCACACCCTATACCCCCCACACACACACATACGGCACGTGCACAAGGCACAATACGCCTGTGGTCAAAGTTGCGAGGTGACGTTGTCACGTCTTTGGTCTGTAATGACGTGGTGTGTGATTTTAGTGACCGGGCCTTTCACTTTACTGCAAGTGTTCCTGTCTAAACCCAGGAACACTTAATTTTGTTAAACTAATATGTCGCTAGCTTTGGGCCCTGAAAAACACACCTACCAGATGTTTGTGTGGTGTGTGTGTGTGAAAATCCAGCAATGACGCATTGAAGCGGCAAACAGAATAATGTGGGAATTCACACACAATCCTGCAATTCCACCTCTTTCCAACCATTAACATTCCCAATCCCCACAGTATAATCATCCAGGATCTGTGTCCTGTGTAGGGCCTGCTTTTGTCATTTCAGGTCGACACAACCATGCACGCAAACCCAATCAGCCGGGAAGGAGTGCACGTTTAATTTCCACCGACACTTGATCCATCCAATGTCAGTTTCCAACATGCTTATGTCACTAATTCAAATCATCCCAAACATAATAATATTGCATCTGTGCGACAGCTTTGATGGAAGCATATTTCATTTTAAGTTTGTGTGCCGTTTGCTTTTATCGCTGTAGCCCAAAGCATCCAGACAAAAAAGAAGGTACTCATAAAACTGTCAGCTTGTTTTGTTTTGTTTTCATGTCATTTAGGTTAAAACGATAGCGAACAACAGCGTTTTTTTTGCATACGTTCACCATTAGCACCACTCCTCCTCGCTCAAAAGCAAATTAAAACATATTCTGTATCAACGCCAGCGGAAACAGAACACATAGAGTGCATCTACAGCGTTTAACGACCAGAATATTACTGTTACTGTGAAGAGACTTGGTATGACTCCAGCATAACAGGCTGAAAGATCAGGGTATCTCACTGATACTGAAAGACCGATATATGAAAGAGTACAGTCGATGGAATTTGCAGTTATTTTGTGGCGTTTTGTTTACCTCATATATTCGTAGCGGCGTTGTTGTATGCAGTGGATACCAAATACATTTTAATACAGTGTATTTATAATTGTCAGTACCTAGTTTTTACACCTTGTCAGAGAGTTCCCTGCTCCTTCAAACATGTATATAAATCTTACCGAGACACCTAAGGTGTGAAGTTCCCCTTCCCTGCATAAGCAGCAAGGCCAGTGTCATGATAAACTACGTTAGGCAGGGGCAAGTTAAGGAAAGCCCTTAAGGCCTTTTGCTGAGGAGACGGAGTAAAGAATCTGTCACCCAGAGAACGCAGTTATGTAACAGTCCTCTCTCCTCAAATCTTTTCCTGCCCGTCCTCCCAATGCCCTCTGACCTGCCTCCATCTAGATACTTGTTCCCCAACCCTGGCCTGATGCAATATCCCTCTTTCCCTCTTTGACTTCCACTCCCCCCCCCCCCTCTAAATCACATTACAGTCTAAAGCAAGTTGAGCCCTCTAAATCCGGATGTGTGTAATAGAGGGCTTGCTTGAAAGCAGATTCCCCCTCCCCTCCCACGAGTGTTTGCGTGGGCGTGCGTTTGTGTAAGTGCAGGCAAGCAATCAAGCCCGTAATGTACATCTTTGCTGAGAGCGCACATAGTGCGCTGTAATGAAGCCGGTATATCGGCCTACTTCTGACTGCGAGCTATCCACCTGCTCCCTTCTGTTCCCGCCTATTATCTCATTATTGTGCTCCCCAGAGCTCTTTGTAGTGTTGACATAATTTTATTTCGAGCTTGCTGCACCCTAAGTGAACCTTTTTTTTTTTTTTTTTTTTACTGGAGACAAAAAAGTTTATTCCCCTCATCCGTGATTAATTGTTTTCTCCCCTCCGCTCTGTTCAACCCTTTGAGCATGAGGCGAACGAGATGTAATTGAAAACAGAAAATGGGACATAAACAGTATTGTCTTCATGTTTAAATGTCGCACTATGCCGAATTCAGCAGCGACTGGAATGCACAGCTTACAGTGGCAGCAAAGCAACGGATACCAGAAGCTGAGATGGAAGATGGAGGAAGATGTCTTGACAGGTCAAACTGACGAGCAGGTGAAGATGATGGAGAGATGGGTGGGCGTAATCCAGGGGCTCTGCATCCTGGCGTTACCTTTCCATGAACCCTCTCCACTCCTCCTGTAGCCTACCTTAATACCGCTGGCCTCATGGCCGTGTCCAGTAGTCTCACCCAGCAATGACCTGTGATTGATGCACGACAGAGCGCTGGTTCTTCCAGCTTATTCCCTATGGTTATGTGCGTGTGTGTGTGTGTGTGTGTGTTGTTATATGATGCTTTCCTGTGTCAATGCGTGTGTATGTTTCCTTGGTGATTCATATCTCCCAGGATTTCACCAGATCCAGCCAGGCCCAGACATGCCCAAGTGTTTTACCAGGCTACATAGATCACTGATGCTCATTCATGCCACCAAAAGCTACTGTCTGGCTAATGGCAATTGTGATGGTTTTTATTTTCTTCTACTATTCCAGGGGTGTAACGATGTATGTACACATTTTATCGTTATATTTTCAGTTTGGGATTGGGATATTTGATCTTGCACTAATTGCACTAGCTAGTCTACGCTCTAGTATTTGCTATTGAGACTTATCGCTATACAGACAAACAATTATCACGTTCAATTCAGGCTTTGGCTCAACACACCGTGTGTAATGTGAATTTGATTACATTTTCAGTTCTGACCATGTTAATTCAGGGTCACATAATTATAGTTAGCCAATGTAAGGGAACAGTATCCAAGCAAACTGAAAAAAGAGCAATCATTTCCTTTGTAGCTGTTAGATTTCAGTTGGTTGCTTTTCCCCCCAACCCCCCTTCCCCACAAAGTTGGTGTAATATCAATTTTACTCTGCGGAATGGCTTTTGGAACAATGCATATAAAGCGAGGCGGTTTTATAGTGTGTCATGGTCTGAAACATCTTGACATAAATTAAAGGTGGGGAATGATTTTGCCTCCTTCACTGCAAGTGGAGTTATTGTTGCCAGAGTAATGGAGGGAAACCGTGGTGCACTTTGATCAATGTAAACACCCTCACTCCTCAGTGAGCTGTTATTCCTGCAACAGACAATGGACGATGCCGGTGTGACTGAAGACCTACGGAATGGCACCCTCGCGGTAGAGTCAAATGACTGCATTAAGACGTGGTATAAGAAAATGAAATGAACGCCTTATGCCCACCGTAGTTACACCACCATCATAACGACATCCTCCATCTCTTTTCCATTACACCTCCCTGCAGTCGTTGTCAATTATCGTCAAGACTGCAAATCACGGTGACAAAACCTCTACAGAGCGCTCTCCTTATTCGCTGGTGAGTGCAGAGTTGAGTTCCAGTCCTACACATCGGTGGCAGGGGACAAAAAGCACCACAGAAAATGAATGAAAGGAAAATCAATGTCTTAACTAAAGCAGCCAGTGAATTATTGATGAGGGGTATGTAACGGGATCCCCCCTGTGTCTATTCCCCTGCAAGTTATTCTGCTTGCTGCTCACGCATGCCTCGTGGGTGACGGGTGCCGACGTCTGCCACCGACTGCGGGAAGACGCGGCCACCCTGAATGGTCTGGCATCGCGTTTTGCCGCGGTACCGCAGACCCGCAGCCGCGTAAACACAGCCCGTGGGCCTCTGTGTCTGGGCATGCAGGCTGTTTATACACCTGCAATGTGTTAAAATGAAAGTAAGCATGTGTACATGTGTACATGTGTACAGGCATCCACTGCTGTTTACGTACAGTAGTACACAACTATACAACTATCCAAATGCAGTACACACCATCCTGTATGATTGTTGTCACATTGTAATGGAGTTTATACCTAGCATATGTACAAAGTACAAACATATAAATAAAGTACGCAGGAAGTCATTAATGCAGTTCTAATGCATTTTCAAGTTATAATGAGCTTCTTTTTTTACATAGTGACGTTGGGGATGTTTGGTCCCTGTGTTTAATTACGCAAATGTATCGCTTTTTCAACAAACCTCCCTTGTGTTCCATTTTTGTACAGGGAGATATTTTTGTTAAACACTTCATTGTAATGTGTATTCTAGGGCTGTGTATTGGCAATTATCTAGCGATACGATTATTTTAATTTTTGTTAAACACTTCATTGTAATGTGTATTCTAGGGCTGTGTATTGGCAATTATCTAGCGATACGATTCGTATCACGATACATAATGTGTGCCACCACTGCAAAAAATAACTAATACTTATGTAAACTTGCTCAGGGAAATTTGATTTAATTTAGGAATTTGCTAAATCTGGTACTGTAAAAAGCATCTTTCCTCTCTTTTGAGGTTAATGCATTTTATACATGGTCCCTTTTACAAATAAATAGTTTTATCGATACCGTGATTTAAAGAATCGATACAATATCGCAAACCAAAATATTGTGATACTCAGGTGTATCGATGTTTTCTTACACCCCTAGTGTATTCCCAAGATTTGTCATACTATCTAGCACTTGCTGGTCACATAGACGAGAGGAATGGAACCCTGTGGAAATTGGAGAAATAAACCCGATAGATTAAATGCAGCGACTAATCGAATAGCTCAACCTAAATGTCTTATACATACGTATGTGCTTGCAGTATGCTAACACGTACAGTATTGTGTTTTTGCAGCTGTAAACAGCCTAATTGTACCTGCGTAATCCACCACATACGGTGTCTAAAGCTATGCTAACTCTTCCTATTTAGCCCATGGTAATTGCATAATGTGACAGTACATACATGTTTTTCCAAGTGCAAGCAGAGAAGGTGGGCATCAATTCTGCTTGGCTAGAGGAGAGGTAGAGCCCAGGAATGTGAATGAGAAAGGTAGAGAGACGAGGAGAGAAAGGGAGTAAAAAAATAGAGAGAGAAACGGCAGGTGAGACCTGAAAGCTGCCTTTGTGCGGCAACTGGCAGTAGGAACACTGCCCTTCACTGTAAGGTGTTTTCAACACACACACACACATCTCACAAGTACTGTATATATCCTTTAGTGAATACTTGGCACAAAAAAGAGAAAAACTCTTAAAGTTTTATAATTTTCAAATCAAACAAAAAATGCCCTCTCTTAGCTTCAGCCAGACGAATGGACATTTCATTGCCTGTAAAATGTCCCTATGTTTTCCCTCCGCTTACCAAATCTCCATTTCAGACACTAAACTCTCCTATTTTCTCCTCCGTTGCACTTCAACTGTATCTGGCTCTGTTCAGCTGAAGCTTGAAGAGCATGATAATATCTAGCGCTGTCTACTGCTGCATGTTTTGCATACTAACACACGACCACAATCTAAAAGGCTTTAACACAAAAGAAGCATCTATAAGTGAATCCCCTAGTCCATTTTCAATAGAGGGAGGCAGATATAGAGAAATGGACACAGCCCGACTTTCTGAAGAGAGTCGGCTTATGTATGAAACTAATAACAGAATGGAATCTGGAGACAATGTGAGGTTTATTGTGGCTTTTGCCTCTGTGAGTCAAAACCAGTGTTACAAAAACAATGTTTTGGTTTGAAACAGAGTGCATGCCCCATCCACACCTGTGCTGAGTCGCTCGCTTTTATCTCTACTCCTCCCCCTACAGTGATTTCTCAACCTCTTTACTGTCCTACAGGGATGGGGAGTTGTGTAGTGATGAAATGGCAGTTCATGATAGGCGCAACTAGAAAACTGAGGGGTGTCTCTTTAATGTATAGGCTACATCTCACACGCATACACATTAGGCCCTCTGTACAGTGGTAAACTGTACCAAAATGGTCTACTTCACCGTACTGTAGCTGTTCCTGAATACTGCATAGTGGTTGCTGATCTGTGGGGGTTGCAGGGGGAACGTGTCTTGACATCTTAACGGTTCTGAAAGAGCTCGTTATCACTCAAAACGGCGGCGTCTGGGCACGCTTGCCTTTTGCGTAATACGTCTTCCTGTTTGTTTGCTTCTCCCCCAGCAGCAGGGGCCCTGAAGACGGAGGCCAGAGCGGGCGCCATGAGTCGGCGAGCTGGGCCTGAGCGAGCGCAGAAATCAACCTTCATCGTCGTCGTCGAAACGCAGGCCCGGCGGTGGACGGGACGCGCGCAGCAGCTGCCCGCGCCACAACAGGGACAGGCTAACGCTTACCGTAACGCTAAACATAACGTCACAGAGTTCAGGTGGAGGGCGGACGGGTAAGACGGAGCACGTCCGAGAACAACAAAAAGGAATCGTGTAACTCTGCATTATCTGCTTTATTGCGGATGGCTAAACCAAACGGCGGGCACATTTTGAGGCAGTGGTGTTTACGTTAGCGCAGCGGACTTTGCTAGTACCGCCTTGTTAAGACGTCCACATCGCTCCAACCCCTCACCACCCCGCCCCCCCCTTCCCCCCACCACCACCACCACCCCCACCCGACCCTTTCCCGACAGCCCCTGTGAGGCGATAGCGCTGGGGGGCCCAGGAACCAATAAAAAACCAAGGAGACACACCGCGAGAGGATACCGAGGTGCGACAACGTGGCGATACGTAGAGACTTGGAGGGGTCCCCCATGCAGGCACGTAAGAAGTATGTTCTGCTGGTCTTGTGTGCATGCTGCTGGCTGCTGCTCTTCTACTGGGGCGGGGGGTTGCAGGCACGACTGCTCCGCCTCGTGACGCGCCATCGCGGCGAGGCGGTGCACCTGTGGCCCAACTGGACCGACCGGGCCTTCCTCCCCCGCTATGCCCGCCTGGACGAGCTCCAGAGCGATCCGGGGACGTCGGAGGTCCCGAGCCAGCGGCGGCACGCCTGGCCGGGCATCTACAAGGACAGCCACTGCCGCATGGACACTTGCTTTGACTTCTCGCGGTGCCGCCGGAGAGGCAGGGAGGGCTTCCGTGTGTATGTGTACCCCGCAGAGAAAAACGAGCGTGTTTCCGAGAGCTACAGGAAGATACTGACCTCTATAGCCGAGTCGCGGTACTACACGTCGGACCCGCGCGAAGCTTGCCTCTTCGTGTTGGGGATCGACACCCTGGATCGGGACCAGCTGTCAGGGCAGTTTGTGCCCAACCTGGATGAACGTATCCGTGGTTACCCGCTGTGGAACGACGGGCGCAACCACCTGATCTTCAACCTGTACTCTGGCACGTGGCCCAACTACACAGAGGACCTGGGCTTCAACATCGGCCAAGCCATCTTGGCCAAAGCCAGCCTCAACACAGAGCACTTCAGGCCAGGGTTTGACGTCTCCATACCCTTGTTCTCGAAGGAGCACCCCCAGAAGGACGGAGAACGGGGCTGGCTGGTGCGAAACACTGTCCCGCCGCGCAGGAAGTACCTGCTGATGTTCAAAGGCAAGCGGTATCTCACAGGCATCGGTTCAGACACGCGCAACGCCCTCCACCACATCCACAACGGGAAGGACATCGTCTCTTTGACGACGTGTCGCCACGGGAAGGACTGGGAGAAGCACAAAGACGCCCGCTGTGACCATGACAACGTTGAGTATGAGAGGTAAGAGCCATGTGCGATGGTTTATTGAGTTGAGTTTATTGAGAGTTGTTTGTTTATTGCGCAAAGGAGTTTTGATGGCATTCATTGTTGTGTTATTGTGTTTCAAGGGTTTGGTTAGCCCTTTTTTTATAGAGGCTGTTCAGTTGTCAGTGGCAGCGTTTCAGTGTTGCTAGTTGTTTTTCCATCTCTTTTCATCTCTCTCATTTCCAACTCAACAAATGGACTATTTGGCTTTATTGTGTTTGCCGGTTGTTTTATGTGATCAAAGACATCTGACACACTTGAGTCGCTGGAAAAGTTATATTCAGGTCACAATTTACATCAAGGCTCCTATTCTAACATAAACCTTATTCCATGCAGTATACCATTGAAATGTGTTCTAACGTGCTTCACATCCATAATAACTTTAACCTCAAACCCTTATTTGAATGCTGTAGGGTATAAATGAATCTCCTAGCAAATAATAAGTTCCTTTTGCAAACTTTTACAGAATTTCCAACTTTCCAACGATAAAAGTCCGCCAACGCCTGGTGTTTTAATGTTACATTTTATTGTTACAGTTACAGTACATTACACAATGCATTTTGAATAATATTTTTTTGACCTTACAGCCTGTAACACTAGATTGCTTTTAACTTGTTCTTAACAACAGTGATGGGCTCTATCTATGCAAACTGCATAACTAATTGTGGTGTGAATCAGCTGGTGGCATATACTTGTATACATTTTAAATCCTTGGAGTTTCAACACCTTTAGGTTTTTTTTGTCAATTCTAAAACTCATTGATCTTTCATGTACAGTACACCCATATTCATTTGTTCTATAGATTTTTTTTTTCAACTTCTGAAAACCCAATCTTTTACTTCATCTTTATTTTGGATACATGATGTAATACCCCCTTTCTCTGTGGGATTTGTAGGAATTTCCTGTCATGAGTAAAACCAACTGATCGATCTCAAAATTGAACACGGATGCCACCTCCAGCATGCACAAAACTGGCAGAGTTTTCTTTTTAAACCGTACAGTACAGCCTTCTCAAGGACATTCACCCCGGGAATAGCGATTCTAATCCAGGCGTAGAGCTAGCATACAACTGGAACTAGCTACCCAGGGCTTGTTTACATTGGGCCGCACAGCAAGAGGACCCCTAGCATGGTCCCCTGTATAACGGTGTATGAATGAGCTCATTTGTTCCGCACAGCCCGCTACCTAAACACACGCACGCACACACACACACATGCACACACATACGCGTATAGCCGGGTGGGTTAAGGGAAGGTATTTGGGATGCAAGAGGGAGGAATATTGAGAAGTAGAGAGAGAGAGAGAGAGAAAGAGGGAGAGAGAGAGAGAGAGAGAGAGAGAGAGAGAAAACTGACTGAAATGTGGTGTTTGTGTGTGTGTGTGTGTGTGCGTGTGTGTCAAAGGGAAGGGGTCCAATTTGGTGGTAGATTTGGGATTTGGGAAGGTTTCCTCAGGGTGTGATAGTGTTAATGGGTGTGGGGGTAGCGGTTAATTAAAAAAAAAACAAAAAAAAACATTTGTACAAAGCCCCCCTCTCTCTCTCTCTCCCTCTCCCTCCCTCTCTCTCTCTCTCCTTATTTTTTTGTGCCCTCAGTTGGAAATTGAGGTTTTCAGCCTTGGCGAGGTGTGAAGGAGGTATAGGGGGTGTAATTTAATGGGGGTTAGATCGGCCTCTCTGCCTCGAAGACAAGGATTTATGGGGGGGGGGGGGGGGGTATTGTGTATTTCCTCAGCCAGTTAGCATTGTAACCTCGTAAGCAGTTATAACTGACTTCTCACCAAATGTCAAAGATGGCAGCCAGCCGGCAACGCAACCTTGTTTTGTCAGGCACACGTGCCGAACGTGTTGCTGGTGCTCTCTGCCAGTCCGCCGGTGAGGCCTCTAGAAGGTTCTACTGGGTTATGAGAGCATGCATCTGGCCCGGTCAGGCAGATCAGCCAGGGACCTGGACAACACAGGACAGGGAAGTCACAAGAGGAGACCGATCAATGGGGTCACGTGTGTGTGTGTGTGTGTGTGTGTGTGTGTGTGTGTGTGTGAGTGTGTGTGAGAGAGAGAGAGAGAGAGAGAGAGAGAGAGAGAGAGAGAGAGAGAGAGAGAGA